>ML800126.1:132037-156673 GCA_009831015.1 Picea engelmannii
GTAGCATTGTCTTAAGCGTTTTGTTAACAGCTTCCACCTGCCCATTGGCTTGGGGGTAGTAAGGTGATGAGTATTCTTGCCGTAACCCAAGATTTGATGTTAACTCGGACATCATTTGGTTTTGAAAGTGACTGCCATGGTTAGTGACAATCTCTCTCGGGACACCGAACCGTGCTATAATTTGGTTAAATAAGAAGAGAGTTGTCGTCTCTCCATCATATTTGAATGTCGGCATAGCTTCGACCCACTTAGTAAAGTACTCGACAGCTACAATGATATAGCGGTGCCCCTTGGCTGACGGGGGGTTGCAAGTAGTGTAATCAATCTCCCACTTAGTGAAGGGACCGATGGTGATAACAGGAAACATAGGAGCTGGATGTGCCCTCATCTTCCGTGAAAAGATTTGGCACGGATGGAACTTCTTGACCGACTCGATACAATATTTGATAAGCGTGGGCCAGAAGTAACCTGCTCATAAGATTTTTTGGGCTGTTGCCAACCTGGATAAGTGACCGCCACAAGCTCCTGTATGACAATCATTGAGCACTATGACAGCCTCCTCATGAGTGAGACATCGACGTAAGATGCAGTCTACGCCTCTTCGATACAATGTATCATTGAGTATGAGATAGTTCTTGGCCTGATGGCGTATCCGCCGATGCACATCACGAGAAGTAGAGGTGGGGCACTTCAAA
Organism: Picea engelmannii; assembly: GCA_009831015.1. NCBI lineage: Eukaryota > Viridiplantae > Streptophyta > Pinopsida > Pinales > Pinaceae > Picea > Picea engelmannii. The sequence goes on from ML800126.1 coordinate 132,733, forward strand.
GTCTGGAGATAGATCAGTATATCTCCGTACCAGGGGTCAGATGATTCAATCAAAAACATATCCCCCGGATAGGCGATTCCTCAGGAACAACGTCACCTAACTCAACCGGAAGTTCCGAGATAAGTTCTGCGAAGACCAACGACTTTTTGGACTTGGCTGAAATGAAGTCTAAGTCAAATTCTTGGAGGATTACCATCCATCTACTGATTTTACCGCTGATAACTCGTCGTGTCAACATGTACTGGAATGGATTCACGATAGCTACGATGGTGGTCTTGCGAAACAAAACATAGTGACGGAACCGTTGAACAGCATGAACTGCCGCCAACGCAAGCTTTTCGAGATGAGTATAATTAAGTTCCGGTCCTACGAGGCCTCGCCTCAGGTAATAGATCACGTATTCAGAAAATGAATCATCTTCCTGAACTAAAACCATGCCTATGGTTGACTCTGTGACATCCATATATAAGAGGAAATCATTGTTATAATTCGGTGGCTGTAGCAGAGGTGCGGTTGTAAGGGCATGTTTCAATGCGTCAAAAGAGCGCTACGCGGCTTCATCCCAGAGAAAAGGAACGTCTTTCTTCAGTAAACGCATGAATCCCTTGGTAATTTCGGCATAGTTGGTGATGAAGCATCGTAAGAAGTTCGCCTTGCCTTGAAGACTTTGAAGTTGTAAAATTGTGCGCGGGGGGGGCAACTGGACTATTGCCTCCACCTTAAGAGGATCGACCATGATCCCCGTTGTTGAAACAATGAAACCTAACAAACGTCCTGACGTGATGCAAAAGATGCACTTGTTGGGATTCAAGTGAATCCTGAAGTAGCGACAGCGTTCGAAGATGAGTCTGAGGTGTGTAGGATGATCCTTTCGCTTGCGAGAGCATGATGCTAAATCATCTAGATAGGCCTCGACTATGTGTTTGAGGTCATGAAACACAAAATACATGGCCCACTGGAAAGTGGCTTTAGCGTTCTTAAGACCAAAAGGCATTTTGCGATAGGTGAACGTACCCCATGGACAAATGAATGTCGTTTTGTGCTGGTCCTCAGGTTTGATTTGGATTTGGTTATAGCCCGAAAAACCATCCATGAACGAAAAGGCTTCACAACCGGCACACTCATCAATGATCTGGTCGATGAATGGGGTTGGATAATTATCTTTTGGACATGCCTTATTCAAATCACGGAAATCGGTACAGACGCGAATCGTGCCTTGTTTCTTATTGACTGGCACGAGATTTGACACCCATTGAGTCAAGTGTATAGGGTATATGAACCCTACCTTAAGAAATTTCTCAACCTCAGCCTTGATGGCTACTGCTTTCCTAGGATTAACTGGATGAAGTTTCTGTCGAACAGGCTTAGCATCAGTCTACGTAGTGATCTCATGTTCAATTATTTTCGGATCGATGCCTGGCATTTCCTCATACGACCAGGCAAAAGCGTCGTGGAATTCTTTGAAAAGATCCGTGTAAATTTGAATCTCTTCGGGGGAGGAATCTTCTCCGAAGAAGACATTCTCCACGACGCTAGGGGTTTAGGAGATGTTAATAGGTATGGTTGCAGCAATGGTCGCCATATTTCCCTCAGCATAAATATCCTGTGTAGCTAAGAGATTAATGGGACAAGGATGATCTCCCATCATGGTGATAGTGAATTCTCCTACATCAATTCGGTGTAACTATGGGAGGAAATATGATCTGTGATGAAGATCATCCCAAGGTTTATCTGGACCAGTCATCACTTCGATTATTGCTTCGTGAGAAGGCAAGACAAAATCCAATGAATCGGTGTCGACAAGAGAATCCTGAGCCCAGATAGGCTCTGGAAGTGGATCCAACTCTTGTGCAGGAGTCGGATCGGGGGTAGCTGAAGCTTGCTGGACTAAAGAGTACGCTACTTCAGCGGCCGACAAGGGCATAGACATGCCCGCATGCCCCGTCGCATCCATCGTGTCTGATGGGGAAGGAAGAATCCACGGATTCTCAAAGTAAGTCATGCGGAACGACGAAACATGGAAAATCTCATCCTTGTGGTGAGTCAATATAAACTTGACATCGCCTTGAGGAGGTGGGTAATCGAAAGTACCCATCAAATATGGGCACAAACCAACTCCTATGTTAATGACACCTTCTTGAGGATTATCTGCCATGGGAACCGTGGATGCCCCCAAGGCTGGGTTAGGCCGAGAGAAGGATAACTGATCTATGGTCACTATTCGGCCTTCATGTGGAAACAATAAGACCCGGAAGATTGTAGCGACCACTGCTTGCATGGCATAAGTCCAACTACGACCTAACAAGAGATTGTAGTCGATGGGGGCATCGACTACCTCTACTTCGACGCACACGGTCTTTCCCCCTAACTGCACAGGGAAAGAAGGAATGATGCCATGTGGTCGGAAAGAATGACCATCGAACGCAGTAAGGAAAGTAGGTGATGGAGACAACTCGGGCTGACCAATGGCTTTCCAGCATGCTAACGACATAACACAGGTCGAAGCGCCCTCATCGACCACCGTGCGGTAGATGTATCGCGTAAACATTTTTGTGGGGTGAGCCACTACTATCTGAAACGCGACGTAGTAAGGAACACGAGGTTTCAAGTCCATCGTATCTAACATGATGGTACCCGGGTTACAAGTCTCAGTAGAGCCTAAAGCAGTCAACAAGGCTTTCCTCTGAGCAGGGAAGATTTGGAGGACCTCCAAAGAAAACATAGCACAAGGGATATTTGATAAATCTTCCACCACAGAGTAGTTCTGGGCGGCCCTTGCATTTGGATTGTGAGAAGCCCTCTTGAACGCACCCTTTGGAATGCGTGTCATTGTTTCACCCAACGTCTTCTCGATATGTAGAGGAAGAGATGGGATCTCGGTTTCTTTGCCCTTCTTAGAGGCGCTTGGTTTGTTATAATCGTGTGCTCTAGTTGTTATTAACGCATCACTTCTAACCATATATACGTTCACGGAAGAAGGATTATGTGGAGGAGGGCAGTTTTCCTGGCTGCCCCCTTCGCCACTTGCAGAGGCTTGAGTTAAATTTTTCCCATGTTGAAAGGGATTAGTCAACACGGCTTGTTGTTGCTGTGTGACAAACTTCTGGGCCTCCACAAGTCGAGGGCATAGATGGGTTGGGTGGTCTTCTGCACACAAGTTGCATGGATACCTCGCCTTCCTCTTTTCAGTGGGGCCCTCACCAACATTATCAATTGGTTTCTTATCCCCCTTACCCCTCTTACGTTGTTTTTTCTTCCCTTCAGGCTGCTGGTTAGCCTTTGGGTTAGTCATCTGCACGGAGTGTACTTCCGACATTTGGGTAGGAGGAGCAGCCAAAGCAGTAGTCTGGCTGGCCATTGAGTGTTGTATAGATAATTGTTGCAATTGTTTTGTCAATTGCTCAGCGGGCTTGGTGTGTGCCGAACCAACGATACCATCGGCATGTGGTCTGGCTGTCTGGTTTTCTCTAGTATCGAACGTGGTGCATCTGGTAAGATGTTGTATAACAAACCAGACTGAGAATAGATGAGCTCAAACTGTTGAGCCCGCATAATGGCGTCTTCTTCAGAGAAAACTCTGGATGTTGCGACGTCTTTGGACAACTGTGGGACCAAGGGCTTAATGAACCACTCCAGCAGGAATGCTGGTGGGACTGGTACTTTGATAAGACTCTTTCGGCATCGCCACTCTCGAATGTGATCCGAGATATGGTATGTTGTCGTCTGCTCGAAATTGGCTAGCAACTCTGTGCCAGTGTCATATCTCACAGGTAACTGGAAATGGTTAAGGAAGACCATCGCCAGTTCGCCAAAAGAAGAGTATCGTGAACGATCAAGCTCTATGTACCATTTCACGGCACTCTCAATAAGAGTGTGTTGAAAAAATCACAACTGGACAGAGTCATCTTTCAGTGAGTTCGATGAACACCAAAGATGGAAAGTAGTCACGTGATCACCTGGATCTTCGTTAGGCTTGGCCTCGAACTTTGGAATGTCCGAAGGAAACTTTGTTGGCATAGGAGGACAACGTGGATCGTGACAGATAGGATCATTTAACAACCGTGTCAAATCTGGAAAGTGTAACGTTGCCAAGAATGGTAGTTTTGGTTGCTGCTGATAGCCTGGATAAAGGGGTCCTAGAGTTTGACTGGCACCAGGTTGCCAGGAAAAGTTTGGTTGTTGGCCCGGGTTCTGGTAGAAACCATGGCCCTGACCAACGTAAGGGTTTTGCATCTGAGGAGACATCATTGGCTGATTCCCCATGAAGGACATAGGATGTTGGGCGTTCATCGTGTTCGACGGACTTTGGGAAGGATTACCCTATGCCGGTCCCGATGGGAGAGGCATAGAAGTTTGTCTGGGGTTCCATTGACTATGGAAATAATTACCCCATATCGACATTCCAGAGGAAGGAACGGATCCTTGTCCTGAGTTCCAAGGTCCTGGCATATGTGCCCCCGGCACAGGAATAGTACCCTGTGCCGGTGTAGACTGTCCAAAAATGGGTGTGCCCCCAGCTGGGAAAGCAACGGATGCGAAAGTGTTATTACCAAATGTCCCGTTCCAAACAAACGGTGACAAAACTACCGGCTGAGTTTGCGCAGGTGTTCCTTGACTCCCTGCTCCAAATGGACTCGTGTGTGCAGGTTGCCCGACGGACTGCTGATGCGGACCACCAAGCGAAGGGGACGAAGGAGGGATGTGACCTCCAGCGTAAGGAAAAGCGTTGAAAGGGACAGGAATGCCCCCAAGTTGACCTTGCAGGGGAGCGTTAGAGCTCCCTTCCCCCAGACCCAAAGTCTGTAAAGTGGAATAAGTGAGTACAGGGCTTGTACCCGAACTAGGCATACCATATGAAAACAGTGGGCTTGTCGCACTAGGTTTGTAAGGAGATGTGGCCGCCACGATAGATGGGGTCGGTCCACTATGTGACGTAGTTGCAGCTGAGACCATGGTGGCCCGGACCATCGACAAAGGCAAGTTAGGAGAGGCTTCTCCTGTGGTGACAACGGTGATGGGAATGGAAGAATTCCCAGAGGAAGTAGCAGCGTCTGTTGCCATAGCTATATGAGGCACTGACAGGAGTTCGGTAAATTGGACTGGTACAATAACCGGTGTCCATATATCAGTGTTGGAGGTTTCAACCAATCCAATATTGGCGGTCGATTCCTCGGGAAGTTGTTCGGGCTCAAAATCCCCGGTTGCTTCGAAAGACCCTTGATGGTCTAGCTTCCGACTCAATGGTGGCGGGGGTGGCTCCAGTATAATCGGTGGCAGGCCCAGAAGCCTTCGTGACCGGCGGAGCTCTGAATCCTCCACTGTGTGAGAAGATTCACAACACGCTAAGGTATTCTACACGAACAAATAGTAACACTCGCTAAAAGAAAGCCCCTAGAAGATAAATCAAGCAAACACTAAACTAGTTGGAAGAACAGTTACAACAACCAACACTAGAGCAACTTACTGGTGCAAGTGCAACTCGAATACGGAAGCACCCTCCAGGTATACTCTGCAAAGCGTGGCCCGATGTCTGTCCTAGGTACCGTGGTATACCCCCGCAGTCACCTGTGTATGTCCCTAGAAAAGATCGGCAACTAGTTTGCCAGCACGTGAACAATCACTAGGCGGGTACAGTCGATAGTCGGGTAGACCACAATGAGCAGGGTATCAAGCCCGAAACCTGTCAAGGGTATCGAGAGAAAATGGTCCGGAAGACAACTGAGGACCTCGAATGGATTCGAGACCCACAAAGCTCTGTGGCAAATCCCTTAACAAATCCTCGATATGTGTTCTCCACAACGCTCGGTCCAGCTTTGGAGGGGTTATCTCCGCTACCTTTCCTTATGCGACATCATGTTTATCCCCTATGTTAGAGGGGGGTCCTGGATAAATTTCCATAACTGGACTTCTACAGTCCCTATTGACAGACTCCAATGTTTGGTTTGAGTGGCCTTGGAGGATTTACTCTCCAACCTATTCCAAGGCCCTATTCCTGAGCTAGTGTATGCACCCTACAAACAAAAAGTCTACTTGATTTTAATTAGCGTTGCTTTTAATGGGATTTTTAAGTCACAAGGTATGAAAGTGAAACTGATGGTGTGTAAAAAGACTCAAAGCAAAATGAACAAGAAACGCTTGGAAACAAAAACTTTTACAAACAATGCAAAAACCAACAACTTTTCAACAAGAAAGACTTCTTTTCTTTTTAAATTCACTAAGATCTCATGTAGTAAATATAAAGGACTTCCGATCAGATCTGCGAGCTACTTATACTCTAAATGAACTGCGAAAACTTATGCAAAAAGACTTCTTCCTAGCTACTGATGCAACAACACAATCTTCAAACCAAGAAGAAAATGAAACAAGATATATATATTTTTTTATTTAATTGAAAAATGATGCAATAAAGGGAAAATGACGACAAGCAAAAAACCAAGAAAACAAAATAAAGTTATGGCTTAAAGCGCAGATCGCAAAAGAATAAGAGCAGAGATGCAAAAAAGCAAATCCAGAAAGCACCAATTCTCACACTTGTCTAAAAACCATAAAACAACAAATTTTTCCTTTTGTCTTTCCTATCAAAACATTAAGTGAGAAAAACACAAGCTAAGGATATGAGGCCCTAACTTACTGACTGTGCACCCTAGACTCCAAACCCTGAAAGGAACACTTCTCACCACAGGAGGGGATGACTGCGCCACCCAGGCTGAAAGACAACCAGACAGGCCCGCGACTGTCACTGAGACAACACGCGTTCAAACGCGTGCTGAGCTATAACAACACGCAGGTACCCGCGAGCAGAAATGAAACAAACTGCATGTAGGTATAAAATCAAAGAAAAGAAAAAAAAAAAATCAAACACAGGCAGCCCAGACCTGAAAGAGGCCTCTGGTATTGACAACCAGGGTCTCTAAAAGGCTTGGATGCTTCGACTTTAATAGAAAAGGAAAATTCGCAAAAATAAAACAAATGCAAAGAATAACCAACACAATAAGGCAGACTGAAAGCAAGACAGAAAACCAACAAGACCCAGACAGGATCCAGAAAGCCCCCTGAGAAGGTACACTTCTGACAAGGAAGAGGAGACTGCCTCTTAAGCTTCATGGGCTCTACATGCTACTAAAACCACTACATCAGGCGTTCAAACACGGGCTATAGAAGGTTAGGGCATGGGTTACATGCGTGCAGGCCTTCTGCAGGCCGCGTGTACCTCTGTGTGTCCCGAAAAAAAAATGTCAAGCAACAATCAAGGAAAAACTGGTATTGATAACCAGGTTCCCTGCTATCTTTGACCTAATAGAAAACAAATAAGCAAAGAAACTGAAAATCTACTTCTTTGAACTACCCAAGAACCTTTAACTAAATCCGGGAAACCCTAAGAGTAAATCATCCCCAGCGGAGTCGCCAATTCTGTTGTTGGGAAATTATACCCTACGGACTAACAAGCTAGGGATTAAACTTGCATGCAGATCATGACCCTTAAGAAATTACTTTTAACCTTCTACCCGAAACCTAAAATCCTTTTTCACATGCAAACATGGGAAGAATCAACTAATCGTTTTATCGATGGTCGGTGTAGATCCTCCATTGAGATTTATACCATTGCTTCTGCTGCTCCTTCCAAAAAGCGATCCTACAATCAAGATAAAACTACACATGCATTCTATTGTTCTACTAGAGGATTAGAGATTAAACATAAATCAAATGAAACACATAAGACTCGTGCATTTGGGATGGGAAAAGTATCTTTTTATTAATCTCAAGATCAATCAACTTACAATGATTATAGAGACCGACCATCGTTCCTCGATCCTGATCCTGGGCTCCTCCTCTTCTTTTTCCTCCAACTGCTTTGCTTGAATTCTCCTAAAGCTTGAGGAAAGGCTAAAGGGTTGGGAAAAAATGGATTCGACAATTGGGCAGAGTTTCTTTACTATGATTTTCCTCCTTTGAATAGTACCCCTACCCCTTCTTTTATAGGATAGAAGGAGCTAGGGTTTTAGACGAACTCTCGGCCATGCATGGCTGGGAGTTCCAGTTAACTGACCCAAAGCTTTTCATTTCGTCGGAAAATTTCTTGATTTTTTGCTTTGTTAGGTAAACGCGGGCTGTAGTGGGCCAGCTAGCATTCCAACGCGTGCAGTATAAGGCCTGCCTATGGTCCAACGCGCCCAGTGATAGGTTAGGGCGCGGGTTACTTAATTTAGGAGGTTTTTGAAGAGTCTGTTCAGCATGGCTTTGGCAAGGAAGGGCAATGAGTTGGCCTGATGCCAAGTAAGCATGGATGGTGCAATTTAGGGTTATAACACTATTCACATCACCTCTTGAGTGAATGAGATTTTGATTTCTTCACCATTTCCTTTTAGTTTTCTATATGTAAGAAGAAATATCTCATTGGGGATTCAAGAGCCCTCCCTTGGAGGAAGAGGGAACCTATAAGTCTCCCTTTATCTTTGGTGTTCTCCCACTAATACAATCTATCCATTTGTGGCATGAATATTGGTCAATTGTTTGGTTAATTTTGGTTCTAATTCCCTTATGCACTTTAGTTTAGTTTCTTTAATTTTTGTTAGATTAGTTGTTTGGTTATTTCTTGTGCTCGATCTTTCTAACTCTTTCACTAACCTCTGTCCTGTTCGGCTAACCCAACTGGACTTGTATGTGTCCCTCTTTTTCTCATTCAGGTGACCAAAAGGATACAACAGATTGGAGAATCATTGGGGATAGGTATCAATTTCCTCCCCATTTGGATTGTTTGAGCACTTATTTTTTATTTATTTAACTTGCAAGGATCATAACCGACCCAAGACTACTTGCAAAAATATAAATTTGGAGTTGAGATAAGAGCATTTCATTCGAAATTTGCTTCCCAGCCGCATATCAGAACATACACGGGTTTTTCATCCCACAGGCACGTCTTTCAAGCATGTGCATCAAAATCATTTTGTTTTTCAGCACAATATACACACTTGTGCCAACATGTTGTTGTTTATTTGCACATTGGCGCCACACGTGCCTCTATCTACTCTACGACCCGCGCACCTGTCTAGAAATTCAACATTGTAAGAGTTTTTTTTTGTGATGTTTTGAAGGCCCGTATCCTTTTAAATATTGATTCTATGCAATTTGTAATATGCACCACACTTATATTCCCTCTCCACATGAAGGGTTAGTCAAAACATAGGCACTTAGGGGGTTAAAATCCATATTTTTCCTCTTTTTGATTTCATTTTTCCACATGGATGGCTTGCTTTGATTGTAAAAGTTAAGTTGGAATCATTCAATATCACATATATAAACACTTTCATTGGTACCATAAATCAAACTTCAATCATAGAGTATGCTCTTCTGTCGTACCATAGAGCGATCTTGAAAATCAGAAAAATGATTGAAGGAATATTTCATGTTCCTTAAGGACAAAATCTTTAGGAGAGGACAACAACCCCCTTTGGGACTCCTCTTAGTTTATTTTCCAAAACATATTAAATTTGTAAGGGCCCATACATGCCCACATGCTACAAAGATAGGATAGTTTTGAAGCTACTTTCTTATTTTACATCACTAGGGGAGTTTAAATATTATTGTAATGGGCCCATACTTGCCCACATGTCCAAAATATAGGATAGTCTTTTGAATATTTCTTAGATTAAATCACATTAGGGAGTTTAAAGGATGGGTAAGGACCCACATGTCCACATGATATTTCTCTAGGGACTTTAAAATTCCGCAAGGTTGTACCAATGACATCTAGTAAGATAGGTAATCAAGACTTGTAAGGACCACACAAAGTCTACATGTTGCAAGGTGACACCTAACTTATTAAAAATTTTGTCACATTTTATCACTTGTTCACACACAAAGTCACTACTCACTCACATAGTTTCATCTCAAATTGTGGAGGTTGAAATAAGTTTCCCCCAAAAGGGATTCTGAAACACCCAACCCTTTTCTTGAACGAACTATCCACTCCTAATTAATTTGAATGAGATTAGTTCACACCCCTAATCTCACAAACAACCACATCTAAATTTTTTCTAAAAACTCACTAACGTTTCCTCCACAGGAGGTGCCAAAAGAATGTTTTTAGTATAGGTAGGATCTCGGGGATAGGCATCAAAACAACTCCCCATTATATGGTTCTCACATCTTCAAACATTAGAAGTTGTCAAATAGGGAACTTTAAATCCTCCAAGTCAAGTGTTCCTAACACCATAAGGTAGGGAGATACCCATGAAGGGTCGAAGGCCGAGGTTGGTTTGTTCTGTGCGTCCCCCCTTGAGGCACCCACCTATTGGACGGGATCGATCCCATGACCCATTTCTGAGGCTGAAAATCTAAATGTCGCACTTTGAACGAGGTACCTAGTGACCAAATTTTAGGACATCTACCCAGGTGGTAATTGTGGGCTGCAATTGCACCTTGATTGGATTTTGTGTGCCTATTGGGAAATATCGCCAGCTCTTTCGGGATATGCACCCTCTACCCCTCATTATAACTGATTGTTTCATCCTTCACTAGTTCCTCTTCCCGTGGCTTCAGACCCCACTGTCGAGTGATATTGGAAGGTCCAGTGCTATTTGAGAGGAAGGACGTCATGTATTATTAGGACACGAGCATTTGTTTTATTTGTTCTCCCACATGGACAAAATCCACCTACCTAAATATTTTTTTTTTTGTCAATTGATTTATGTATGATGCTCTTGTGATTACAAAATGATTGTGAGATATATTGTGAAGTTCCAAGTTATACAAAGTCTCTTGTTCATTTATTACTCTCATCACCATTTGCACACATTCACTTTGCTAGTCGGAAATCATAGGGGACCCACATAATCCCTGTCGTTCCAGATGATTGTTAAAACTACCTCCTATTCTAGGGGGAGTTACTAGTCTTGCCAACCCATCAAATCCACCCTCTCACACCCCTGTGAGTGATACTATATTGGGATAAACTTTGATTGGTTCCACTTTACTCTGGTCCACTTCCCAAGGCCAACCGTCCACTAGATCTCCTTTACAAGGAAGCGGGGGGAAAATTCTTCCCAAGGGGGAAGTAGAACCCCACCCCACCACCCTCAAGGGTCAGGTACACAAACCGCTCAGGCAATGGTTGGAACTAATCCTCTTCCACAACTTCAGATGACATACTTGGCTTCCCTCAACATACTGGATCTGAGCAAGCCCACGAATGATGCGATATTGCACGAAGGCTTGCAATGCCCACCAAACTACCTTTAGACATCCCCAAGTTTGAAGGAAAGGTGGGAGATGACCCTACCAACCATGTCATGACCATCCACTTATGGTGCTCTTCAAATAGCATCATGGATGACTCTGTCCGATTAATTTTATTCCAACGCACACTCATTGGCCCATCAACCAAGTTGTATGTAGATGAAAAATCAGGGTCCCATGTGACTTTTGAATCATTGGCCAAAGAATTTTTGACCTTCTTTCAAATACCAATCCGACAATGGCCTCGAACTTCTCTCCAATTTTAAGAAAACCTCAACAACACATATCGCTGGCGACATTCATGAATGGTGTCGGTGACGTAGTTCATGCAAAGCAGAAACCACCAAAAAACAATGCCTTGATTGGTTTCTTAGATCACTTGTCTCCCTCATTGCCAAAGATGCGGCCTCCAATTTCCCCCAATCTAAAGAGAAAGCCATCAGAAAGGCTCAGTAGTATGAACTCATTTATGCACAGTTGGGATACTTATATACGGTACTACCTGACGTCCCAAGACCCATACCATTCAGCCAAGACAAACCTGGGATTTCTCACTCAGCGGATGGATTGATTGGTACCACAACACACCACAAACCATAGATCCAACCCCCACCCATGTATGATACACCCCAACATCCACTGATATATGGCAGACCCCCTTATTACCCTCCTCCTCCTTACCAACAACCAAACCCTATTGTACCCCCTCCACCCACGAGTGGACCCGCATCAACACCAATGATGTGTCTGTCTATACAACCAATTTCTGCTAACCCCTCTACCTCAGCTTACACCCTAAGCACTAGTGAAAGCACCACACCTTCTGTTGTACCATATGGATCATTGCCACAAATAATGTTATAACCCTAAATTGCACCAGACATGCATACCTGGCATCAGGCCATCTCACTTGCTATCTTTTCGAAAGCCATCACTGAATAACTCTTCTAAAAAATCATTTTTCTTTAAGGTGTATGTGCCCTATACTACTACTACCCACGTACACACACTTTTTGCACCACTATAGCCCATGTACATACACAAAAAGCGTGAAAAATGAAAATTGTAAAGGGATACGTGTTTTCGGGCTGTTACCTAACCACTTGACCACCCATATCCAGTCACCCCAATCGTTACTATGTTTTTGGCCTATAAAAGAAGGTGTTTTGGTTCCATTCCAAGAGAGGCATGAGAGCATAGAAACTCTACCCATTTTAGTATTCCCCCTTTGCCCCAATATTTTGCAACCACATTGTGAGTTTGAGCCAGAATTCCTTTTTCCTCCATTGCAAACCCTTGCCATTCCCCTAGAGAGAATTGAATAGGAGAAGAATATGTAGAATAAATTGGTGCATGGTGAAGAGGAGCCCAGGACTGAGTTTGAGGAGAAGTGTCTGGTCTCATATTGTAAATGACTTTTGTGAGATTAATATAAAGAAATACTTTTTTCATCCTGCCAAATGATGTCTTAAACCTTTATGATTTGTTTACATTCTTTGTTGTGATGTCTAACCCACTAATCCATATATAGAATGCATGCTTGTAGTTTCTTGTTTGTCTTTTGGGGAATGCAGGTTGGCCTTGGGAGGATATCTACAATTGAGAAACAACTGAGTGGAAAGGGATCGACACTGGATGCGGAGTTTAAGGTATGCCTACCGGATCCCTATACTTTGTCTTTTATGTATGATTGTGGGGTAATGACGGGATAGTTGTTAAAAGTAGAAGACTTTATATGGTTAGCTATGCCTGCACTTTAGAAACCTAGTGTAGTTCATAGGGGGTTTTTCCCACTATAACAGAATTGGTGACCATACTAGGGATACCTCTAGGGTTTTTTGGGGATATTCTTTTTGGGTGTTTTGAATCAGTTTATTTACTATTTCTTGAGTTTCTGTAATATTCTGTGTCTTTAAGGGATTCTGGTCTTCCATACCAGTACTCCCTGCCTGTGCTTGACTGTTGGTTTTCATTTTTTTTAGAATTTACAGAGGTGTACGTAGCCTGTAGTGGGCCTTCACGTGTACATATGCGTCCTGCCTTTGGACAGACCACGTACATACACAGGTTGCTAAAGTGTCAGTAGCATGCCTGTGTTGAGAATTTTTTTTTTTAAAAGAAGAGGCAGTCATCCTCTTCCCTGTCAGAAGTCACACTTCTCAGGGGTTTTCTTGATCTATCCCTAGTCTTTGTTATAACAGTCTGTAGCATAGGTCTGACCTCAACATAGCTTTCGTTTTTTCAAATATTTCTTGGGTATTCTTTATTAGGGTTTTTAGACAAGTTTGTGAGTTTGTTTTGATCTACCTGTTTGGTATTGTCGGTGACTCCCTGCGATCTACGATGGGCCATAATTCATTTCTTGGTCTTTTCTTGTCGTCGTTTTTCCCTTTTTTTCTTTAGAAGAAATTAAAAGAATTCATTTTCAAATTTCTTGTTTTGAAGCATAAAACAATAAAAAAAAAAACATTTCTTTGTTTGGTAAAAGTAGTTCAGGTTAGTTGTTTTATTTACCAAGTAAAAATAAAGTTTTCTTAAGTTATTTACTTCAATACTTAGGACATTAAGTAGCTCGTAGCTGAGTGAAATCTTGTTTTAAGTTTTTTTTCTTTTCAAAGATCTGAGAAAAGTAGTTACGAAAAGTTTGGTGAAAGAGTTTAATTTGGAAAATCTTTATTTGTGAAGAAGGAGTAGTTTGTTTCAGTTTCATCTTATGCTCTTCTCTTTCATCTCTTAAAGAACACCAATTTTTTCACTTCCATTCCCTTTTACTTAATATAGCCACTAAAATTAACGTCTAATTAAAATTTATTAGACTTTGTGTTTGTAGGGTCCATCAATTTAGTCTAGGCTAGAGCCTTGATTTAGGATTGGAGAGGAAACTCTTCAAGGCTACAAAAGAAAACATAAGAGTATGTGCTAGGGAGTGCTTGAAATTCCATTAACCATGAAAGTTATCCAGGACCTCCCTCTAAATCAGAGGATAAACAGAAGGTCACGTGCAGAAAGGTAGCGGAGATAACACCTCCAAAGCCGGAACAAGCTTAGTGGGGAACACATATAGAGGGTTTATCTTGGTATTTCATTGATTGCATTTTCCACGGATCTTCATGGGTCTCGAATCCATTTGAGGTCCTCAGTCGTCTTCCAGAACACTTGCTTTCAATACCCTTGATAGGTTTTGGGCTTGATATTCTGCTCATTGCGGTCCACCCGATTGTCGACTGTACCCGCATGGTGATTGTTCGCGCGTTGGCAACCTAGTTGCCTTTATCTTAGTGACTTACAGAGGTGACTGCGGGGGTATACCATGGTACCTATGGTAGACATTGAGCCATGCTTTGCAGAGTATACCTGGAGGGTGCTTCCGTATTCGAGTTTCACTTGCACCGGTAAGTTTCTCTAGTGTTGGCTGGTGTAACTATTCTTCCAACTAGCTAGTGATCTGCTTGTCTTGTCTCATAGGATATTTTTCTAGTGTGTAATGGTATTTAACGTTAATAGAACTCCCTAGTGTGTCATTTATATTCTCACACCATCGAGGATCAGAAGCTCCATCGGTCACAAAGGCTTCTTGGTTTGCCGTCGGTTAATCTAGAGCCACCCCCGCCACTGTTAAGGCGAAGACTAAACTAGCAAGGGTCTTTTGAGGCGACCGGGCCACAGGAAACCGAGCCAGACCCATCTCCGAGAGGAGAACATTTGATTCCGGAGGAACCAACCATTTTCGACCTCGAAGCAGAATCTCTTGGTTCATATAACCCTTTTATCACTGATCTATCGGTGCCCATCATCATACTGGTTAAACATTATGAGTGTCAGGTAGTGTCACAAGCAATGATAGAGACAAATGCTGCTACTTCTTCAGGGAATCCTCATATTCCCTCTATGACTGTCACTAGAGGGGGTTTTCCACCTCCTAAACAACCATCGCTGGTCTGGACCACTATGGTATCGACCACCTCTACCTCGGGCAATGGTCTGATTCCGTCTATGGCGGAAATCACTACTCCTTTCACCCAGAGTGTGACAGCCTCTCCATTCTCATATGGGATGCCTAGCTTTGATACAAACTCTGTCCTTTCCTACTCCACTCTACAGACTTTAGGTCTAGGGGTAGGGAGATTGAACGATCCTTTGCAAGGATCCATGGGGGACACTTTAGCTCCCTATAGAGGTTTCCATTAAAGAGGGGGTCATATACCTCCTTCATCCCCTTCGCTTAGCGGTGCTCACCAGCACTCTGTCGGGCCGAACATAAACTATAGTTCATTTGGAGCAGGTAGTCAAGGAAATCCTTCTTATAGCATGTTGGTAGGTTCAAAACCATTCTCTTTGTTCAACGCGTTTGGTAAAAACGCATTGTCATCAACTATCATCTCGGCCGGGGGAAGCCCCGGTTATGGACAACAAAATCCTATGCAGGGTACTATTTCAGCATAGGGGGAAAACTCAGGACTTCCTTCCACACAAGGTCTTTGGAATCCATGGTGGGGATTAGTTCCCTCATCAAGGATGTCGACCGGGGGAAACCCCTTACATAGCCAATGTAACCCTGGGCAAGGCTCAAGATCTATGTCCGTCGGATCGACAGGGGGCAACCCTTCCCAAAATCGTTGGAATTCAATATACGCTGAACCTTTTACATCCTATTATGGGAGTCAGTCGATGACGTCTCAACAAGTGAAGAATCCATACATGGGTCATGGACATGGTTATTACCAGAACCCTGACCAACAACCTAGATTTTCCTAGAAACCTTGTGCCAGCAAAACTCCATGATCCTTTTCCCTAGTTATAATCAACAACCCAAATTACCATTTCTGGCAACTTTTCACCTGCCAGACTTGACAAAGTTATTAAATGACCCCATCTATCATGATCCACATTGGCCTCCCATGCCATCCAAGTTGCCTTCAGACATTCCAAATTTCGAATCTAAGCCTAATGAAGATCCATACAATCATGTGACTACCTTCCATTTATGGTACTCGTCCAACTCTTTGAGAGACGACTCCGTTCAGTTGCATTTTTTTCAACGCACTCTCATCAGGAGTTGTTGGGACAGGGGCAGAACTAGGGTTCATCTCCAAGAGCACACCAACAAGCCCTAACAACTAGCCCTTTTGGTAACACCTGCAAGGTATATGTAGTCTCACCCGAAGTAGCTATGGGGGGGTTGTAGGATGGAGATGTCTACAACCAAAGGGAATACCAAGTGGATCTAATACACGAGCAATAGAATGTTTATATATCATTTACTAATTCATATCTACTTTGTACAACTATCTATCAGATCTAACACAGTAACACAAATAGCAGGATGTCAAATGACAAATAACAGAGCATCAATCACACACACAACACCAAATATACATGGTTCACCCTCTCTCTAGGGATAAGTTCACATAATTGTTCTTTATAATATATTAAGATGAAGCATACAATTATTTTCTGCGCTCTTAGCTAGCGGATCTTCTTTCTTCTTTTCTCTATCTCTCCCCTTCCTATGCACCCATCTGCAAGAATGATCTTCACACCCAGCTAAAGATCTTACAATACCAGAAGGCTCTACACTCAACACTTCTCTCTCACACAATCGTACTCACTCGATCACACAATAGAAATGAATCCTCAACCAACTTAGTACCAACAATAATAACAACAACCCATCCCAGGTCCTTTAGACCTCTATTAATACATTACAATAGCTCACCAACAACCTTATGTCGAGACCTAAGTGTCAAAACCCTAGATACTAAAACCCTAGGTGTCTAAAACCCTAGGTTTCTAAAACCCTAGTTCAACTTGACCTGTCTTTCCTTCCTCCTCGCGTGATGCTCCAACGTATCCAATGGTGGTTTTTTTCGCTTGTTTAGTTGTCCATGATCCATCTTCCTTGATTATTTGTCATCCTTTATCTCCATGTTCAATGTATTTCTTCCTCTTACTTCGCTCCCTCGTTTCTGCTCTTTTGCTCACTTTTACCCAGTAACAGTCACTATGTCTTCCGTGCAGTTCACATTTTTCCTTTTCTTCCTTGATATTCACTTGCTTCCTTAACCAAGGGCCAACAGGCCCCCAACACTCACCTATGAATCGTCCCAAGGAACTTCATATATCCACTTCCTATTTTTCTTCCTCTTCAGATTGTGTGGGGCAGCCTGTGCTTCCAGCTCTAGTACTCCCTTCCTTCCTTGTGCAAACTATCTTCGCTGTGTTTGGTACCCAGTTTCAACTGAAACTAGTACCTAGACCTTTTCCCTCATGCTTTTACTGAGAGATGCGAGGCAACTGGTTGTCATAGGACAACTTTAGCCAGATCCTATTCACCAAACCTTCCTTCCATTCTCCATTCAAAGTCTTCAACTGTGCATCTCCTCCTTCTGCAACATAGGCAACCTCATATGGCCCAAGCCAATGCATTGTGCACTTCTCTGGATTCTTCATGAACTTACTGTCATATACCAGTACCAAATCACCTTACTTAAATACCTTCTTCTTGACATGTCTATCATGGTAGGCCTTCTCTCTTTCCTTCTAAACCTACTGGTGAAATCCTGCAATGAATCGGTCTTCTTCTAGTTGGACCAACTGCACAAGCCTCTCTCGAAGAGTGCCACTGTCATCCATATATGTAAAGGAAACAATTATTAGGATTGGTACCAAATATTCCATTGGGATGATGACTTTGATACCATAAACCAGTTTGAATGGAGTTTTCATTGTTAGCTTCTTGCAAGTGGTTCTGTAGGCCCATAGTAGTGCTGGTATTCTTAAATCCTACTCATCCCTATTCACACTACAAATATTCATTAGCATTGTCTCTAAAATCTTGTTGAATGCTTCGACTGTCCCATTCTCTTGTGGATGGTAAGGTGTGCTCTTCTGGTGATGGACTGTAAATTCCTCAGTCAAGGCTTCAATTGTTTTATTGATGAAATGTGTGCCTTGATCGCTCATAAGGGTCTTCGGGAATCCAAACCTGGTTATGATGTCATCAAATATGAAGCACACAACTGTAGTGGAACTACTGTCCTTAACTGCTCTTGTTTTGGCCCATATGGTCAAGTACTATGTCACAATGATTATGTACCTTGCTCCTGTGTGCTTCCCTGGTGGGTTAATAGGTCCCACGAAGTCAATGGCCCATTTCTCAAATGATTGTAGGGTTATTTGTGGTGCTAACGACATTTCATCTCTTCTGGACGATTTTCAAACTCATTGACATACATCATAGGCTCTGTAATAGTCCTTAGCATTGATGTGTAGGGTAGTCCACCAAAGGCCAACTCTAAGAACCTTATGCATAGTTTCCTTCCCTGCATAGTGTCCTCCCGCGATGCCTTCATGAGCTTTGAAGAGGATCAACGGTTGCTCTATCTCCATAACACACCTCCTTAGTATCTCATCAAGTCCCATCTTGTATACTTGTCTAGCTATAAGTGAAAATTTTGCAGCACGCACTACTAGTTGTTTCTTCTAGTTGATTGTATATTCACTAGGCGCCATTCCTGTTGACAGGAACTGGAATATTTCAACAAAGTGGTCATCAATGTTTCTAATGGATATAAATTGTGCATTCGATAGTGTATCCTCCAAACTAGTAGGCTCTTCTCCATGTTCCAACCTCGACAAGTGGTCAGGACCTTTGTTCATTCTTCATGTATTAACCAGGATCTCAAAATCATATTCCTGAAATAGAAGAAGCCATCTGCATATTCTCCCCCCCAACACTGGCTTGTTGGCTAGGTATTTCAGCGCGAAATTATCAGTGAACATTTTAAAATTTCCTCCCAACAAGTAGTGGTGAAACTTCTGTAGCGCATACACCATGGCTATACCTTCTCTTTAGGTGGTGGTATAATTTTTCTCTAATGTTGATAGCTTCCTATTAGCAAAGGATAATGGGTGGTTGATGTCTCTTGTTCCTAGTTGTGGTAACACATCTCCTAATGCAATGGAAGATTCATTGACATGCACGTGAAATTCCTTGCTTCAATCTAGGAAAACTAGAAAAGTTTCAGTAACCATTTTCTATTTCAGCATGTCAAAGCTCTACTGGCATTCTTCTTTCGAATGAAATTGACAGTCTTTCTTCAAAATCTTCTTGATGGGTGCCATAATATGGGCATAGCCTTTAATGAACTTCCTGTAATATCCAGTGTGTCCCAACGCAGTGCACAACTATTTGACTGAAGTAGGAGGGGGTAGATCAACTATGATGGAAATTTTAGATGGATCTACCAGCAATCCTTTCTTGCATACAATATGGCCTAACAACACTCCAAATGGTGAAAAGAAAATGCACTTCTTCAGGTTTAAGGAAACCTGACACTACCTGCACTTTTCCAACATTAGCCTTAAACATTCGATATGATTTTTCATTAAAATAAAGACAGTCCAATCATCAAAGTATGCTTCTAGAAACTTTTGTAGAAACTCCTTGAATGCTTCGACCACCACCCTGGAAAAGATGGCTAGGGAATTCTTCAATCCAAATGACATTAGTGTAAATTGGTAGGATCCCCATTCTGTGGCAAAGGTGGTCTTATGGTGATCTTCCTTGGCAATCTGGATCTGATGGTATCCTAACAATCCATCTGTAAAATAATATACCTCCTGGCCTCCTACATTATCTAACACTTGATCAATGAATGGTGTAGCGAAGGGGTCATGCAAACAAGCATCGTTCAGCTTCCTGAGATCTACACAGATCCTGATCTCTCTCATCTTCTTGTCTTGTACCACCATAGGGCTAATCCATTCTGATTCTTCCACAGGTTCTATAATCCCTGCTTCTAGCATTATATCGAGCTCAATCTTCACTTTCTCCTTATATTTGGGTTCAATCTGTAGGGTCTCTATTTGACTGGTCTTGCATCTAGTTTCAAAGGGATCCGCATATCTCCCATAGGCCCTATAATGCCTTTCATATCAGTGAAATTCATTGGAAGCAAGTCCTGATACTCATGTAGAAATTCTGTGATCTTGTCAATAGTGGCAACATCCCAATAATCTCCAACATTTGCAAGCTTTGGTGTTTGCTCTGTTCCAATATTGACTTTCTTGATATCGATCAACTGTCCAATAAATGATAGCGCAACTCCTGGTCCTTCCACATCTCTATGCACTTATGTTTCTGTGATGTTCACCCGTCTTCATCAATATTGATGTTGTAATAGCCTTGTAGTTTATGGAGAGGTGCAGTCCATTCATCCTCTTCTTGTTCCAAAGGGAGGTTGGGTGCCTCCTCAAACACTTTATGTCTTACAACCTATAATGCTTGATCTACTGTAGCATATTGGCTTTCAAATAAAACGGTGGTAACAAAGTTCTGATTCATACCTTCCCAATCTGCAGTGATGAGGCGCATCTCTGCTTGAAGGTACCAGTTGATAGGGGTTGTGTCCAACATGTTGATGAATTTGTGCACCCACTTCTCTTGAGGAATATTGCTCCATGCTTCCTCGCAACTTTGCACATGGTCCTTCGGACAACTCCAACCTATGTATCTAACTTCACAGCCTTCTACTTGTGTCAAGAACCACGTTGTCATCAGAGTACGACATTGTACCCATTCTATAATGTTGTTTTTGTGTGTCCCCTACCATCTTGCTGGTGTGGATTTCAAGGCCTCATCCATTTCCAACAATCTTTGTTGTGTTGGTACACTTTCTTCAAAGTCCAACAAGAAGGTTTCTAAAGGATGTAAACCATCAAAGGTGGGTAAGTTACTTATTGTTGTGTCAATCCAACATACTTATCTAGTTAATCTAGTGCATATCCTTGTAGATACTTCATACATTTTGTTCTTCCAGTTCTCCAGTGCTTCTTCTAAATCTGATGAACATGCACTGTCACTTTTCCAGCTCAAATTTCCATCAGCCGTAGGATTAATGTAATCCTGTTGTCTGGATGTTAAACTGTATATGTTTTCCAGTTCATATGCGCAATCTTCTTATCTGATGGGCTCTGTGTATCGCTGACCTTCATCGGGATCTAGAGGTGAAATGACCCTTAGGCCATCTCCTTAAAACATCATTTGTCCTTTATTTAAATCTACCACAGTGGAATTATTGAAATCCCAATCAATTCCTAATAACGTAGGGTAAGGACAGATATCATCAACTATCTCAATTACCTCGAAGTCTGCAAACATCCTCACTCTGTTGATGTCCACAGGGACATGTTCCAATATTCCAAAGGGGCTGACATCTTGCTGATTATCCATCCTAAGTCTGATAGGGGAATAGATCAAATTAGGTTTTCCCATTAGTGCCTAGGTTTTCTTCTTCATGACATTGAACTCTGACCCTAAGTTGAGGACCACATAGTCTATATCATACTCTCCAATATGAGCATTCAGGTGTAGTTCCTTATTTTTCCTTCTCTTCTTGGATAGTTGATGTACTGCTTTATTCAATAAAGGATATACAATTCCTCTCTCATACTGTCTGACCAAATTTTGTAGTTCTTGTATGGCTCTATCATCTTTAATCAGCTCTATAAACGTATACAAGAAACTGACGAGTTTACTTGCCTCTTTTCCATCTTCGGATGAAGTAGATTGATCGAATGCCAGAGGCATTCCACATTATTTTACTTATGGTCATGTCTTTGATGAAGAACCTTGGTCTGTCTTGAATTCTCTTCTTGCCTCCTCAAACATTTGTTTTTATTTCTTTGCATCCAAATTTTGTGTCTTCTCTATAGATTTCCTGACTCCTGGTTCTTTTGTAGTCTTTCCTTGGATCATTTTGTCTTCTCCTATAACAATGCCTCCTTGAGTGATAACAATGATTCTAGGGTCTACTCCGCAAGGTTCTACTTTTATTAATTGTATTTGCAAGTTCTATTGAGGTCCACGTCTCTCTTGAAGTTTAGCCAACAATGCTGGACATTCCTCGATAATATGCTTGAAGGAGTTGCAATAGATGCAAGTGGTACACGGGTTCTAACAGTCCCTTTCCAAGTGTCCTGCTTATGCGCAGTTATAATAGATTATATTTCCTCGACCTTGAACCATACCTCCTCCTCTTCCTCTTCCTCGGAATCCACCACGAGGGTTGAAGTTTCCTCTCCCACGGGAGTTATACTGCGTAGTGTTTCCTTCTTGCTGTACTTCACCTTGAATTTTGTATATATCCCTTGACCCTTTGTGCATGTGTTCTTAAGCCCTACAATCCCTTTCATCATGCCCCACGGACTTATAGAATGTTCAATACAACTTTGTGGGTGTCTGAACATATTGTTTCATGTAATAGCACTCACCAGGGCAATGTCTATTTCTACATACCTCGCACTAGGGTAGGGTAACTTGATTTAAGGGGCTCGGATCTCTGGAGGCCAAGTATTCATGGAATAGGGGACAATGCTCCTTGTCATGGCCTTTTGATTTTCATCTGACACTAAATATATCTTCCCTTTTGTCTTTTCCCTTGTCTTTCTTCATATCTTTGACCTGTAGAGACAAACTAGTTAGCTGACTCAAGATTTGACTCATACCTGAGCTGGATTCTCCCATGGGGGTTGATTCTAGCTTCATGGCGATCTCCAATGCCTCAGCCTACAAAGAATTTTTTTGTTGCATCAGAGGAAATCTAATGTGTGGTAAGAGAGAAACAATGAACCATTCCTTTTTCTGCTCGTCTAGGATATGGAAACTCAAGTGTCCCGTCAAGGTTTTAAACCTTTGATCGAACTCCCATACCGGTTCAGCTATTCTATGCTTGATTTATTTTAGTTCTGTAATGAACTGTGACTCTGACTTGGGTTTCTTGAATTCAGAAATCAACGCATTCTTGATCTCATTCAACAGTTTAGGCTGGGAAATTCCCTTAACAAATTCATGTACGATCTCAGTGCACGGTCTCTTAGGGTAGTACTAAACTGAGCTCGTTTGACAACTTCATCGTTGATGTTATTAATACTCCATATGGCTTCACAGAGAAACCAGTGATGATCAGGATCTTCATATCCATATCCTTTGAAGGTGGGTAACCTCATCTCATCTTCCATAGATATTCCTAGGTTTCCTGACTGAGTAGGTGTTGGGCTACTAGTGATAGTGCTTTGAAATCTTGGGTGTCTATGATTACTCTAATTTCTTAACGTCGCTAAATCAACAGGAGGAGTAATAGTACTTACTTCAACAATCTGCATAGTTCCTGAATCGTCTGGCTCTTCCCGACGAGGTTCTTCAATTTTTCCTTCCTCTAACCCAACAGACTCTGAATAATATTCGTCAGTCAGATCTGCCTCTTCTCCACTGTAGAAACCCTCTTCCCTGTAGTTCTACTTAAACAGGTTTGCAAGAGGAACTTCTATGAACACTCTCCCACTGCACGTATCTCCAGCCTCTGTGTCACTGTCACTGTCTGAGTTCTTGAACATTATTTCTTCGATTCAACAGACTATTATATCTTCAAGATGTTCTTCTCATGCAATAACATCTTGATCTTCAACTTCAGAAAATGTAAACCTTTTCCTCTAGGTCCCTTAAAGAAGTATCTATGTGCTTGGCTATACGATTCTACTCTATCAAAAACAAACTCGGTGATATACCCTCCAATGGTACTATCAAACCAGTGATCTACTTCTCTTGACATGGAGTTATCAAGCCTCTTGACCCTTTTGATAAGAGCCGACATCCAAACCACAGGTGGCCTAGCTCTGATCTCAAACTGGGTATCTTCTATCCTAG
>ML800126.1:165189-219571 GCA_009831015.1 Picea engelmannii
TTAAGTTGGAATCATTCAATATCACATATATAAACACTTTCATTGGTACCATAAATCAAACTTCAATCATAGAGTATGCTCTTCTGTCGTACCATAGAGCGATCTTGAAAATCAGAAAAATGATTGAAGGAATATTTCATGTTCCTTAAGGACAAAATCTTTAGGAGAGGACAACAACCCCCTTTGGGACTCCTCTTAGTTTATTTTCCAAAACATATTAAATTTGTAAGGGCCCATACATGCCCACATGCTACAAAGATAGGATAGTTTTGAAGCTACTTTCTTATTTTACATCACTAGGGGAGTTTAAATATTATTGTAATGGGCCCATACTTGCCCACATGTCCAAAATATAGGATAGTCTTTTGAATATTTCTTAGATTAAATCACATTAGGGAGTTTAAAGGATGGGTAAGGACCCACATGTCCACATGATATTTCTCTAGGGACTTTAAAATTCCGCAAGGTTGTACCAATGACATCTAGTAAGATAGGTAATCAAGACTTGTAAGGACCACACAAAGTCTACATGTTGCAAGGTGACACCTAACTTATTAAAAATTTTGTCACATTTTATCACTTGTTCACACACAAAGTCACTACTCACTCACATAGTTTCATCTCAAATTGTGGAGGTTGAAATAAGTTTCCCCCAAAAGGGATTCTGAAACACCCAACCCTTTTCTTGAACGAACTATCCACTCCTAATTAATTTGAATGAGATTAGTTCACACCCCTAATCTCACAAACAACCACATCTAAATTTTTTCTAAAAACTCACTAACGTTTCCTCCACAGGAGGTGCCAAAAGAATGTTTTTAGTATAGGTAGGATCTCGGGGATAGGCATCAAAACAACTCCCCATTATATGGTTCTCACATCTTCAAACATTAGAAGTTGTCAAATAGGGAACTTTAAATCCTCCAAGTCAAGTGTTCCTAACACCATAAGGTAGGGAGATACCCATGAAGGGTCGAAGGCCGAGGTTGGTTTGTTCTGTGCGTCCCCCCTTGAGGCACCCACCTATTGGACGGGATCGATCCCATGACCCATTTCTGAGGCTGAAAATCTAAATGTCGCACTTTGAACGAGGTACCTAGTGACCAAATTTTAGGACATCTACCCAGGTGGTAATTGTGGGCTGCAATTGCACCTTGATTGGATTTTGTGTGCCTATTGGGAAATATCGCCAGCTCTTTCGGGATATGCACCCTCTACCCCTCATTATAACTGATTGTTTCATCCTTCACTAGTTCCTCTTCCCGTGGCTTCAGACCCCACTGTCGAGTGATATTGGAAGGTCCAGTGCTATTTGAGAGGAAGGACGTCATGTATTATTAGGACACGAGCATTTGTTTTATTTGTTCTCCCACATGGACAAAATCCACCTACCTAAATATTTTTTTTTTTGTCAATTGATTTATGTATGATGCTCTTGTGATTACAAAATGATTGTGAGATATATTGTGAAGTTCCAAGTTATACAAAGTCTCTTGTTCATTTATTACTCTCATCACCATTTGCACACATTCACTTTGCTAGTCGGAAATCATAGGGGACCCACATAATCCCTGTCGTTCCAGATGATTGTTAAAACTACCTCCTATTCTAGGGGGAGTTACTAGTCTTGCCAACCCATCAAATCCACCCTCTCACACCCCTGTGAGTGATACTATATTGGGATAAACTTTGATTGGTTCCACTTTACTCTGGTCCACTTCCCAAGGCCAACCGTCCACTAGATCTCCTTTACAAGGAAGCGGGGGGAAAATTCTTCCCAAGGGGGAAGTAGAACCCCACCCCACCACCCTCAAGGGTCAGGTACACAAACCGCTCAGGCAATGGTTGGAACTAATCCTCTTCCACAACTTCAGATGACATACTTGGCTTCCCTCAACATACTGGATCTGAGCAAGCCCACGAATGATGCGATATTGCACGAAGGCTTGCAATGCCCACCAAACTACCTTTAGACATCCCCAAGTTTGAAGGAAAGGTGGGAGATGACCCTACCAACCATGTCATGACCATCCACTTATGGTGCTCTTCAAATAGCATCATGGATGACTCTGTCCGATTAATTTTATTCCAACGCACACTCATTGGCCCATCAACCAAGTTGTATGTAGATGAAAAATCAGGGTCCCATGTGACTTTTGAATCATTGGCCAAAGAATTTTTGACCTTCTTTCAAATACCAATCCGACAATGGCCTCGAACTTCTCTCCAATTTTAAGAAAACCTCAACAACACATATCGCTGGCGACATTCATGAATGGTGTCGGTGACGTAGTTCATGCAAAGCAGAAACCACCAAAAAACAATGCCTTGATTGGTTTCTTAGATCACTTGTCTCCCTCATTGCCAAAGATGCGGCCTCCAATTTCCCCCAATCTAAAGAGAAAGCCATCAGAAAGGCTCAGTAGTATGAACTCATTTATGCACAGTTGGGATACTTATATACGGTACTACCTGACGTCCCAAGACCCATACCATTCAGCCAAGACAAACCTGGGATTTCTCACTCAGCGGATGGATTGATTGGTACCACAACACACCACAAACCATAGATCCAACCCCCACCCATGTATGATACACCCCAACATCCACTGATATATGGCAGACCCCCTTATTACCCTCCTCCTCCTTACCAACAACCAAACCCTATTGTACCCCCTCCACCCACGAGTGGACCCGCATCAACACCAATGATGTGTCTGTCTATACAACCAATTTCTGCTAACCCCTCTACCTCAGCTTACACCCTAAGCACTAGTGAAAGCACCACACCTTCTGTTGTACCATATGGATCATTGCCACAAATAATGTTATAACCCTAAATTGCACCAGACATGCATACCTGGCATCAGGCCATCTCACTTGCTATCTTTTCGAAAGCCATCACTGAATAACTCTTCTAAAAAATCATTTTTCTTTAAGGTGTATGTGCCCTATACTACTACTACCCACGTACACACACTTTTTGCACCACTATAGCCCATGTACATACACAAAAAGCGTGAAAAATGAAAATTGTAAAGGGATACGTGTTTTCGGGCTGTTACCTAACCACTTGACCACCCATATCCAGTCACCCCAATCGTTACTATGTTTTTGGCCTATAAAAGAAGGTGTTTTGGTTCCATTCCAAGAGAGGCATGAGAGCATAGAAACTCTACCCATTTTAGTATTCCCCCTTTGCCCCAATATTTTGCAACCACATTGTGAGTTTGAGCCAGAATTCCTTTTTCCTCCATTGCAAACCCTTGCCATTCCCCTAGAGAGAATTGAATAGGAGAAGAATATGTAGAATAAATTGGTGCATGGTGAAGAGGAGCCCAGGACTGAGTTTGAGGAGAAGTGTCTGGTCTCATATTGTAAATGACTTTTGTGAGATTAATATAAAGAAATACTTTTTTCATCCTGCCAAATGATGTCTTAAACCTTTATGATTTGTTTACATTCTTTGTTGTGATGTCTAACCCACTAATCCATATATAGAATGCATGCTTGTAGTTTCTTGTTTGTCTTTTGGGGAATGCAGGTTGGCCTTGGGAGGATATCTACAATTGAGAAACAACTGAGTGGAAAGGGATCGACACTGGATGCGGAGTTTAAGGTATGCCTACCGGATCCCTATACTTTGTCTTTTATGTATGATTGTGGGGTAATGACGGGATAGTTGTTAAAAGTAGAAGACTTTATATGGTTAGCTATGCCTGCACTTTAGAAACCTAGTGTAGTTCATAGGGGGTTTTTCCCACTATAACAGAATTGGTGACCATACTAGGGATACCTCTAGGGTTTTTTGGGGATATTCTTTTTGGGTGTTTTGAATCAGTTTATTTACTATTTCTTGAGTTTCTGTAATATTCTGTGTCTTTAAGGGATTCTGGTCTTCCATACCAGTACTCCCTGCCTGTGCTTGACTGTTGGTTTTCATTTTTTTTAGAATTTACAGAGGTGTACGTAGCCTGTAGTGGGCCTTCACGTGTACATATGCGTCCTGCCTTTGGACAGACCACGTACATACACAGGTTGCTAAAGTGTCAGTAGCATGCCTGTGTTGAGAATTTTTTTTTTTAAAAGAAGAGGCAGTCATCCTCTTCCCTGTCAGAAGTCACACTTCTCAGGGGTTTTCTTGATCTATCCCTAGTCTTTGTTATAACAGTCTGTAGCATAGGTCTGACCTCAACATAGCTTTCGTTTTTTCAAATATTTCTTGGGTATTCTTTATTAGGGTTTTTAGACAAGTTTGTGAGTTTGTTTTGATCTACCTGTTTGGTATTGTCGGTGACTCCCTGCGATCTACGATGGGCCATAATTCATTTCTTGGTCTTTTCTTGTCGTCGTTTTTCCCTTTTTTTCTTTAGAAGAAATTAAAAGAATTCATTTTCAAATTTCTTGTTTTGAAGCATAAAACAATAAAAAAAAAAACATTTCTTTGTTTGGTAAAAGTAGTTCAGGTTAGTTGTTTTATTTACCAAGTAAAAATAAAGTTTTCTTAAGTTATTTACTTCAATACTTAGGACATTAAGTAGCTCGTAGCTGAGTGAAATCTTGTTTTAAGTTTTTTTTCTTTTCAAAGATCTGAGAAAAGTAGTTACGAAAAGTTTGGTGAAAGAGTTTAATTTGGAAAATCTTTATTTGTGAAGAAGGAGTAGTTTGTTTCAGTTTCATCTTATGCTCTTCTCTTTCATCTCTTAAAGAACACCAATTTTTTCACTTCCATTCCCTTTTACTTAATATAGCCACTAAAATTAACGTCTAATTAAAATTTATTAGACTTTGTGTTTGTAGGGTCCATCAATTTAGTCTAGGCTAGAGCCTTGATTTAGGATTGGAGAGGAAACTCTTCAAGGCTACAAAAGAAAACATAAGAGTATGTGCTAGGGAGTGCTTGAAATTCCATTAACCATGAAAGTTATCCAGGACCTCCCTCTAAATCAGAGGATAAACAGAAGGTCACGTGCAGAAAGGTAGCGGAGATAACACCTCCAAAGCCGGAACAAGCTTAGTGGGGAACACATATAGAGGGTTTATCTTGGTATTTCATTGATTGCATTTTCCACGGATCTTCATGGGTCTCGAATCCATTTGAGGTCCTCAGTCGTCTTCCAGAACACTTGCTTTCAATACCCTTGATAGGTTTTGGGCTTGATATTCTGCTCATTGCGGTCCACCCGATTGTCGACTGTACCCGCATGGTGATTGTTCGCGCGTTGGCAACCTAGTTGCCTTTATCTTAGTGACTTACAGAGGTGACTGCGGGGGTATACCATGGTACCTATGGTAGACATTGAGCCATGCTTTGCAGAGTATACCTGGAGGGTGCTTCCGTATTCGAGTTTCACTTGCACCGGTAAGTTTCTCTAGTGTTGGCTGGTGTAACTATTCTTCCAACTAGCTAGTGATCTGCTTGTCTTGTCTCATAGGATATTTTTCTAGTGTGTAATGGTATTTAACGTTAATAGAACTCCCTAGTGTGTCATTTATATTCTCACACCATCGAGGATCAGAAGCTCCATCGGTCACAAAGGCTTCTTGGTTTGCCGTCGGTTAATCTAGAGCCACCCCCGCCACTGTTAAGGCGAAGACTAAACTAGCAAGGGTCTTTTGAGGCGACCGGGCCACAGGAAACCGAGCCAGACCCATCTCCGAGAGGAGAACATTTGATTCCGGAGGAACCAACCATTTTCGACCTCGAAGCAGAATCTCTTGGTTCATATAACCCTTTTATCACTGATCTATCGGTGCCCATCATCATACTGGTTAAACATTATGAGTGTCAGGTAGTGTCACAAGCAATGATAGAGACAAATGCTGCTACTTCTTCAGGGAATCCTCATATTCCCTCTATGACTGTCACTAGAGGGGGTTTTCCACCTCCTAAACAACCATCGCTGGTCTGGACCACTATGGTATCGACCACCTCTACCTCGGGCAATGGTCTGATTCCGTCTATGGCGGAAATCACTACTCCTTTCACCCAGAGTGTGACAGCCTCTCCATTCTCATATGGGATGCCTAGCTTTGATACAAACTCTGTCCTTTCCTACTCCACTCTACAGACTTTAGGTCTAGGGGTAGGGAGATTGAACGATCCTTTGCAAGGATCCATGGGGGACACTTTAGCTCCCTATAGAGGTTTCCATTAAAGAGGGGGTCATATACCTCCTTCATCCCCTTCGCTTAGCGGTGCTCACCAGCACTCTGTCGGGCCGAACATAAACTATAGTTCATTTGGAGCAGGTAGTCAAGGAAATCCTTCTTATAGCATGTTGGTAGGTTCAAAACCATTCTCTTTGTTCAACGCGTTTGGTAAAAACGCATTGTCATCAACTATCATCTCGGCCGGGGGAAGCCCCGGTTATGGACAACAAAATCCTATGCAGGGTACTATTTCAGCATAGGGGGAAAACTCAGGACTTCCTTCCACACAAGGTCTTTGGAATCCATGGTGGGGATTAGTTCCCTCATCAAGGATGTCGACCGGGGGAAACCCCTTACATAGCCAATGTAACCCTGGGCAAGGCTCAAGATCTATGTCCGTCGGATCGACAGGGGGCAACCCTTCCCAAAATCGTTGGAATTCAATATACGCTGAACCTTTTACATCCTATTATGGGAGTCAGTCGATGACGTCTCAACAAGTGAAGAATCCATACATGGGTCATGGACATGGTTATTACCAGAACCCTGACCAACAACCTAGATTTTCCTAGAAACCTTGTGCCAGCAAAACTCCATGATCCTTTTCCCTAGTTATAATCAACAACCCAAATTACCATTTCTGGCAACTTTTCACCTGCCAGACTTGACAAAGTTATTAAATGACCCCATCTATCATGATCCACATTGGCCTCCCATGCCATCCAAGTTGCCTTCAGACATTCCAAATTTCGAATCTAAGCCTAATGAAGATCCATACAATCATGTGACTACCTTCCATTTATGGTACTCGTCCAACTCTTTGAGAGACGACTCCGTTCAGTTGCATTTTTTTCAACGCACTCTCATCAGGAGTTGTTGGGACAGGGGCAGAACTAGGGTTCATCTCCAAGAGCACACCAACAAGCCCTAACAACTAGCCCTTTTGGTAACACCTGCAAGGTATATGTAGTCTCACCCGAAGTAGCTATGGGGGGGTTGTAGGATGGAGATGTCTACAACCAAAGGGAATACCAAGTGGATCTAATACACGAGCAATAGAATGTTTATATATCATTTACTAATTCATATCTACTTTGTACAACTATCTATCAGATCTAACACAGTAACACAAATAGCAGGATGTCAAATGACAAATAACAGAGCATCAATCACACACACAACACCAAATATACATGGTTCACCCTCTCTCTAGGGATAAGTTCACATAATTGTTCTTTATAATATATTAAGATGAAGCATACAATTATTTTCTGCGCTCTTAGCTAGCGGATCTTCTTTCTTCTTTTCTCTATCTCTCCCCTTCCTATGCACCCATCTGCAAGAATGATCTTCACACCCAGCTAAAGATCTTACAATACCAGAAGGCTCTACACTCAACACTTCTCTCTCACACAATCGTACTCACTCGATCACACAATAGAAATGAATCCTCAACCAACTTAGTACCAACAATAATAACAACAACCCATCCCAGGTCCTTTAGACCTCTATTAATACATTACAATAGCTCACCAACAACCTTATGTCGAGACCTAAGTGTCAAAACCCTAGATACTAAAACCCTAGGTGTCTAAAACCCTAGGTTTCTAAAACCCTAGTTCAACTTGACCTGTCTTTCCTTCCTCCTCGCGTGATGCTCCAACGTATCCAATGGTGGTTTTTTTCGCTTGTTTAGTTGTCCATGATCCATCTTCCTTGATTATTTGTCATCCTTTATCTCCATGTTCAATGTATTTCTTCCTCTTACTTCGCTCCCTCGTTTCTGCTCTTTTGCTCACTTTTACCCAGTAACAGTCACTATGTCTTCCGTGCAGTTCACATTTTTCCTTTTCTTCCTTGATATTCACTTGCTTCCTTAACCAAGGGCCAACAGGCCCCCAACACTCACCTATGAATCGTCCCAAGGAACTTCATATATCCACTTCCTATTTTTCTTCCTCTTCAGATTGTGTGGGGCAGCCTGTGCTTCCAGCTCTAGTACTCCCTTCCTTCCTTGTGCAAACTATCTTCGCTGTGTTTGGTACCCAGTTTCAACTGAAACTAGTACCTAGACCTTTTCCCTCATGCTTTTACTGAGAGATGCGAGGCAACTGGTTGTCATAGGACAACTTTAGCCAGATCCTATTCACCAAACCTTCCTTCCATTCTCCATTCAAAGTCTTCAACTGTGCATCTCCTCCTTCTGCAACATAGGCAACCTCATATGGCCCAAGCCAATGCATTGTGCACTTCTCTGGATTCTTCATGAACTTACTGTCATATACCAGTACCAAATCACCTTACTTAAATACCTTCTTCTTGACATGTCTATCATGGTAGGCCTTCTCTCTTTCCTTCTAAACCTACTGGTGAAATCCTGCAATGAATCGGTCTTCTTCTAGTTGGACCAACTGCACAAGCCTCTCTCGAAGAGTGCCACTGTCATCCATATATGTAAAGGAAACAATTATTAGGATTGGTACCAAATATTCCATTGGGATGATGACTTTGATACCATAAACCAGTTTGAATGGAGTTTTCATTGTTAGCTTCTTGCAAGTGGTTCTGTAGGCCCATAGTAGTGCTGGTATTCTTAAATCCTACTCATCCCTATTCACACTACAAATATTCATTAGCATTGTCTCTAAAATCTTGTTGAATGCTTCGACTGTCCCATTCTCTTGTGGATGGTAAGGTGTGCTCTTCTGGTGATGGACTGTAAATTCCTCAGTCAAGGCTTCAATTGTTTTATTGATGAAATGTGTGCCTTGATCGCTCATAAGGGTCTTCGGGAATCCAAACCTGGTTATGATGTCATCAAATATGAAGCACACAACTGTAGTGGAACTACTGTCCTTAACTGCTCTTGTTTTGGCCCATATGGTCAAGTACTATGTCACAATGATTATGTACCTTGCTCCTGTGTGCTTCCCTGGTGGGTTAATAGGTCCCACGAAGTCAATGGCCCATTTCTCAAATGATTGTAGGGTTATTTGTGGTGCTAACGACATTTCATCTCTTCTGGACGATTTTCAAACTCATTGACATACATCATAGGCTCTGTAATAGTCCTTAGCATTGATGTGTAGGGTAGTCCACCAAAGGCCAACTCTAAGAACCTTATGCATAGTTTCCTTCCCTGCATAGTGTCCTCCCGCGATGCCTTCATGAGCTTTGAAGAGGATCAACGGTTGCTCTATCTCCATAACACACCTCCTTAGTATCTCATCAAGTCCCATCTTGTATACTTGTCTAGCTATAAGTGAAAATTTTGCAGCACGCACTACTAGTTGTTTCTTCTAGTTGATTGTATATTCACTAGGCGCCATTCCTGTTGACAGGAACTGGAATATTTCAACAAAGTGGTCATCAATGTTTCTAATGGATATAAATTGTGCATTCGATAGTGTATCCTCCAAACTAGTAGGCTCTTCTCCATGTTCCAACCTCGACAAGTGGTCAGGACCTTTGTTCATTCTTCATGTATTAACCAGGATCTCAAAATCATATTCCTGAAATAGAAG
Source organism: Picea engelmannii (assembly GCA_009831015.1). Classification (NCBI taxonomy): domain Eukaryota; kingdom Viridiplantae; phylum Streptophyta; class Pinopsida; order Pinales; family Pinaceae; genus Picea; species Picea engelmannii. The sequence goes on from ML800126.1 coordinate 174,867, forward strand.
AAGCCATCTGCATATTCTCCCCCCCAACACTGGCTTGTTGGCTAGGTATTTCAGCGCGAAATTATCAGTGAACATTTTAAAATTTCCTCCCAACAAGTAGTGGTGAAACTTCTGTAGCGCATACACCATGGCTATACCTTCTCTTTAGGTGGTGGTATAATTTTTCTCTAATGTTGATAGCTTCCTATTAGCAAAGGATAATGGGTGGTTGATGTCTCTTGTTCCTAGTTGTGGTAACACATCTCCTAATGCAATGGAAGATTCATTGACATGCACGTGAAATTCCTTGCTTCAATCTAGGAAAACTAGAAAAGTTTCAGTAACCATTTTCTATTTCAGCATGTCAAAGCTCTACTGGCATTCTTCTTTCGAATGAAATTGACAGTCTTTCTTCAAAATCTTCTTGATGGGTGCCATAATATGGGCATAGCCTTTAATGAACTTCCTGTAATATCCAGTGTGTCCCAACGCAGTGCACAACTATTTGACTGAAGTAGGAGGGGGTAGATCAACTATGATGGAAATTTTAGATGGATCTACCAGCAATCCTTTCTTGCATACAATATGGCCTAACAACACTCCAAATGGTGAAAAGAAAATGCACTTCTTCAGGTTTAAGGAAACCTGACACTACCTGCACTTTTCCAACATTAGCCTTAAACATTCGATATGATTTTTCATTAAAATAAAGACAGTCCAATCATCAAAGTATGCTTCTAGAAACTTTTGTAGAAACTCCTTGAATGCTTCGACCACCACCCTGGAAAAGATGGCTAGGGAATTCTTCAATCCAAATGACATTAGTGTAAATTGGTAGGATCCCCATTCTGTGGCAAAGGTGGTCTTATGGTGATCTTCCTTGGCAATCTGGATCTGATGGTATCCTAACAATCCATCTGTAAAATAATATACCTCCTGGCCTCCTACATTATCTAACACTTGATCAATGAATGGTGTAGCGAAGGGGTCATGCAAACAAGCATCGTTCAGCTTCCTGAGATCTACACAGATCCTGATCTCTCTCATCTTCTTGTCTTGTACCACCATAGGGCTAATCCATTCTGATTCTTCCACAGGTTCTATAATCCCTGCTTCTAGCATTATATCGAGCTCAATCTTCACTTTCTCCTTATATTTGGGTTCAATCTGTAGGGTCTCTATTTGACTGGTCTTGCATCTAGTTTCAAAGGGATCCGCATATCTCCCATAGGCCCTATAATGCCTTTCATATCAGTGAAATTCATTGGAAGCAAGTCCTGATACTCATGTAGAAATTCTGTGATCTTGTCAATAGTGGCAACATCCCAATAATCTCCAACATTTGCAAGCTTTGGTGTTTGCTCTGTTCCAATATTGACTTTCTTGATATCGATCAACTGTCCAATAAATGATAGCGCAACTCCTGGTCCTTCCACATCTCTATGCACTTATGTTTCTGTGATGTTCACCCGTCTTCATCAATATTGATGTTGTAATAGCCTTGTAGTTTATGGAGAGGTGCAGTCCATTCATCCTCTTCTTGTTCCAAAGGGAGGTTGGGTGCCTCCTCAAACACTTTATGTCTTACAACCTATAATGCTTGATCTACTGTAGCATATTGGCTTTCAAATAAAACGGTGGTAACAAAGTTCTGATTCATACCTTCCCAATCTGCAGTGATGAGGCGCATCTCTGCTTGAAGGTACCAGTTGATAGGGGTTGTGTCCAACATGTTGATGAATTTGTGCACCCACTTCTCTTGAGGAATATTGCTCCATGCTTCCTCGCAACTTTGCACATGGTCCTTCGGACAACTCCAACCTATGTATCTAACTTCACAGCCTTCTACTTGTGTCAAGAACCACGTTGTCATCAGAGTACGACATTGTACCCATTCTATAATGTTGTTTTTGTGTGTCCCCTACCATCTTGCTGGTGTGGATTTCAAGGCCTCATCCATTTCCAACAATCTTTGTTGTGTTGGTACACTTTCTTCAAAGTCCAACAAGAAGGTTTCTAAAGGATGTAAACCATCAAAGGTGGGTAAGTTACTTATTGTTGTGTCAATCCAACATACTTATCTAGTTAATCTAGTGCATATCCTTGTAGATACTTCATACATTTTGTTCTTCCAGTTCTCCAGTGCTTCTTCTAAATCTGATGAACATGCACTGTCACTTTTCCAGCTCAAATTTCCATCAGCCGTAGGATTAATGTAATCCTGTTGTCTGGATGTTAAACTGTATATGTTTTCCAGTTCATATGCGCAATCTTCTTATCTGATGGGCTCTGTGTATCGCTGACCTTCATCGGGATCTAGAGGTGAAATGACCCTTAGGCCATCTCCTTAAAACATCATTTGTCCTTTATTTAAATCTACCACAGTGGAATTATTGAAATCCCAATCAATTCCTAATAACGTAGGGTAAGGACAGATATCATCAACTATCTCAATTACCTCGAAGTCTGCAAACATCCTCACTCTGTTGATGTCCACAGGGACATGTTCCAATATTCCAAAGGGGCTGACATCTTGCTGATTATCCATCCTAAGTCTGATAGGGGAATAGATCAAATTAGGTTTTCCCATTAGTGCCTAGGTTTTCTTCTTCATGACATTGAACTCTGACCCTAAGTTGAGGACCACATAGTCTATATCATACTCTCCAATATGAGCATTCAGGTGTAGTTCCTTATTTTTCCTTCTCTTCTTGGATAGTTGATGTACTGCTTTATTCAATAAAGGATATACAATTCCTCTCTCATACTGTCTGACCAAATTTTGTAGTTCTTGTATGGCTCTATCATCTTTAATCAGCTCTATAAACGTATACAAGAAACTGACGAGTTTACTTGCCTCTTTTCCATCTTCGGATGAAGTAGATTGATCGAATGCCAGAGGCATTCCACATTATTTTACTTATGGTCATGTCTTTGATGAAGAACCTTGGTCTGTCTTGAATTCTCTTCTTGCCTCCTCAAACATTTGTTTTTATTTCTTTGCATCCAAATTTTGTGTCTTCTCTATAGATTTCCTGACTCCTGGTTCTTTTGTAGTCTTTCCTTGGATCATTTTGTCTTCTCCTATAACAATGCCTCCTTGAGTGATAACAATGATTCTAGGGTCTACTCCGCAAGGTTCTACTTTTATTAATTGTATTTGCAAGTTCTATTGAGGTCCACGTCTCTCTTGAAGTTTAGCCAACAATGCTGGACATTCCTCGATAATATGCTTGAAGGAGTTGCAATAGATGCAAGTGGTACACGGGTTCTAACAGTCCCTTTCCAAGTGTCCTGCTTATGCGCAGTTATAATAGATTATATTTCCTCGACCTTGAACCATACCTCCTCCTCTTCCTCTTCCTCGGAATCCACCACGAGGGTTGAAGTTTCCTCTCCCACGGGAGTTATACTGCGTAGTGTTTCCTTCTTGCTGTACTTCACCTTGAATTTTGTATATATCCCTTGACCCTTTGTGCATGTGTTCTTAAGCCCTACAATCCCTTTCATCATGCCCCACGGACTTATAGAATGTTCAATACAACTTTGTGGGTGTCTGAACATATTGTTTCATGTAATAGCACTCACCAGGGCAATGTCTATTTCTACATACCTCGCACTAGGGTAGGGTAACTTGATTTAAGGGGCTCGGATCTCTGGAGGCCAAGTATTCATGGAATAGGGGACAATGCTCCTTGTCATGGCCTTTTGATTTTCATCTGACACTAAATATATCTTCCCTTTTGTCTTTTCCCTTGTCTTTCTTCATATCTTTGACCTGTAGAGACAAACTAGTTAGCTGACTCAAGATTTGACTCATACCTGAGCTGGATTCTCCCATGGGGGTTGATTCTAGCTTCATGGCGATCTCCAATGCCTCAGCCTACAAAGAATTTTTTTGTTGCATCAGAGGAAATCTAATGTGTGGTAAGAGAGAAACAATGAACCATTCCTTTTTCTGCTCGTCTAGGATATGGAAACTCAAGTGTCCCGTCAAGGTTTTAAACCTTTGATCGAACTCCCATACCGGTTCAGCTATTCTATGCTTGATTTATTTTAGTTCTGTAATGAACTGTGACTCTGACTTGGGTTTCTTGAATTCAGAAATCAACGCATTCTTGATCTCATTCAACAGTTTAGGCTGGGAAATTCCCTTAACAAATTCATGTACGATCTCAGTGCACGGTCTCTTAGGGTAGTACTAAACTGAGCTCGTTTGACAACTTCATCGTTGATGTTATTAATACTCCATATGGCTTCACAGAGAAACCAGTGATGATCAGGATCTTCATATCCATATCCTTTGAAGGTGGGTAACCTCATCTCATCTTCCATAGATATTCCTAGGTTTCCTGACTGAGTAGGTGTTGGGCTACTAGTGATAGTGCTTTGAAATCTTGGGTGTCTATGATTACTCTAATTTCTTAACGTCGCTAAATCAACAGGAGGAGTAATAGTACTTACTTCAACAATCTGCATAGTTCCTGAATCGTCTGGCTCTTCCCGACGAGGTTCTTCAATTTTTCCTTCCTCTAACCCAACAGACTCTGAATAATATTCGTCAGTCAGATCTGCCTCTTCTCCACTGTAGAAACCCTCTTCCCTGTAGTTCTACTTAAACAGGTTTGCAAGAGGAACTTCTATGAACACTCTCCCACTGCACGTATCTCCAGCCTCTGTGTCACTGTCACTGTCTGAGTTCTTGAACATTATTTCTTCGATTCAACAGACTATTATATCTTCAAGATGTTCTTCTCATGCAATAACATCTTGATCTTCAACTTCAGAAAATGTAAACCTTTTCCTCTAGGTCCCTTAAAGAAGTATCTATGTGCTTGGCTATACGATTCTACTCTATCAAAAACAAACTCGGTGATATACCCTCCAATGGTACTATCAAACCAGTGATCTACTTCTCTTGACATGGAGTTATCAAGCCTCTTGACCCTTTTGATAAGAGCCGACATCCAAACCACAGGTGGCCTAGCTCTGATCTCAAACTGGGTATCTTCTATCCTAGATAAACACTCGTATAGCTCCTTATGAATCCATCCAAACAAAATCTCGTGTATATCAGTAAAGATATATCTCTCCAACCAATCTTTTGTACTAAGATTAGGGTTCTTGTTCTAGGATTCAACGAAGTCCTTTTCTTGATCCTCTATCCACTTCTGAATCTCTGTCTTTGATGGAAACCACCTTGAAATTCCCTCCAAAATATTCTAGTCCCGACAACAGAACCATTTGTTGGCACATGGTTAGACCCAGGGTTTATCTCCAAGAGCACACCAACAAGACCTAACTACTGTCCCTTTCAGCAACACCTATGAGGCATATGTAGTCTCACCCGAGGTAGCTATGGGGGGGGTTGCAGGACAGAGATGTATACAACCATAGGGAATACTAGGTGGATCTAATACAAGAGAAACACAACATTTATATATCATTTACCAGTTCAGATCTACTCCGTGCAACTATCTATCAGATCTAACACAATAACACAAATAGAAGGATCTCAAATGAAAAATAACAGAACATCAATCACACACACAACAACAGATATACATGGTTCACCCTCTCTCTAGGGCTACGTCCATAGAACTGTTCTTTATAATATATTAAGATGAAGCATACAGTTCTTGTCTGCACTCTTAGCTAGTAGATCTTCTTTCTTCTCTTCTCTATCTCTCCCCTTCCCGTGCACCCAGCTGCAGGATTGATCTTCACACCCAGCTAAAGATCTTACAATACTAGAAGTCTCTACATTCAAGACTTCTCTCTCACACAATCGTACTCACTCAATCACACAATAGTAATGAATCCTCATAGAACTTAGTACCAACAATAATAAAAACAACCCATCCCAGGTCCTTTAGACCTCTATTTATACATTACAATAGCTCACCGACAGCCTTAGGTCGATACCTAAGTGTCAAAACCCTAGATACTAAAACCCTAGGTGTCTAAAACCCTAGGTCAACTTGACCTGCTTTTTCGGGGCTTCGCCAACCTATCTTTCCTTCCTCCTCACATGGTGCTTCAAAGTATATAACGGTGGCTTTTTATGCTTATTGAGTTGTCCATGATCCATCTTCCTTGCTGATCTATCATCCTCAATCTTCACATTCAACGTCTTTCTTCCTCTTATCTCCATCTTTTCTTCTCTTTTTCTCACTTCGACCTAGTAATAGTCACCATGTCTTCCGTGCAGTTCGCATTTTGCCTTTTCTTCCTTGATCTTCACTTGCTTCATTAACCAAGGGCCAACAGGAGTGCTACAAAATGGTACATCGATCTCCACTGCTCAAGATACTCTACCTTTGGAGAATTGGCGATGGTTTTCTTAAACCATTTTCAACTACCTGTGAGATACGATGCCGACACCGAATATTTGGCCAACTTTGAGCAGAAAAAGGTAGACCAAATCTCCAATCACATCCAAGAATGGATATGTCGGAAGAGTTTGATAAAAGTACTAGTCCCACCAACATTCCTTCTTGAGTGGTTTCTTAATTCTTTGGTACCACAGTTATCTAAAGACATCGCAACGTCAGGGGTATTTTAAGAGGAAGAAGCGATAATGAGAGCTCAACAACTAGAGCTGATTTTCTCTCAGTCTGGTTTACTTTACAAAGTTTTTCCAGAAGCACTGCGGTCGATACTTGACAAGACCATAAAGAGATCTGGACCACATGCCAATGGTGTTTTTGGTTCATCACAAATAAAGCTTGTTGACTAGCTGTCAAATCAATTGCAACAATTGTCAATATAGTAGACATCGACCAACCATACCTTTGGTTCGACTGCTCCCCCTAATCAAATGTCGGATGTACAAAGTGTGCAATCGACAAACCCGAAGGCCACCCAATAGCCTAACGGAAAGAAGAAGAAGCGAAATAAGAGTAAGGGGGATAAAAAAACCTACCAATAATGTTGGAGGGGGAACACAGAAAAGAAGAAGTCGAAGTATCTGTGTAATATTTGCATGGAATACCATCCGACTCACCAGTGCCCTCGGCTTACGGAGGCCTAGAAGTTATTGGCACATCAACATATTGTCATGTTTACGAACCCATTTCCACATGGGAAAAATTTAACTCAAGCCTCTTCAAGCACAGAAGGGGGAAGTCAGGTAGCCCCTCCATCTTCGAGTAATCCTTCGTCCGTGAATGTGTACATGATGAAAGGTAGTGTTTATATAGAAACTAGGACACACGACTATAGAATTACAAACACCTCTGAGAAGGGTAAAGAAGACAAAAACTGACCTCTTCCTCTCCATATTGAGAAGACGTTGGGTGAAACAATGACACGCATCCCAAAAGGTGGGTTCAAGAAAGATTCCCACAATCCAAGAACAAGGGTCGCCCAGAACTACTCTGTGGTAGAGGATTTGTCTCAAGCCCCTTATGCAATGTTTTCTTTGGAATTCCTCCAGAGTTTCCCTTCCCAGAGAAAGGCTTTGTTATCTACCTTAGGATCTGCTGAGTCTTGTAATCTGGGAATGATCATGCTTGATACAGCTGACTTAAAACCTTGTCTCCCTTACCACGTGGCGTTTCATATAGTAGTGCCTTACACCATGAAAAATGTTACTCGAAACATTTTATGCACGGTGGTTGATGAGGGAACCTCGACATGCATGATGTCTTTGGCGTGTTGGAAGGCCATTGGCCAACCCATTTTGTCTTTGTCGTCTACTCTTCTTACCGCTTTCTACAGTCATTCGTTCCGACCACATGGAATCAACCCCTCTTTCCCTGTGCAGTTTGGGGGGAAGACTGTGTGCGTCGAGGTTCAAGTGGTCGATGCATCTCTCGACTACAATATATTGTTAGGAAGGATTTGGACCTATGCTATGCAAGTATTGGTCATGACAATTTTCTGGGTATTTTTGTTTCCACATGAGGGATAGATCGTTTCCATTGATCAGTTATCCTTCTCCCATCCTAACCCTTCATCAGGGGTATCCACGATCCTGATGATTGACAACCCTCAACCCGGCATCGTCAACATAGGGGTTGGTTTGTGCCCACCTTTGGTGGGTATTTTTGATTACCCACCTCCGAACGACAATGTCTAATACATATCAACTGTCCTCGACCAGTCTAGCACTGAAATACTTCAAATCTCGTCATTTTGCATGACTTACTTTAACAATCCATGGAATCTTCCTTCCCCATTAGCCATGATGGAGGGGACAGGGCACCATGGCATGGCCATGCCTTTGTCCATGGTAGAAGTTGTGTACTCTATAGTCCAGCAAGCTTCCAACAACCCTAATCCAACTCTCGCATAAGAGTTAGATCTGGTTCTCGAGCCTATTTGGGCTCAAGGTTCCCTTGCCGACACTGATTCTTTAGACTTAGTATTTCCCTCAGACGAGGTGATTATTGAGGCAATGAATAGTCCGAATAGAACCTAGGATGATCTCCATAACATATATTATTTCCTCCCAGAGTTAAAAAGAATTGAAGCAGGTGAATTCACTATGACTATGACTGGAGATAGGGCTTGTCCTATCAATCCTTTGGCTACGCATACTATTTTTTCTGAAGGAAATATGGAAACCATCGCTAAAATGATACCTATTGATATCTCCAGAACCCTTGGAGTCATGAATAATGTCTTTGTCAGAGCGGACTACTCCCCCGACGAGATTCGAATATACAAAGATTTATTTAAAGAATTATGCGACGTGTTTTCTTAGTATTATGAGGAAATGCCAGGAATAGATCCAAGAATCGTTGAACATGAAATCACGACATATCCTGATGCTAAGCCAGTTTGGAAGAAGATTCGTCTGGTTAATCCTAGGAAAGAAGCAACTATTAAGGCTAAAGTAGAGAAACTACTCAAAGCTAGTTTCATCTACCACGTTCAATTGAATCAATGGGTGTCAAATCCTGTGCCAGTCAACAAAAAAATAGGGTATGATTTGCGTATGTATGGACTTCGGTGATTTGAACAAGGCCTATCCAAAGGATAATTTCCCAACACCATTTATTGACCAGATAGTCGATGAATGCACAGGTTTCGAGGCCTTTTCTTTCATGGATGGTTTTTTGGGATACAATCAGATGCAGATCAAGCCCGAAGATGAACACAAAACCGCTTTCATTTGTCCGTGGGGTACATTCGCTTATCGGAAGATGCCTTTTGGTCTGAAAAATGTTGGAGCTACTTTTCAGCGGGCCATTTATTTTCCTTTCCACAATCTAAAACACATAGTCGAGGCTTATCTTGATGATTTAGCATGACGATCTCGTAAAAGAGATGATAATCCCACACACCCCTGACTCATCTTTAAGCAATGTCACTACTACCAGATTCGCTTAAATACAAACAAATGCAGTTTTTGCGTAACAATGGGTCGTCTGCTAGGTTTCATAGTTTTGGAAACAAGGATCATGGTCGATCCTCTAAAGGTTGAGGCGATAGTTCATTTTCCTCCCTCGGCTTCAGAGGTTACAGGGAAAATCAAAATTTTTACAACGTTTCATCCCAAACTATGCAGAGATCACAAAGTGTTTCATGTGCTTACTGAAGAAGGATGTTCCTTTTCATTAAGACGAAGTTGTTCAATGCTCTTCCAAAGTATTGAAATGTGCCCTCACATCTGCCCCTCTGCTTCGGACACCCAATTATAATAAAGATTTCTTATTGTACTTGGTCGATGCAGAGTCGACCATCGATATGGTTTTGGTTCATGAGGATGATTTTCTCTTAGAATACATGATTTATTGCCCAAGCAGAGGCCTTCTTGGACCAGAAATCAATTATTCTCACGTTGAAAAACTTGCATTGGCAACAATTCATGGTGTCTAGCGGTTTCTTCATTACATCTTGTTTCGCAATACAATCATCATTGTTGTTGTGAATCCATTTCAATACGTTTTGACATGATGTGTAATCAGCAGAAATATTAGTATATGTATAGTTATCCTCCAGGAATTCGACTTCGATTTTGTTTCGGAAAAATCCAAAAAGTCGTTGGTCTTCGTGGAACTCATCTCATAACTTTTGGTTGAATCAGGTGATGTTATACCTGAGGAGTCTCCTATCAAGGGAGACATGTTTTTGATCGCGTCTTCAGACCCCTAGTATGGAGATATACTAGTCTATATCCATACTTTGAGGTGCCCCACCTCTACTTCTCATGATGAGTGTCGTCATATACACCATTAGGCCAAGAACTATCTCATACTCGAGGACACTCTGTATTGTCGAGGTGTAGATTGCATCCTTCGTCGGTGTCTCACTCATGAAGAAGAAAAAATTGTGCTTAACGATTGAAACATTGGAGCATGTGGCGGTCATCTGTCTGGGTTGGAAAAAACCCAAAAGATTCTATGAGCTAGTTACTTTTGGCCGACATTAATCAAAGATTGTGTTGAATTGGTCAAGAAGTTCCACCCGTGTTATATCTTCTCTCGGAAGATGAGGGCACACCCTGCTCCCATGTTTCCCGTCATCACAGTTGGTCCCTTCATCAAGTGGGGGATATATTACACTACATGAAACCCCCCTTCAGCAATGGGGAACCATTATATCATTGTAGCAGCAGACTACTTCACGAAGTGGGTTGAGGCTATGCCAACGTTTAAATATGATGGTGAGACAACAACTCTCTTTTTGTTTAACCAGATAATAGCAAGGTTTGATGTCCCGAGAGAGATTTTCACTGACCATGGAAATCACTTTCAGAATAAAATGATGTCTGAGTTAACATCAAATCTTGGGTTGAGGCAAGAACATTCGTCACCGTACTACCCACAAGAGAATGGTCAGGTGGAAGCTGTGAATAAGTCCCTTAAGACTATTCTACAATGAACAATCAATTCAGCCAAGCAAAATTGGCATTTGATGTTGTACTCGAAATTATGGGCCTATCGAATGTCTATTAAGATTGCAATCGGTTTCTCATATTTTCAACTCATTTACGGGCTGGAAGCAGTCTTTCCTATAGAGTTCTAGATCCTGTCTCTAAAGTTAGTGGTACAATTATTTCCAGACACTTCACCGCCTGAAGAGCGTTTATTATATCTTGAGTAACTCGATGAGCAACGTCATGATGCAGCCTTAGCTAACGAGGCTCACAAAAAAAAGGTCAATTGTCAATATGATAGGTCCATTCATCCTCAGATTTTCTCTGAAGGCAACCTTGTTCTGGTCTACGACCAAGATAAGGACCCCCTGGGGGCAGGCAAGTTCAAACCCATGTGGTTCGGACCTTTAATCGTGAAGGAGGTTCTAAAGAAGGGTGCTTATCATCTGATGGAATTTAGGGGAAATGCTTTGGAGGAGCCTAGAAATGGGCTCTACCTCAAGAAGTATTACTCGTAGGTGGGTCACCTTGGGCGACTTCTTGTAGCTATGTATAGTTATTATACATTTTATTTTTAGTTTTTGTCTTTTGGTTTTATGGATGTGTCATTTTTGTTGTCATCTTTTTCACTATGGAAAATGTCAAGTGAATCAGAGGTGTTCATTGGGTTTGCGGATGGTTCTAGTTGGAACACTTAGAGGATTTCTTCCACAACTTGGGTTATTTTCACACCTTAGGGACAATTGCTATCTTCAGGAGGTATCTGTTTAGGTAACGCCACAAACAATGTCATCGAATACAAAAAAATCTTAGAGGTGCTTCGTGACTCTTTGTCGCATGGTATATATCCCCTCCGGGCCTACTTAGATTCTCAGCTAGTTGTGTCCCGGTTAAATGGGGTTTACTGCATTTATGATCCTACTCTACACTGACGGTTCCTTAGGGTACATCTCTTAGAACAAAGCTTTGATTACATTACGTATATCTGTGTTCCTAGGAGATTGAATCAATTCACAGATACTCTAGCTAATCATGTATTAGATTGGCATATTGCACACATGTAATAAAAATCACACACACGCACATGTAAATCCATTTGTAAATAAATGTAATCCATAAGAAATAAAAAGATGTAAATATGCATATATATATCGAAAATATCAGAGTACATAGGTGGGCACAAGTGCCTCAAAAATATGTCTAGTAAGAGTCTTGGGGCTTATGCCCTAAAAAATATACAAAAGGTGCCTCAGCACTTAAGTAGTCTAGCCTAGCTAAGGGCGGGGCCTGTTGGCCCTTCCATAATGAACAATGATGTTTTCCAAATGCTAGAAGAGTTGGACCTAGGGTCGTGGTACCCCAATTACATGAGGTTGTATCGTTGGTGGAAGATCCTCAATCCTTCCATAGGGACTGTGTGAGTGAGCGCAGTGAGGTTCCGCTCCACCCGTCTCAATACTCTCTCAGCGTCTCCGGCTAGAGCCCCCCCTGCTGCTGCTACTGGTTTGGTGGTTGTGGCTAGTCCTGCCTCTATTCGAGGACACCGCCTATTCCTCAAGAAGTATGTTGGATGCACTGGTCCCACATCTGTACATAACAGATACATAAGTTTTAGATACTCTGGTATACAAAAAAAATGATATATATAAAAATAAATAAAAATTAAATAAATCTGAAAAAAAAAACATACCCATCTCTTCTCACTCCACTCTGGGAGGTACAGGCATGTCAGGATCTATATAAAAGTTGATCCCGACATAGGGTAGTCCTCTATTGTCGGAATCTGTCCTACCCACCAGTCAAAAAAATTATCATCGAAGGCCTCTATTGTCCTCCCTCCCCCCTTTCGCGGCATCAACACCGCCCATATGCATAATGCTGGGAGAGAGGCCATGTTCCCTCGTATCATCTCTTGCGGACTAAGACTATGTACCCTCTCGAAGAAAAAGGAACACAAAACAATCATGAATCCAATTTTTTTTTTCTCCCGTATCCGACACTCTGTTACTTGTCTCTTCATGCAATCTAGCATGGTTGTACTCCAGTCGAAAATCTGTGCATTTAAGAACTGCACTGCACAATGCATGTTCTCCTAGGAGGCCTAATGTAAATCCGCAAATCCAGTGATCCACCCAATGAGTAACACTATCAATTTCATCAATAGATTATTGATCTTGTTTATCGGCACCTGAAAACACACTTTTTGAGTACCAACCTTGCAATGGAGTCCAATAAACTCCTCAATGTTGTGAGGCCTGGGGGGAAAGGTACGCAAGTTTATTGGATCCCCTCTCCTCGAGAGACCCATCAGGAAGTAAATATGTTCAGTCGTTGGAGTCAAGTACTACCCCTCAAGCATAAATTCCTCAGCATCAGGATGCCTGTAATCTATCAAAGCATTCAACAACCTGGGTTGTGCCCTCATGAATGGACACTGGAAGAATTTCAACAACCCACATTGCGTTAATACAACGATAGAAGCAGGGTCTTGTGAGACCAAAAAATCAATTTATTCATGCTCCCTCTCTCTCCAATTGGCATACATCCTACAAAATGACAAGTTCATGGGGAGTTAACTCTTTCTTTTTCATTTTTTTCACATATTGGAGGGTGTACGCAGGTTGTATTGGACATAGTCACATATGCACGCATGCAGATCATTTTCTGCACGCGGTCATACCCGAGTTGTCCTAAGACAACCTGTGTACATGTAGGTCCGACCTTTTTAAAGGTCAACGCCCCTCCAAAAAACAAAAGGAAATGAAAAAAAGAAGAGTGGAAATGCAGGAGAGGCTAGTTTGTACTTGGTCCAAGCGAAAGTTCGTTTCGTCCACTAAAGCTCTCGGAATCAACTCTTTCGGCAAAGGGGTGTTTTTGAATTTTTTGTCAATTCTCAATTTACAATGGTGATAATGAGCTACCAACTTCTATTTATAGACTTTTTGGCCCCTTTTGTCATTTTTTGGACCCTTTTGTCGTTGTTTTAGCCCGAAAATCATTTAGTGTGGTTCTCGAGTTTCTTTTGGGATGTTACAATGCATTTTACTTTTTCTTTGGTAAAATTTTTGAGAGTTGGGGCACTTTTAAGGTCCTTTGGTGAAAAGTATTTTTTCAAACTTTGTGCATTTAAGATAGGATTCCACCTCCACTTGTTGGACCTCATCATCTTTTTCACTTTTCCATAGGATCGATCCCACTGAATTGCGACACAGAAACCTCACTCCTTCTCTAGAAGTGTCGTAATTTAGTGGTAGATCCTTCCTTCACATTTTTTCCCTAGGTAAATCCTGGTTACATATTGGTGTCCATGTCATCGCTAATGATTTCAGGCTCGTGAATCCTTTTAGTCCTATCTTTATTACGAGTTCGTTCCTTCACATGTTTGATATGTTATCACTCTTGGTTTCACCCTCAGAACTCCCAAAACAACGGGTCTTATTTTAAGCCCTTTTCAGACCCTCTAAACATGAAAATATTGTCGAGCAATCTTGTTGCCCTTCACGCTCGCCAAACTAAAATCCTAAGGCATGTATGTCTGGCGATAGTTTACCCCTTTTTCGGTCCGGATGGTCAAATGTACGAACAAAGGTATACTCTAGGGGCCTCATTTCTCTAGAAGACTATTCTCAGGTATACATTTAACCCTTTTTTGGGCCCGAGTGACTAAATTTACAAAAAAGGAACCCCCACGGAATCCATAGTTAAGCTCTTTTTAGACTCCCTAAAATTGAAAAGATTGTCGAGTGAACTTGTTTCTTCACTCGTTAAATTGGTCAAGAAGAGCATCCCCAAGGAGTCCATATTTAAGCTCTTTTCAAACTCCCTAAAATTGAAAATATTGTTGAGTGACCTTTTTTCTTCACACTCGTTAAATTGGTCAAGATGAACATCCATTATAGAGTCCATAGTTAACCTCTTTTCAGACTCCTTAAATATGAAACAATTGCTTAGTGATATTGTCTTTGTCACACTCATTAAAATTATTTTGAATAGATGTTTGTTCGGTGTTAGTTTACCCCTTTTTCTAACTGACTAGACTACCTTCGAAAAGGGTACCCCAGTAGAGTCTCCTTTTACGATTTTTCAGACTCTCTAAAAATGAAAAACCATCGATCTTACCTTCTTTGGGCTCATTAAAATTACATCGAAGGACATTATCATTGTGTCTTATTAATCTCATTTGCATTCCTATGTCTTTGGCCTAATGTCAGCTCCATGTTGCTCTCAACTGAACCATCTGAAGCATGCCTTATACGCAAGCCTTGTAGCACTTTGACTCTGCGTCTTGACACCTTGACCCATGGAGGATTTTTCCTGAGTGTCCTTTTCCTACATATGTCCGCATGCTCTGAGAATCAGTGTGTTCCTTGTGCTTCGAACTAGTATGTCTACGACACTCGTTCCTCCTTTGTAACGTAGAATTATTTTATTCTTTTTCAATCTTTCCAAAATTATTGAAAAAGAAAAAAAAAATCAAATATATCCCAAAAAGAGGAAGGGAAAAATATTTTCTTTATGTTAGCAACATAATGAGTCGCGCTTGAATAAAACACATCCTTTCGTTTGTTTTCCAAGATCTAGGATTTAGTATGACCTTAGGAAGTTGTTCTCGCTACATAGAGTTATGTCCTCCTCCATTTCATTATCCTTACAAACATATGGAGAGTTTGCGTTGCCTTCTGCATCGTGAACTTATGTCAATGCCATGCTCCCTGACTCTCATCATTTGTGGTGATTTTTTCCAAGGGAATTTTTACTAAACTTGAGTCGACCCTTCTGTAGTTTGTCTCTTGTCCTCATGCCCAACCACCCTGAAACACTAATCAAGTCCTTGTTCGAAATCAATGAAGTTCTTTGCCTGATCACCAAGATCCTCTTCTCTATTCCCGATGAGTTGTCGAAGACCTCTGGGTAGTGAATCCGTACACTGATATTACACTCCTACCTAAGTTTTGAAGATTTTTAAGTTGTTGTTCGATCTCTGAAGACCTCATCTCCAACCATCGGGCTTCATTAGCTTCTTAAAGATGAATACTATACATGTATATCTTTTGATTTCGAGATGTAGATCCATTTTGTATTTCTCGTGGATACACTTTATATAGTTATATGACATGGATATGTAGTGTATTTGATTGGCATCCATGATGTTATTTCATCTCAAGCATGGGTATGCCTGCCTCGGTGAGACAAATTATTATTTTGAAGATGGTACCTCCTGAACTCTAGTCCCTGGTCTCACTCGCTTCGTACATTGGTGAAGATTTGTAATTTATTTCAGCCATCAGATGCTCTTATGACTTCACACATTAGAGGGAATCTGTTATAACCCTAAATTGCACCAGACATGCATACTTGGCATCATGCCATCTTACTTTCTATCTTTTCCAAGCCATCACTGAACAACTCTTCTAAAAAACCATTTTTTTAAGGTGTACGTGCCCTGCACCACTACTTCTTGCATACACATGCTTGTTGCACTGCTACAACCCACGTACACTCACAAAAAGTGTGAAAAATGAAAATTGTAAAGGGATATGGGTTTTCGGGCCGTTACCTAACCATTTGACCACCCATAGCCAGTCACCCCAACCGTTACTATCTTTTTGGCCTATAAAATAAGGTGTTGGGGTCCCATTCCAAGAGAGGCATGAGAGCATAGAAGCTCTGCCCATTTCAGTATTCCCCCTTTGCCCCAATATTTTGCAACCACATTGTGAGTTTGAGCTAGAATTCCTTTTTCCTCCATTGCAAACCCTTTCCATTCCCCTAGAGAGAACTGAAGAGGAGAAGAATACGTGAAAGTAGTTGGTGCACGGTGAAGAGGATCCCAGGACCGAGTTTGAGGAGCAGTGGCTAGTCTCACATTGTAAACGAGTTTTGTGAGATTAATATAAAGAAATATTTTTTTCGTCCCGTCAAATGATGTCTTAAACCTTTATGATTTGTTTACATTCTTTGTTGTGATGTCTAACCCACTAATCCATATATAAAATACATGCTTGTAGTTTCCTGTTTGTCTTTTGGCGAATGCAGGTTGGCCTTCAGAGGAGATCTGCAGTCGAGAAACAACTGAGCACAAAGGGATTGACATCAGACGTGGAGTTTAAGGTATGCCTACTGGATCCCTATACTTTGTATTTTATGTATGATTATGGGGTAATGATGGGATAATTGTTAAAAGTAGGAGACTTTATATGGTTAGCTCTGCCTTCACTTTAGAATCCTGGTGTAGTCTATAGAGGGGTTTTCCAGCTATAGCAAATAATCTGTACTTTCCATTTCTTGGTCCTCCCCAACCCATGGCTACACCACAAGGACAGGCACATGCCAGGGTTAACTTTGTTTATCCCTCTCCCATTCAACAGTTTCAAAATTTTGAACAATTGAATACGGAAAATCTGGCCCATCAATCGAATAATGCCAAAAATAAAGGAAAAAACCGAAACAATAATAATATAGGACCAGGGGGAAATAACCCCCAACAAAATCAACATGCTGGGGGAAACCAGAATCAAGGGAACCAGAACTCCCAAGGGGGAAATCACAACAAATTCTAAGGAAATAATAACAATAACCTTTGAACAAACTTCCCTTGCACCCTTTGCAGTGAATATGGCCATTATACTCACCATTTCCCCCAAATAGTTGACTTTAAATGAATGAAAGAATCTACAAATGGACCCTGTCCCCTAGCACCGCTTGCCCCTCGGAAGGCCCCAGAACAATATGTGCAACAACCACCTTTGGTGGTGTTGCAAAACCCTATTCCACACCAAGGTGTGATGAACACCCAATAAGAGATGCACCCTGCCCCACCACATATGGGACAATATCAAAACCTTGGCACTCCTGCAGATCGCACTATCCTCCTCACTAGCGAAGAGGAAATTCTTCTACAAATGCGCAGTTGTAAATATTGCGCGCGCCCTGAATCTACGCCCACCACATCAGAATCAGTTCCAGGTACAACATGACCACCTCTGATGATTCCATGCCCTAACATTGAAACCCCCCTTTGGATTCCTCACATCCCATTACGATGGAATGTTAACAACCTTCAGGCTAGGGAAGCACACAATTATAGTTTGGTTGATGACTTGGTGCAATCCCCTGCCACCATGTTAGTATTGGAAGTCCTTCAAACCTGTCCCACTCAATGGAAGTCACTACATTCCACCTTGGGGTTTGTCGACCCTACTGATACTAGACTCATCACATTTGATCTAGATTGTGGGGAACCTCATCTCCCTGCTTTGGTAGCTTTCCAGATACCAGTTAAAATTCAGAACATCATAGTTCATCAATGAAGGTGCATCCACATGCATCATGTCCAAACCTGTATGGCAGAAAATTGGCTCTCCCAAGCTAATACCATCCACCATCACTTTTATAGCTTATGATGGACAACCATCCTCTCCTGAAGGGCTCTTTCAAAATGTCCCCATTGAACTCGGGGGAAAAACCATCCTCATCGACATTGAAGTTATCAATGCCCCACTCGATTACAATATCTTGTTCGGACGTAGCTACATGTACACTATGATGAAAGTTGCCTCTTCTGTGTTTTGCACGATAATGTTCCCCCACAATGGGAGGATCATCACCATCGATCATGTTTCACATTACGAGCCTAACCCTTCCTCCAACATCGATAACATCCTACCTTTTTTCCACAACAATATCGATGCCTACCCACTCGTCGAGATGGGCCCCAGAATTTTCAAATACCCATCCTTTCTAGGGACATACAACAAAGCACCCCCATTCATACATCCCTCAGCTCAAGTATGCGTCATCTCTTCCAACGAAACTAACAAAATAGATACCATTCCTCCCACCGAGGCTTCTTCACTTCCTGACGTCCCACTAGTCGCATAACTCCTACCTTAGGAATCCCCTAAGAACTCCCCAACACCACTTTTTCCCGATTTCCCTCTCCCCCAAGGTCACATCCCAGTGTGGTAAATAGTCCTCCAAGCCATTACTCAAATCCCCTTCTTCTAACCCCAACCAGGCATACAAGCTTTTGAGGTATCTGAAAGTCTTACTCTACCTAACATGGTTCTTTCCATCCCATTTTGGTATTTGAACCCACCTGAGATGGTTCCTCAACCATCCCTCCCTCCCCAAACATAGGTAATCCCAATGCAGATCCCAGTCCTCACTCCCACCGCACCACTCTGACCCCCACTTGTTGGTGCCACCGCTATAATTGGGGGTCTAAGGAAGAATAAAGAGCCCATCGATCCACTTCCCCCCCGAGTTCAACTTCCTTGTGCCCTATGCGAGAAAGAAGGACACCCCACCAATTGATGTCCCTCTCTCCCCGAGTTACTCAATTTAATCTGACTTCCTTGAGAAACCACACCACTCGTCGCTACACCCAATGCACCTAGTACTACCACCATGTCTCTGACTACATGTAACACAGGGTTGCGAACCAAATTTTCCTATGCCATCTTTTCAGAGTATGGCCATTACACCCACCATTGCCCTGCTCTACCTCAATTTCGATAGACACTAACGGGAGTACGCCAAAGATTTCATCAAGAGTCCCCCCCATCCACGTCATCAAGTACTCTTGTCACAGACATACACTATGTCACAAACTCAATTAATGAACTGATGATATGCCCTTGATATCTATGTGAATCAATGGATCATTTTACATACCAGTGTCCTACGATCCTTGAATACAGGCATCGCCAAATGGCCCTTATTCAGAATCCTACAACCCCCATATTTTTAGAGGTACCACTGATTACCCCTAATCTATCCCTCGATGTCATTCATATTATCTAACCTGAGCCCGAGGCACTCCCCACTCCTCCATGGTTCATGGACAACCTATATGAGGATTTGCCCCCAAATCCCCCCAATTCTCCAGTACATTTCCCCATAGAAAATGCCCGAATACAATATTTAACCCACAATATCTCGATATTTGTTTTATGTCGAGCCCACCATCGCAACCTCCTTGCGCCTCCCCTACATATTCACCATCGTAAGATAATCATACGGTCACAGTCACCAATGTTACTCCTCGGGATCCCCTATATTCTCGCCAGTTCCACTGTGATGAAGACATCCTCAAGGAATTAACTACCCATGATTGCCCATGGAATGCACTCCATCACAAAGCACTCTTTATCTCACAGAAATCCTTTGATCCCCCTAGCCAAGACTCCATATGCACAATCAAAAATAAGGATTTCATCCCATCCGAGCATATAAACTGGTTCAACAATCCTATCCCTTCCCCCAACGCTTTTGAAGAAGGAAACATGCCCAATATTTCCCCAACTCTCAAAATTGATATTTCCATCAAACCTGGCATCATAGAGGAAATCACCATTGGCTTTGCATGCTCTCCTGAAGAAATGAAGAACTTATAGCTTACAAATCTCTCTTCCAGGAATATCGGGACATTTTTGCCTGGTCATACACATAGATGCATGGTATTGATCCTTCTATTGTCTAAATTTCTATAGACACATGGCCTGATATCACACATGGCATGATATCACCCATCTAAAGCGGCAACCATCAAAGTCGAAATCGACAAATTACGCATTGTCGGGTTCATATACCCCATCGCATATACGTCATGGGTATCCAACCTCGTCCTTGTCAACAAAAACAAGGGCATTATTCATGTCTGCACTAATTTTGTGATATCAATCACGCCTGTACCAAAGACAACTTCCCAACGCCCTTCATCGAGAAAATTATTGATGATTTTTCTAGCCACGAAGCCTTTTCCCTTATGGATAGTTTCTCTGGCTACAATCAAATTCAAATTCATCCCGCAGACCAATACAAAATCGCATTCACTACCCCATGGGGTACTTTTTCATATCATGTCATGCCTTTTGGCCTCAAGAATGTCGGTGCAACATTCCAATGGGCCATGACATACGTTTTTCATGATCTGGCTCGCATCATCCTCGCCTACTTAGACGATATCACCACTCAATATAAGAAACGCACTCAACATCTAAATGACTTACGCGTCATCCTTCACAAGTGTCATCAGTAGAATATCTTCTTGAACCCCCTCAAGTGCATATTTTGTGTCACCATTGGAAGCCTCCTTGGGTTCATCATTTCCCAACGCGGCATCAACGTCGACCCCCTCAAGGTCCAAGCCATCACTTAAATTACACCACCTCAGAATTTATACCAACTCCAAAGCCTATAAGGAAAAGCTAACTTTCTACGTTGCTTTGTCCCTGATATGCCACTCGTGCACATGGTTTCCTTCGATTATTGTGTCATGATATCCCATTCCAATGGGATGAACATGCCCAAACTGATTTTGATAATTTAAAAGCAACACTCTCCAAATCCCCCTTGATTAGTCCACCCGACTATGATCGCGACTATATCCTCTACTTATCAGCCTCAACCATATTAGTGGCAGGAGTTCTCATCCAACTAGGGGATGATGGTCGTGAGCACGTAATTTACTGTATTAGTAAAAATATTTCAAGACCACCCATGAAGTACAATCATGAAGAGAAAATCTCCCTTACAGTTTTCCTCATAGTCCAGAAATTGTGCCATTACATCTTATATCGCACTATCAAAGTTGTGGCAGAGTCCAACCCCATGCAATACTTGCTCAGTCGTCGACAAATTAATGGTAAATTTTCTCAATGGATCGTAATCCTTCAGGAGTATGACCTTGAATTTTCAACACCCAAGAGAAAGAAATCCCTCATCCTCATTGAATTCATTACGACATTTCCCTCAGATACTACCAGTTCACCCGTCAATACAGACGTCCCCGACGAACACCTCTTTTACATCCCCTCGGATGATCCTTGGTACGACGATATCCTCGTCTACCTCCGAACATAGAAGTTTGGACCTCACTCTCCAAGGATGATCGTCGATGTATTCACCATCTATCCCCTCGATATATTTGTATCAGAGACATCTTATATCGAGGAGGGGTCGACACCATACTCCGTCGATGTTTGACCATCGATGAGGCTGACATATTTCTGAATTATTTCCACAATGGCACTTGCGGTGGTCACCTCTTAGGGATTTCTACCACCTAGAAAATCATTCGAGCAGACTACTTTTGGACCACATTGTTTCATGACTGTATCCATGCCATGAAACACTGTATAAAATGCCATCTTTATGCCGACAAAGCACGAGCGCCACCCTCTCTTCTACACCCAGTCATCACCGCTGGCCCCTTTTGCAAATGGGGCATTGACTTCATGACTTGTAACCCTCCATCCAACAAAAAACACAATTACATTATCGTGGTAGTCGATTACTTCACCAAGTGGGATGAATGCATGCCCACCTTCAACAACAACGCTGACACCGCAGTACAATTTTTCTTTAATCACGCCATCTCCCACTTTGAATTCCCACTATAGTTAGTCTATGATCATGGGAAACACTTCGAGAATGATATCTTCATCGAAATATCCTCTCGGTTAGGCTTCTCCCATGAGTTCTCCTCCCCCTACTACCCTCAATCCAATGGACAAGTAGAGGCAGTGAAAAAAGTCTTAAAACCATGCTGCAACGTACTGTCAAAAAATATAAGACCAATTGGCATCATATGTTGTTTTCAACACTATGGGATTATTTCATAGTAGTTAACACCACCACTGGTTTAAAACCCTTCCATATCGTCCATGGGGTTGAAGACACTCTCCCCATCGAGTGCGAAATTCCCACCTTACTCACCACTATTGAGCTTTTACCTGACACTTCTCCAATGGAACAAGACTTGTTGAACCTAGAGTCATTGGATGAAGACCGCCGGTCTTCATTACAGAACAACGAGGCAGCCAAAAAATGGTCAAAGGACAACTTTGATCTCCATGTCAACCTTCGCTCCTTTAACGAAGGAGACCTTGTCCTTGCCTAGGATATCTCCCACGATACCCTCGACCATGGAAAATTCGAGTTGTTATGGCATGGACCCTACATCATTCAACATTGCCTCACTAAAATCACCTACATCTTGGTCTCTCCTGAAGGGTACCCTCTCAAAGAACCCATCAACGGGTTGTACTTAAAGAAATTTTGCGCCTGAGCGTAGTCATTCTACACTAGGCTTTTTCTTTTTTGTACATGTTTTGTAGCGTTTTAAAAAAAAACGTATTTTTCCCTCCATGCCTTATGTCTAATCTACCACTCGTGTTATTGACATATTCTTCCTCCATCGATCTACCACATCGGTTACACTGACAGAGCTAGCTGGTGGACACAAAATCTTGCTTCGTCCGCTTGGGCCCTTTATACCCCCTCACATGAAATGCTCCACTCCAATGACATATGTTTGGGCTCAGCAACCAAAAACCAAGAAGAATACATAGCTGTCATTGGCCTCCTTGTCGAGGCTAGTCACCGTTATATTCGCCACCTTAGCATTTTACTAGATTCCCATCTCATCGCCCTGCAACTCAATAATGTGTACTGTGTCTGCGATCCATGCCTCTTCAGCAAATACCTGCAAGTTAGACTTTTATCTCGACATTTTGATTCAATCAAATTTACACATATTCCACGAAAATGCAATCAAATAACAGATAATATGGTTAACCTAGTGTTAGATTGGAATTTATCACATCAAGATACCATTACACATACATAAACCATCGAAAGTTTGTCACAGCATATAGATTAGACATCATAAAAAACATCACAAAACGTCATCACATGTGAACATCACAAAGATCCAAAAATGTATATCCATATCTATATCTATCTATATATATATATATATATATATATACTGATCATTGTGCCATCAAATGTTTACAAAAAAAAGTACAACATGTACATCGCCCATAGGTAGGTGAACCCCCTCATCCCTATAGGTACAAACTAGGTGTCACACTACCATATATACAATATGGGCTCACATGCCTCTATAAATAAATAAAATGAATACATCAAGCACTCATAGTGCCACTAGAGCACCTCCACTAGGTCCTATGTTAGGAGGCGAGGCCCCATCAGCTGGAGGTCTGCCCAGTCCAGTTGGAAGTTGCCTTGTCATCATTGTTGCCGCTACCGCTGCTTGGAAAATCAGGGTCCACAACTCTGCTTTCCTGCCACACACTTATCCAAGACTCCCTCATCCTAAATCTGTGTCCACATGCCCTCAGGCACTCCCTGTAGCATCGCCTCCAATTGGCGGTGAAAGTCCTTGAGAAATTTTCTAGCCTGTGTCGGCAGAGCATGTGAAGGCCCCACACCAGGGTCCTCATATTGACGCCTCCTACCAGCTCTATTATCATCTGCTAGCCTCGTAGTAGCCTCATCCCTTCGACGTCTCTTTCTTTCCCACGGATACCCTGTGACGGTCTCTCTGCCCCCTAGCGAGTCAGCACTCTAACCAGCTCCATATCTCGGCATCATGGCCCCACATCTGCAGACACAAAAAACAAGAGCTAGTATAAGAATCCATCCATACATAAAACATATTCCGCACTATCGAAAACATCAAATACATCAACATACCTCTGTGGTCCCACACATCTCCAGGAGGTAAGACCATTTCTGGATCCCTACGATAGTCCATCCTACCATATAGGTATCGTAGGATGATCTATGGAATCTGATGCCACACACATGATAGCTTGGTAGTAAAGTAATGGCCAGTATCCCCACCCCCATGATGAACCAAGATCACTTAACATCACATCAATCGTGTCTGTCGTGCACCCGATGTGTCCAACAAAACCCTCGGGCACAACATAGGCACCCTCTCCAAGAACCAGGCCACCAAGATTGACCGAAAGGTGAAATCCCCCGATTCAACAACCTAACACATGTTGAGTTACCCCACCATATTGACGTGTAACATCAAGACTGAGGAAAATTTCTATCTACCTAGTGCCTTCTGCATGATCTTCAGCTGACCACCACTAATCTGTTGAGTAGATAGGGACCCATAGACCCTCACAATCATCGTTACAATGAAACGATGCACAAGGGAATCCATTTCCCCAATGCTCACCATCGAGCCTGACATAAAGTCCTCCCTAGTACAATATGCTGGTGCCAGGTCAACCAACTTACCATCCCCTGGAAACAGGGGATCAACAGGTAGAGCACTTCCCCGAAAAGGGAGCCCAGTCAAGAAATACACATCCTCTGTAGCAGAGAATCTGAGCTGCTCCCCCCACACAATGAAGCACTACAGATCAATACTCCACATAGATATCAGAAATTGTAGCAGGTACTCATGTGCCTGCAACAGTGAGAAGTCAAAGAACTTTAGCAAGCCACAGGCTGGAAAAGGTCCCCGCACACCTGGCTCCTCATCTCTCACCACCTCTCTAAGGCGTTCCCAGTATCTCTCCCTCCATTATACCAACATCCTCAACTGGTCACCTGCATCCACATACACAGTACTTGATCAGACATCAACCCCCATAAAAGCACCCAAATCTCAAAAAAGACAAGTTTTTACACTCCCCAACTTTGCCTTATGTGCATGACTATTTTCCCCACAGGCACGCACAGGTGCGAGCCTGTTATTCACACAGTTGTGCATCAATGCACGACTATCAAAGACACAGAGGAAAATTCATGCACCCATATCACACACATAGACACGCAGTCATGCGTGCCTATTCGCTACCCAGTCGCGCACACATGCGCAACTGTCAGAGAAATAGTCGCGCACGAGTGCACAACTGTTCTTCGAACAGACGCACATCCAATGCGTACCTGTTTCCCCATTCAAGGGCCCCCATGCATGGCTACACCAATTACGACCACGCACCCAAGCATGGGAATCCTTCGATCATCCGCGCACGGGGGGGCCCACCATCACAAAATCCCTCCGTACGGCCCTGTCGTAAATAGAAATCCTAATTACTATGCAGGAGGATATGACCACTAACCTAGAACTTGTTGATCTTGGATTGACTAAATTGATCTCCTGGAATCTCCAAATATCCTCTCAAACCTCTCGTAAACTCACTATGACAGAAGGTACAAATGGGGTGGCATTATGGGCCTGACAGCTATATATAGTCCCTTTTGCCAAACTTCCAAACTCAATTACAGGAGCTCAGAGCATCCATTTTATGATCCATCTTTAGCCATGGGATCAAGATCCCACCACCTATACAATCACATTCCCTGGGTCACCATCTGTCCTCGGTCCTTGAGGAGCCTTTTGCTCACATCACACCCAGGTACGCATGCTCATGTTCAAAATTATCGAACAAATGTTATATGTTCTTTATCTATAGATATTGTTCACATCAGGTATTTGGTTTTCATGTGTTTAGGTACTTGGTAATATCTTATCAACGCAACCTCTTTAGGTAAATGCTCAACACTTTCATGTAATCATTCCCCCTAAATATAAATTGTGTCTCCTAGTCACACCCTCTGACATTTTCCTGTAGGATCCTCACACCCGTCTTTGCAGTACGATCACCTTCGCTGCATTTCAAGTACTGTCACCTAGTAGAATTCTTCCCCACATGATTTGTCCCATTCATAGTCCCCCTTGGCACTTTGACACTCATGTTGTTTGACCCCCTAGGGATGGGAGTCCCGATAGTCTTACACGTTTCTGAGAATCAAGTACATACTTCTTCTCCTCATTATGCTAGCCTTCCCAATGGACTCCCAAGATCTCTCATCATGGGTTCAATTTGAATACACCTCCGCAATATCATTAACCTTCCATTTCATCCACAATCAGTTTTTCCGTCTGCTAATTTTCCTCCATTCATTTACCTCATATAGAAACCCACCCATGGGGCCCCCACCCTTCACTAGTTTTTTCACGCAACTTGTGCCATCACAAGCCAAGCCATCTTGCACTAGAGCACCCATTTTTGTATCTGGACGTTTATCCCAATCAATTATTTATTCATTTGGTAATTGTAAAAAGCCTTTGTTTCCAACATTTACTTAGCTTTTTGTTGTCACCCTCGACGACCTTATTTTTTCTAGAATAACAAACCGTGTCACCTTTGGTTGGGGAATACATTACCTTCTACTCTTGTTGACATTGTCCATAAACCCTAAGTATCCCACAGTCCATGTACCTACGATCTCTTCTGGTTCAGCTCCCAAGTCTATTTGACCCCCAAATCCGAGTTGAATCCGAGTGGGGGGCTGGGTTGGTCAAAGACCTAAAGGTCCCCTTGTTCACACTAAATACAGGTTGGATAATGCCTCAAATATTTGCTATAAAAAGAGACCATGGGTGCACTATATTTCCAAGAATCTATGTGTATTGTTATATTCCATCTATTCTCCTACAAAGAACCTATTTCCTCATTGGAGCATACAAGCACCATTTCATTGGGTTATTCACATCACCTCTCGAGTGAATGAGCTTTGGATTTCTTCACTATTTCCTTTTAGTTTTCTATTTGTAAGAAGATCTCTCTCATTGGGGGTTCAATATCCCTCCCTTGGAGGAAGAGGGAACCCATAAGTCTCCCTTTCTCTTTGGTGTTTTCCCACTAATACAATCTATCCATTGGTGGCATGAATATTGGTCATTGTTTGGTTAATTTTGGTTCTAATTCCCTTATGCATTTTAGTTTAGTTTCTTTAATTGTTGTTAGCTTAGTTGTTTGTTTATTTATTGTGCTCAATATTTCTAATTCTTTCACTAACCTCTGTCCTATCCAGCTAACCCAACTGGACTTGTAAGTGTCCCTCCTTTTCTCATTGAGGTGACGAAAAGGATACAACACTAGCCGATGGTGTAGGGATGCGGGTGTGGTGTCATTGACAGGTCCAGCTACTTGATGACCTCTTCTCAAATAAGGTTCTTCTAAATAACGCTATAGAAAATGAAGTGAAGTGGAACCCCCTTTACCCACATCTATGAGTGAAAGAGGCATTCCCCTTCCTTTGGTTCTTCTGGTTTGCTTGACTAGACTTTGGTGGTAGCAATAGTGGCACTAGGTTCAACATCGATAATCTGCTTCCCTCCTTCAAGATTTGATTCAGAATAATAATCGGACACTGACTAAGAAGCCTTTATTTCGACCATGAGTGAGTGCTTGGAGTGACATTCTTCGAAGTTGTTCCAACGGTTTTTATGGTACAAACACCATTTTCCCATGTCCTTCTTCATATTCTCATTTCCCTTCTTGAGTTGCATGTTGGACTGGTTGTCCTGAGGGCATCCATATTGACTTGGTCCCTTGATGTGTGGTTTGGGGCTGCCTTCACCCTGCTTCGACTGTGAGGGGTTTGCAGATCCAAACTCTCACCTTTTCTACTTAAATTTATGCTCGATCTTGATAGCATATCTATAAGCCGTGCCCAATGAGGAAATGTCCAGAATATCCATTTCTTTTTTAATGTATCTATGTAAACAACTGCAGTATTTGAGCACTAGATGATACTCAGAGTCTTTGATACCCAATTTGGTTCTCAGGGTATGGAAAATATTGGTGAAATCTAGTTTTGTCTGGTCCCTTTCTTGATGTAGGGTGGTCCATCTAGTGTATTGGTCCTCGTAGCTTCCAACATGGTAGTATATTTATTTAATGGAATCCCAGAAGGAATCCCATGTAGGGGCCACAAAAAATATTGAAGATTCCTCTACGACACTTTTCTCAGTGTAAGTATCCCACCAATTTTTAACATGGGGAATGGGATTGAGGAATTCAAAAGTGATATTTTCCCTATCAAAAAAATTGTGGACCGAAAAATACCCTTTGAGAAAATTCAACCATATATCTACAACATCCACATCTATCAGTCCTTCAAATAATGGAATATAAAAATTTATCTGTACCTTGAAGCGGGTTGCATGGCTTTCGGATGAAGATGCTTCTCCTTTGGGTATTCGTCGAAGTATCTGTGAAATTTTTTCCATAATTTCGTTCCTTTGTCATGTGAGCGATTCCTCGTAAAACATTTTAATAGGATATTTTACTCCGTCATATTTCTTTTCGTCCCCCTTGTGTTGTTGTCGGGCTCTGCGCTACCGATCTTGCAATGGCTCAATTGGTTCGAGTCCCAACTTCTTGTTCCCAGATCTTGTTGCTGACATGCATGAAAAAAAACAAATGAAGAGAAAAACACTTTGATACCAATGATATGGATTTAGGAGCGGAACGAAGTGATTAACAGACTAAATACAATAAACATAGAGATATGAAGAATAACATAGATATCCAGTGAACAATATCTTCTATTGAATAATGAAATAGACTGAAAATGTAAAACTGTAGAATTGAAACACTTTCTCGAATGGTGGTATCTATCTCTAAGAAGAGATGTGGCTACTACACACATCCGTCTAAGTAGAATTAATTACAGTGAGGCTCTAGAGGCCTTTTTTATATTACTCATGAATTCCAAAACCCTAGACATACAAAAACCTAACCCTAGGAGGTGAAACATCAAAATTCATGTGGGCCTCTATGGGTAAGTTGGTACCTCAACTTCCTGGGGTCGTAACATTTGCATACGGCCTCTGTTTTAGGCACGTTATAGCCTTCTCAAAAGGTCATTCAGAGAACTACACATTCCACCATCAAACTATGACTTTGTGTACAGTTTGACTCGGGCGAGGAAAACAACATTATTTAGGCCTCCAAACGGCCCTGGAAGTACAAAAATATGTGATGACATAAAAACATACAAAATAAGACAGTTGGATTAGGTGGGAGG
The DNA here is from genome assembly GCA_009831015.1 of Picea engelmannii. Lineage (NCBI taxonomy): Eukaryota > Viridiplantae > Streptophyta > Pinopsida > Pinales > Pinaceae > Picea > Picea engelmannii. The sequence goes on from ML800126.1 coordinate 204,331, forward strand.
CTGATGGAGCTATGGAAAACCCTATTGTAACTATGTTGAACATATGGGAGACTGTCGTCCCATGTACGTGGATGCTTAGAGTTGTGCATGTGCAGGATGTGCACAATGATCAGATTGACGACCCCTGTTTGGACATCTATTTGGGGGTGGAAAACAGTGGATTTTGTGATCTTGGTGTCCAACAGTGACCATAGACTAGACCAAAATGTGAAGAGGAATATGTTTTCCTGATCATATATGATGGTTTTTGGTATCCCAAAGTGGACCCACACTCGTTCGAAGAAGATCTTGGAAGTATCTGCCACTGTGATATTCTTCTTGCAAGCTGTGAGGATGGCCATATTTGAAAACCAATTAACGACTAATAATACACAATAATTTCCTTGTTTGGTGGACGTAAGGCCATACATATAATCCATTGACATGAATTCTCAAGGATTCTCGAGAGTACAAAGAGGGGTGTATAAGACTTACTTCTTGATGGCCGACTTGGAAATGGCATAGGCAGTGCAAGATCTGATATACATGTTGACGTCCTGTTGAATTTTTGGCCAATAAAAATGTTTATGAAGAACAACCATAGTTTTCTCCACGCCAAAATGTCCTGCCATCTGACTGTAGTGGGATTCCCAAAGCATATTTACACGCTTTCTTGTAGGAAAACAAATATGGCTCGGGTGGCATAATAGTCTGTCCTGCATGTGAAAATTGGTGAAAGTCGCACGTGTACCCAAGAGATGATAGGTTGTGGTGAATTCCAGATATTGCTAATAAAGTTGGGGCCACTCAGATGCTTCATGTAGACAAGAATGGAGCACAGTGGTGAGTGAAGCCACAGGAGGTCGACTGAGGAAGTCAACAACATGATTTGAGATACCTGTCTTATAATTGATGTTGACATGGAACTATTACAGGTAGGTGGATCACGTTTGATGGTGGTCGTTCTATAATTTCCCATGTGTTTGTATGAACTGAAGAGGCTTGTGATCAATGTGTATGATCTTCTCCTTTCCCATAATGTAATGCTTCCATTGAAGATAATATTTTACAATGGAACACATTTCCTTGTCATAGGTGGGGTATTTTTAGATAGTATCTTAGAGTGTCTCACTTTGGTATGCCGCTGGATGACCATGTTGAGTGAGAACTGCACCCACATCATAGTCATATGCATCAGTATAAATATCGAATGGTTTTTGCGGATAAGGCAAGGAGAGTACTGGAGTTGAGCACAAGTGATGCTTCAGATCATCAAATGCTCATTTTTGTTCCTTCCCCCACACGAAATTGGCCCTGCCACCACCCTTGGTCACCTAGCTAAGAGCCCATGCAATATGGGAGAATCCCAACACGAAATGTCAGTAGACGTTGGCTAGACCAAAAAAGATCTGAATCTTGGTCAGTGTGGTCGGGGCTTTCCAGTCCCGAATGACTTGGATCCTAGCTAGATAACCATGTACCCCATGCTCATCAATAATGTAGCCCAATTATTGGACCTTGTTCATGCCAAAAGATAATTTTTACAAGTTGGTATATAGCTTGTGATGCCATAGAGTGCTCAAAAGTTGTTGAATATGCCAGATGTGCTCCTCCCATGTTCTGCTGAAGATGATGATGTCATCTAAATTTACCACCACAAAGGAGTTTCTTAAAGGTCTCAATACATCATCCATCAACCTCATGAAAGTGGTTGGTGCATTTGTTAAGACAAAGGGAATGACTAGCCATTCGAAGAGACCTTATTTAGATTTAAAGTTTGTCTTCCATACATCATTTAGTTCGATGGGAACTTGGTGGTAGCCATACTTTAGGTTAATATTGCTGAAGAAATTTTCCTCCTTGAGTTTGTCAAGAAGGTCATTAATATTGGGAATGAGGTATCGGTTCATGACTGTGATTTTGTTCAAGTCTCTGTAATCAATGCAGAGTCACCAAGTCTCATCCTTCTTCTACACTAGTATAATCGAGATTCCACAAGGGGAGGATTTGGGTCGGATGTGCCCCTTTTGAAGAAGCTCTTGGATATGATGCCTGATTTTGTCATTTTCCATCAATGAGTGTCGATAGACTGGTCCATTAGGTAGAGATGCACCAGGGGTCAAATCAATTGGATGCTTGAATTGGCAATGTGTCGATATCCCTATAGGTGAGGAGAATATGTCTTTGTAATTTTCCACGATCTCGTCCACTTTCTTGTGCTGCAAAGAGAGACTCTATGTAGAGGCCACAGATGCGGCGAAGACCTTCTTACTGTTATCATGGATCACAAAGTATATGAACTTCCTTGTGTGTGAAATGACCTTACTGCATTTCTTAGCAGATATTAAAGAAATGGCGGTGGGCGACTCTACCTCTGGTATCCTGTACAATTGTCTACCCAAAGTAATAATAACACTATTGGGTCTAGAATCATACACAACATGACACTTCCATAAATATGGTTGTCCTAAAATAACATCACAAACTTCAAGGGGAGAAATATCACACAGTACCTCATCATTGAAAGGCTTGATGTTGTAGGGAATAAGACACTATTGTCTGACACATAGCTCTCTTTCTTGGTGAAGCCGAATGATGGTGTAGGGATGTAGGTGAAATTTCATTGGAAAGTCCAACTGCTTGATGAAATCTACTCAAATCAGGATCTTTTGACTATTTCTATAGACAATTAAGTGAAGCGGATCCCCCTTTACCCACATCTGCAACTGAAAGAGGCATTCCCCTTCCTATGGTTCTTCTGGTTCACTTGGATAGACTTTGTTGGTAGCGAAAATGGCACTGGGTTCAGCATCGATAGTCCTCTTCCCTCCTTTAGTATTTGATTCAGAATCAGAATCGACCTCTAACTCATAAGCCTTTAGTATGGCCATGACTGACTACTAGGAGTGACATTCTTCAGTGTTGTGCCATGGGATTTTATGGTACTCACACCATTTTCCCATGTCCTTCTTCGTCTTCTGATTTCCCTTCTTGAGTTGCGGCTTGGATTGGTTGTATAGAGGGTGACCATATCATCTTGGTCCCTTGTTGTGTGGGTTGGGAATGCCTTTTCCCTACTTCGGCTGTGAGGGGTTTGCATATCCAAACTCTCGCCTTTTCTGCTTAAATTTCTCCTCGATCTTGACAGCGTATCTATAAGCCATGCCCAATGAGGTGATGTCTAGAATATCCATTTTTGTTTGAATGTATCTATGCAAAGAACTGTAGTATTTGATCACTAGATGATGCTCAGAGTCTTTGATACCCAATTTTGTGCACAGGGTATGGAAAATATTGGTGAAATCTGGTACTGTATCATCCCTCTCTTGATGTAGGGTGTTCCATCTAGTCTATTGGTCCTCATAGCTTCAAACATGGTAGTATTGTTATTTAATGGAATCCTGTAAGGAATTCTAGGTAGGGGCTACAATAAACATTGCAAATTCCTCTACAACCCTTTTCTCAGCGTAAGTCTCCTACTAGTATTTAACATGGGGAATAACCTTAAGGAGTGAAAAAGTGATATTTTTCGTATCGAAAAAATTGTGGATCGAAAAATACTCTTCGATTAGATTCAACCATTTATCTACAACATCCACATCTATCAATCCTTCAAATAATGGAATATAAAAATTTAGCTGTACCTTGAAGGGGGTTTCATGGCCACTTGATGAAGATGCTTCTCCTATGGGCAGTAGTCGAAGGATGTGTGTGAAGTTGTCCATCATTTCATTCCTTTGTCGTGTGAGGGCTTCATCGAGCAACATTTTAATAGGATATCCTGCTCCATAATATTTATTTTCTTCCCCCATGGGGTTTTTTTTGGGATCAGCATGACCGATCTTGCAATGGATCGATTGGTTCAAGTCACAACTTCTTGTACCAGATCTTATTGGTGACATGCACGAAGAAAAATAAATGAAGAGGAGACCACTCTGATACCAGTGATACAGATTTAGGAGCGGAACGAACTAATTAATAGAATGAATACAATAAACATGAAGATATGAATAATAATACAGATATCCATTGAACAATATCTTCTATTGAATAATGAAACAGGTTGAAATTGAAAAGCTGCAAAATTGAAACACTTTCTTCAATGGTGGTAGCTATCTATGATAATATATTTGGCTACTATGTGCATCCGTTTGAGAAGAATGAATTAAAATGAGGCTCTAGAGGTCTTTTTGATATTACTCATGAATGAAAAAATCCTAGACATCTAAAAACCTAACCCTAGGAGGTGAAACATCAAAATTCATGTGGGCCCCTATGGGTAAGTTGGTACCTCAACTTCCCGGGGTCGTAAATTTTTCATACAACCTACATTATAGGTGCGTGAATTCCTGTTGGAAAGGTATTTCAAAGAACTACACATTCCATCGTCAAACTCTGACTCCATCTATAGTTTGATTGTGGCGAGCCAAAAAAATAATGCTTCATCCTCCAAAACATCCTTGGAAGTACAAAAAGATGTGCTGACATGAAAACATACAAAATAATCCAGTTAGATTAGATGAGAGGACACCAATATCCACCTGGAAGGTGTGTAGGGATTCAGACACCCCCAGAAGTATAGAAACCACAATTACAAAGAAGTACAAAAGAATGTGTTGAACTAAAAATGGACAAGAGGAGCTAGTTGGAATAGGTAGGTGGCTACCAATAGCCAATTGCATCAATCCTTTCCCCTTAGGAAGCAATGGCATCTATTGTGTTGAGTTCTCCCATCATGTGAGGAAACTTTTGTTGGATTTGGCCCCGGGTGAGCCACTTGTCTTGGTGTAGGAGTTTCCCTACCTTGACAACTCGATAAAGATGGATCCTTTGTTGGTGAGTACCCTTGACCTGTGTTTCCACTATCTAATCAGTGGAGGCTTGTTCCATGCAGTCAGGGTTGAGCTCTGTGGGTGTCAGTTGTTCTGTGATCTCTGAGGTGTCCAATAATGGTGGAAAATATCGTCAAAGGAGGTCCACATTGAAAACTAGGTGCATGCCAAGGAAGGGTGGAGTGCTGAGATCAAAAGCATTGCTACCCATGGCCTTGGTGATAGTTTAAGGATAATAGTGAAGTGGTCAGAGCTTCCGATGGGGCCCTATGAGATGATCCTTCTGCAAATGTAACCAGACTTTGTCACCAACTTGAAACTGGTGTGGTACCCTCTGTTGATCATGGAGCTACTTGTGCTTAGCATTGGCTTTTTGCAAAATATCTTGGACCTGTTGGTGGATCTGATGAATCCACTCAATGAATCTAGTGGCTTTGTTGATTGCAGACTGATCATGGGAATATTCTGTCTCTGTGGTGGCAAGAGGAAGTGCACTATCAATGGGTCCCAAGGGTTGGAATCCTAGCCCCACCTGAAATGGGCTATTGTTGGTGGAGCTATGGAGAGCCCTATTGTAACTATGTTGAACATAGGGGAGACTCTTGTCCCATTTACATGGATGCTTAGAGTTGTAAATGCATAGGATGTTTACAACCATCCAATTGACAACCTTTGTTTTTCCATATGTTTGGGGGTGGAAAGCAATGTATTTTGTGAGCTTGGTGTCCAACAGTGACCAGAGACTCGACCAAAATGTTTTGAGGAACCTGTTGTCCTGTTCGGAGATGATGGTTTGTGGTATCCCAAAGTGGACCCACACTCATTTGAAGAAGAGCTTGGTAGTATATCTCGATGTGATATTCTTCTTGCATTCTATGAGGATGTCCATATTTGAAATTTGATCAACGACCACAAATACACAATGATTTCCTTGTTTTTTGGATGGAAATCTAGACATGTAATCCATTGAGATGGATTCCCAAGGCTTATCGGGAGTAGGAAGAGGGGTGTATAAGACTTTCTTCTTTATGGTTGGCTTGGAAATGGCATAGGAAATGAAATATATGATATACTTTTCGACGCCCTGTCGAAGTTCAGAAGAAAGAAGCTCCAACACAGACAGACTCTGAAGAGGAGGAAGAGACGCAGCCACTAGAGCGCAAGAAAAGAAAACTGTCGATGTTCCCAAAACTTTCGGAGCAAGATATGTTGACAGGTAAGGATGTCAATGAAATACTTAGTGATACATTCATAAAATATCCCATGGCCAAGAAAATAGGACAAGGATCTTGTCGAGCAAGGTTTTGAACCCCCAACCCATTTGATCCACTATCCCCCGCACTCGCTCAACGACTTGAGCAGTCCCTATCATACATATCTAGGAAAATCTAAGCCTGAAACCAATCCATCCACAATCATCACTAATCAACCTACATCAACACCACAACCCCAGTCACCACCTCCAGAAACCCACATTCCATCCCAAAATAGTGATCCACAACCCATGCAGCTCGATCTCCCAAAAATAACCAAGCAGAGGCTAGAACTTCTTCATCCAAATCCAAAAGTACCTGAGCAAAGGCTACAACTGACAAGCCCAATCCTTGAAGACTAGAAATAACAGATCATCCCTTTTGTGCTGCATAAGGACACTCCATATTCAACAAGGATGAAAATGATATAAAATCCACAAGTCTGAAGTCCCCAACACACTTCCTCAATGACCAAGGTTGAGGGTGCCATGGGAAGCGCAACTCCAGAAGAAAAGGCACATAAAGAGGTCGAGAAACCAAAGGTTCATAAGGAACCTGAGATGACTTCAAGACAAAGTGAAATGTCAGTGCAGTAACAAATGGAGCTAGTTATCCAAAACCCCCAGCAGTGCGCAAAGTTGCTGCAAATTTGCCTAGCCAAAATATAATTTCTAACGCTCCTTCCATCAACTTTGAGGTTGAGTCTTGTGATAGGAACATCTACAAGAGGGGAGGAGGTAGATACTCCCTCAAAGAAATCAACAACTATTGGAATTTCACTGTAGGTCCGAGAACCCAAGGACGCCACCCGTTCTTCCACTGACCTTGCACAATGGCCAACAACAAAACTAGTCGGAATGATCAGAGCCTCAACTGATCAACTAGAGTAGAGGATCCAATAGGCCGAAAATTCTGCAGAGTTAGCAAGGGAGGAAGAGCTCCTTTCTCAAGAGTGTGGAAAAAAAGAATAAAATGCCAAGATCTAGGTGGAGCACAAACTGGAAAGAGTTCAGGAGAGGCTTGTTGAAGCTTGGCCGGAAATATAGAAGGTCACACACCAACTGCCAAAATCCAATGATGTAGGAGATCCTGAAAATTAGATCGAATTACTCCAAGGAGCATGGTCACAGTTGGCCATTCATGTAGAGAATATGGAAGTGTAGTTGTGGAAGAGTCATAAAGAAGCAGAGAAGTAGCCTCGGAAGCTGTAGAAATAGATGGAGAAAATAGTGCTAGAAGGAAACAATGCTCGAGAAGCACTACACAAGCGCACAACTGAGTGCAAAAAGATATTCTGAGAAGTTAGAGATTGGATGGGAATTATCTATAGGCACAACCAGACTCTAGAGGACGTGCGTGCATGAATACAGTTGTTGAACAATGAAGTTGTGGTCACTATGGATCTGTTGGAGCAACAACAAAATTTTGATCAAATTCAACAAGTGGAAAATGAGTTGAATGGTCTGTTTGAGGCTCAATTCGTAGCCAATAAGGAGTTGTGCGACTTTCGACCTGTCGTTCAGATAGTGTATATGAAAATACATCAGGTCAATGCTATAGCAGACTCTAAATGGAACTCTTTGGTCACATCCAAACCCAAAGGATGTATCATAGATGCGACCCAATAGTTTGTCGTCGAGGCCTCACTACTTGCCAGGAAATGGTAGGATAAAGTTGGGAGCTTTCAGGAAGTCAAGAAGACGACCTTAGAGTTGGTCCCAAAGTTGGGCCCTTCATTTGAAGAGGCAAAGAAAGATAAATACCAATCATAAGAGGAAAGTAAAGTGGAAAATGAGGACATGGGAAATCAACAGTTACTCCTAGAAGTTGCGAAAGATCCAATTACTTAACTCGAAGGCGAGTCAAGGCTTGTGGTTGGATCCTGTTGGGCCCTTCATTTTTGGATTTGAAGCTGAACAAGAAGGACTACAGTCCCCATTTGGATTAAAAATGAGTTGTGCAAGCTACAGAAGGAGCTAGACAATGGAGCAAGTAAAGAAACATAAATTGGTTGTGAAAAGGGACATCACAACACCAGCAAGGAAAAAGAAGTTACAATAGAACAAGAAAGCATGCGAGCCCAAATCCAGAAGATCCTACTCAAATTATATATATGAGATGTATAAAATTGAAAAATGGTTCTTGTTGTTGGCTATTGTTGATAGGTTGGGTTTTGTTGTTGTTAGCCAAATGTTGTTGGGTTTAGTTGAGGAAAGGTTATGTAATTGTAATCTATATACATTTTTGGTTAGATAGAGCTCTACGACACGATTCTGGATCTAGAAGTTTGTAACAGAGTACTAACTTGTATATCTGAGATTGTATCTAAGAAGTTCTTATGTTAATATATGAATAAGGACCTAAAATTTTGAATTATAATGTGTCATTATGTGTTTACGCTTATGAGTTGTATCTTTACAATACTCCTTTATGATTGATAAGCTCCATATGATATCTCTATGTATGATTGATTTTCACAACTTAAGTATCTTTAGTTCCTGTGTGTATGAGCTTAGATATTTTTTGTAGTTAGTCTGTCCTGCACAAGATCACGGTGAATCTTGAAGGTTTTGGGAACCCACCCAAGTATTCTCCTTTCCCTTCCCTATCCTTCTGTCTTGATTTCACTTTACGTGAGACTTCTTCTCTTCGGAGGAGATGAAAATTCCATCTCTCTAGACTACACGGTACCTTTTGTTGGTAACTTGTGAAGGACCCAGGTATGATCAATTTTGTGCCAACAGTCCCATTAGAGCGTGAGGAGGTCCCATTCCCCTCATGTGTGGACATTCATTTTCCATATTCCCTTCTGTGTAGCATCATGTTCACCAAACATGAGGTTGTGTTGTTCTTGGTGTGATTAATTATTGAATATTTTCCGTTAGCGTCGATATTTTTCCCCGGAGTTGTGAAAAAATTGCATCTACTCGAGGCATGTTCATCCTCAGATTCCTTGGATAACCTGCCATGGATTCGATATTCATCGAATTCTCCAAGGCATTTGTTAATGTGGCTATCCATTTTTTCATTAAAGGAATTCTCATCAGAGGCATTAATCCTTGGACATACCATTCCCTCTAGTGATCTTCCTGAATTGGATGTGCTAGCCTCCCAATAGAATCTTTAAATTTCCGACTATAATCCTAGGCATATTCTCCTTCCCTTTGTTGAATCTCCTGTAACTCAGAGAGAGATTGTTTCTCTCAGTAAGGTAGTTTGAATACGGCGATGAACTTCAAGCGCACTTGGCCAAGGGTGAATTCTTTTCCTTTCACACTTGGTTCAATATCCTTCATGTACCATTTGAGAGCATGGCCCCTCAAGGTAGTCTAAAACTCTACTAACATATTTGCATCGATAGTCCCTATGGATATCTATATGGATTCACATAAGAACCAATGTTGCTCTACATCTTCGTCCCCTTTACCAGAAAATTATGGGTATCGGGCAATCGATCCTCCCATATTTCCATCCATTTTGGGTCTCATTGCTCCTATTAGAATGAAACCTAATGGTCATGGTTGCGATATGCTTGGGGATCCCAATATCCTCCTGACGTTTACACTTACAAATTTATTATGACTAACTGGATGCGATGGAATAGAACTAGCATAAGTAGGCAGTGTAGAATTTACCACAAGTATACAGGACACCTGGGGGATGGGTTATTCAGGGATAGTTCCAATGAATTCTGGGCGGGTTTCTTTGATTTGGAGGGTCTCATTTTATTCCTCTAGAGAAACCTTCTCTTCCTGACTCTAGATGTTTCCTTATATCAGGATTGAACCTTGTTGATCTCCTGCAAGGTCCAGACTTGCTTCATCTTCCCTTGCTTCTCCACACTCATCTTTTTGTTCACCCATTTGGGGATTCTTTCCTCTCTGTGATTCTCTCTGTTGTAATATTAGACTAGCTAGTATTTCTTGTCTTCTTACCTTCCTCAAATCTTCTTTATTTCTTTCATCTATTCCTCTTGATTTGATTTCTTTCTGCAACACCTCAGACTTCTTTGTTTCTTTCTATACCTTTATGCACCACCGATTCTCAACAATGGCGGTTCTCCTTAAGGCTCACTCATTTTTTGCATTAGTTTCTTGATATTCCCCCATATGTCAAAGAACCCTTTCCCCTTATCAGGTCATGATCATACCCCAAAATCACCCTACCCCAAGTGTAGGTGTTTAGGCTACCATCTCAATCGAGGGAATAGTTATCATCCCCTCCTCCATCAAGAATATTGGGCCGCAAGTTTTGGCCTAGTATGAGTTGCGTAAGATTTAGAAGAAGCTGGAAAGAAAACCAAGAAAAAGCAATAAAATTAGTTACGAAAAGAACAACGCAACGCCAACAAAGAAAAAGCGGTTGAAATAGAACAAGAAAGCGTACGAACCAAGATAGAAGACACAACTTAGCTTATATATAGGGGGGAATATGATTGTAAAGGGGTTAGCTGTTGGTTCGGTTGAATTGCGATTTCATTCAACTCGATCTTCCCCTTACTGATATGTTGATGTCATAGTTATGGTTGTTGGAGTTACTTCACACACACCTAGGATTTATTTTTCCTAAGGTTATTCCTGGTTTATTAGTCATAATTAGTCATTATCCAGTCTCTTATATTTTAGGGGAGAATATTCCACCTAGAGAATATTCTCTTTCAGTTGACACTTCAGTTTGACTAGTTGAGTTGAGTTTAGATGTTGTATTGGTTTTTTCACCATGCAACATTGGGATCATCACCAACTCACTAATCTTTGTTCAATCAATTAACTAAAGACTAGTTGACTAGTTAACTCAGCTAGGTGGCAGTTCATTCCCGTAACTGCCTGAGAGACTAGACTAGGTGGCAGTTTACTCTTGTAACTAATGGTGTGTGTACATATCAATATAGACCACCACTATGGATCATTAGTTACTCATGTATCCTATCTCTATTGTAAATTATTCACTCTTTGAGAGTGGAATACAATTAATGAGAATTCTTCCATTCTTTCTCTCCTTCTTCTTCATTTTCCAATTATCTCTGTAAATGTGTGTATTATTGTTTAGCTAGATATATTATATGTAGGTTCAACACATTTACATGGTATCATATCCGACGGACTGCTAAGCAAAAATCTACACCAAATTATTTTTTGTAGGTACTGAATATTGAAGAACGTGGAAAATATGGAATTTATGTTTTACTCACCGATAATATTTCTCAGGCCTCATAACTATTTGGAGTGGAAAATAAAGATTCTACTTTTTCTCAAAAGTAGAGGCTTATACCAAATATCCATGGAAATGTAAGTAGATCCTGATTCCGTCGATGAGAAAAATGACTTTCTCAATAGACAAGATATGGCCATAGGATTTATCTGCATGTCTATTTCTCCAGAAATTATCCACCAAGTATGTGATGTCACACAAGACTTCACTCCAAATGAATTATGGACCAGATTAAAGTTTCTATTTGGGAACAAAGAATATTGTGAATATTTCATGCAGGGGATTGGAAAGATAGAGCCAGAAGAGAAGCCATCAGAAGATCAAGTATCTTATTATGAAGAGTCTTCTACAAAATTATTTGCAAAAATTTGTATTCCAATAATTGAAGACGATGTCTACTCCATTTCAGATTTTTTTTCTGAAATTCATGTGGAAGATATATGGCATGCATCTCAGGAGTCACATCCAGATACTTTTCCATGCACAATGCATGCATCTCAGGATAAAAAAAGGGAGCCTCACACATCAAACTCAATTATGATATTTTCTGAGAACTATTTGCAGGAACAAATTGGATATTTGAATTCCTCTCGGGAAAATGTCCAATTTCAAAAAAACAATCGTCCAAAACAGATTCTGAGAACTGAAGTTATGATCATTTCAAAATCAACAAAATTTCAGCATTTTTCTGGAAACGGCCATATGGTTTTCAAAGTTTCATCCAAACTTTATTTGAATATTATTCATTACAAGAAGATAAAGTGGATATGTGTGGAAATATCAATGATGCATATACTTTGTTAGATCTGTGTAGACATCTACATCTTCAACAAAATCTTCAAAGAGCACAAATTTTCACAGTTGCGAGGTCTTCTTGGAGTGAAGGACATGGTTTCTTAGCAATTTCCTTTTGTTCCTTCTCATTTTTTATTTTATGCATTGTAATTTGAGGGGGGGTTTTGTTCCCATGATTTTTTCCCTCTTTCCTCGTTTAGTTCAGTGTATCTTTTGTATTTGGGTACCTAACATGGCCTCGTAGCCGGGACCCATTCTTTATTTTCACCATAGTGATGTTCAGGGGGGGTGTTGGAGTTACTTCACACACACCTAGGATTTATTTTTCCTAATGTTATTCCTTGTTTATCAGTCATAATTAGTCATTATCCAGTCTCCTATATTTTAGGGGAGAATATTCCACCTTGATAATATTCTCTTTCAGTTGACACTTTAGTTTGACTAGTTGAGTTGAGTTTAGATGTTGCATTGGTTTTGTCACCATGCAACAATGGGATCATCACCAACTCACTACTCTTTGTTCAGTCGGTTAACTAAAGACTAGATGACTAGTTAATTCAGCTAGGTGGCAGTTCATTCACGTAACTGCCTAAGAGACTAGACTAGGTGGAAATTTACTCTTGTAACTATTGTTCTATGTCCATATCAATCTAGACCACCACTATGGATCATTAGTTACTCATGTATCCTATATATATTGTAAATTATTCACTCTTTGAGAGTGGAATACATTTAATGAGAATTCTTCCATTCTTTCTCTCCTTCTTCTTCATTTTCCATTTCTCTCTGCAAATGTGTGTATTATTGTTTAGCTAGATCTATTCTATGCAAGTTCAAAACATTTACAATGGTATGAGGCTGAGAGGTAAGAGTTCCGAGTCTATAATGTAATATGTACACCATTTTAAGAGTTAGAGCTCTTTGACATGGGTCCAAAGCCAAAATTCTGTAACAGAGCACTACTGTGTGTCTCTGAGCTTGTAAGTGAAGAATGATTCTCAAGATAATATGAAGAAGGATCTAAATTTTCAAAATATGTTGTCTCTTTCTTTGTTTTACTCGTGCATTACAATACTTCTTTATGGTTTATAATTTCCACACGATGGATCTATGTTTAAATGCTTTTAGACAACATAAGTAGGTTCAGTTCTTGCATAGATGAGTTTAGATCTATTTGATAGTTAGATTTCTTGTGCAAGATCAAGATGAATATTGAAGTTTCTGTGAACCCTTCTAAGTATTTCCCTTTCCCTTCACTATCTATTTGTCTTAGAATCACTTCAGGTGTGACTTCTTCTCTTCAGAGGAGATGAAAATGCCAGTTCTTTAGACTACTTGATACCTTTTGTTGGTAACCTGAGAAGGACCCTAGTCTGATAAAACTTGCACCAACAAAATGGTTTTGTTGTTGGGACCTGTGTGAAAAGGGAACCTGTAGGGAGAATTCTTCTGCGGATTCATAGATCCAATATTGACCAATGGCGGGAAAGAAACCGTGACACCTTCATATGGAAAGAGGCGGAGATGAGGGGGGAAATTGTGAAAGATACTTGTGAGGTAGTCTTTTTTTCAGAAAGAGCTGGTGACCAATACGAGATATTATGGGTTAAGTTCCTAGAATAAATTTTCCACTGGATAAATAGGCTCCAAGAAGCTCTAGAGTTCCAAGAATGAGTCAATAGGATCTGTACTTGGGACACAAAAAATATTGCAACACTTCATCGACTGGATTGTCTAGTCATGCAAGCGAATGATTTCTGGGCCAAGACCACATTAGAAGGATACATTATCGAGTTTGCAGCTGAGAACCACAAATATTTTTCGTGAGAAGAGGAAAATTTCAAGAAATACGCAAGGGGAAGACTGTTGAAAGAAATCTACCTGTGGATGGAAGAGGGGATGATGGCTATGTCCCCGACTGATATGGCAGTGTAAACACCCTCTCTTGGGGGTAGGGAGAGGCTGGGGTAGAGTCATGGACTAAGAGAGGGGTAGGGTTATTTGAAAAATAGTGGGGCGGGGGGAAACAAAAAGAAATGGACTCAAGAGATGAGAGAGCCTTGAAAAGAGTCATCATAGTTGAGAAGTGGTGGCATGCCAAGATCAAGAAAGAAGCAACATAGTCGGAGAAGTTGTGGAAAGAATTCGGACCAGGAAAAGTAGAGGAAAGATAGATGGAAGAGTTGTGTAAGATGAGAAGACATGAAATACTGACCAGTCAAAGATTATGTGAGAGAGAAGGGCAGAGAGAAATAAGTCCCCAAGAGGTTGGATGAGAAGGTGAAAGTGTAGATGTAAGAGAGGAGGAAGCCGTCATGAATCTTGAAGAAGAGAGAAAATATCCAGCCCCGATGACAGGAGAGATAGAGAATTCAACTGAACAGACCACTCTAGTGGAAGAAAACGAGACCCCCCAGATCAAAGAAAACTACCCTGAAGCCAATGGTTCCAACCTCGAATTTCCCATACCCCAAGTGTCATTTCTACAACCGGTAAGTTCGATACTACCTTCTCATGCTAGTTTTTTTCCAGTACAATTAGTTAGTTAGTCACAACCAAGAAGTACGAGTATAGAGAGGTTATTTGGATCCCCTGGTAGATCGCAAGAAGGACCATTAGGTTTCATTTTGATAAGATCACCAAGATCAACAATGGTTGGTCACATGGGAGGTTTGATTGCCCGATACACAAAATGTTGGGGTAAGGGAGATGAAGATGTTGAGAAACATTGGTTCTTGTGTGAGGCAATCTAGAGATCCAGAGGGACTCCAGATGTGAATAAGTTGGTTGAGTTCCAGACTACCTTGAGAGGTCTCTCTCTCAAGTGGTACATGAATATTATTGAACCAAGAGTGGTAGGAATGTAAGGTCAAGCATTCACACTTAGCCAGGTATGAACCAGGTTCATTGCGAAGTTTAAACTACCTCAGTAAGAACAAAAGGCTCTATCTGATTTGTGCGAGATTCAACAAAGGGAAGGTGAATCAAGCTAGGAATACATACATATGTTTAAATATGCTATAGGGAGGCTAGCGCATCCAATCCATGAGGAGCATCAAAGAGAATGGTACATTCATGGATTTCTACCTCTGACTTGAATTTCGTTAACACAGCAAGAGATAGCCACTTTGATAGACGCCTTAGAAAAATCGATGAATATTGAATCCATGG
>ML800126.1:249943-274694 GCA_009831015.1 Picea engelmannii
AACTACTCATCAATTATGACTCATCAATATGTACCAACATCATCAACTATACACCTCATGTATGTGCCAACTCATCAACTACTTGTCTCAACCATGTACTCAACATGTATCTCAACCAAAATCCCTCATCATTTTCATCATCGAAATATGATTTGTAGCTATGTAATAGACCTGGTGTATATGATCACATTCATGAAAACCCTCCTTAACTTTAACAACAAGAGACTAGCATTTTCATCAAACTTTTCTTTAGTCTCATAAGACTAGTTTTGGATTAGTCAACAAACCTGACTTGAAGTAATCATAAATTTGAACTTGTAATGTATAAAGATATGAAACTGATACACAATGTTCTTCAGTGGGTTTTATACAATTCCTCCAAGTTTCACTACTTGGAACCTCTCAGAAAAGGAGTTATGGAAAAAATGGCATACCTTGCTGAATTCTAGATTATTCTAGAGAGCGACCTTGTAGAGTGTGCCCTGCAAAAAATATTTGATGAATTGATATGAAACTGTTAAAAAACATACTACATAATTTACCCTAACCAACCCATTTTTTCTCACTTAATTTGGATATGTTATGAATAAGTTATGACGTTTTTACCCGAAACACCTGATTTTGACTAGTTTCAGGACTAGCCACAAACCCTATTTTCCACAGAGTGTAACTCCCAAAATACAATGAACCACAAGCTGAATTTTTTACCACATATAATTGGATATGTTTTCTCACTTTCAAAGCAATTTCATGGTATGAATCATTATAAAAAAAATATTATAGCGAAAATGGTGAGATGACCTGTAAATAACATACCTTAGAAAGCACCATCAAAAGAATTTATCCTTCCTTGCATTTCGGCCTTCTTTTCTTCACCTCCACTTAGAAATACAGTTTAGATATCCTTGGTTACCTTAGAAACATATATATATTCAATATTCTCAAGTGTGATTCAAATGAGAGATCATTTCCTCTTATTTATACTCTCTAGGTAGCTTCCTTAAAAACATCTTCTAGGTCACTTGGCCCACTTTCCTTATTTTAGGGTTGGGTCCACTTCTAATTTCTCCATTAAATTTATGATTGAAAAAATTTATTTTGTATTCACTTTGAATTATAATACACTCATCACTTCACTTTATTATTTACCTTTTAAAATCTCTTAAACCACTTTGACTAATTTGACCTTTTGGGGCTTCTAGATGACATATGAGGGTCCTCCAACTTTGTAAGGCCTTAGCTCTCAAACCGTGAGGAGTTATGTGACGTTCTACATACCACCAGAAACGGAATTACATGTACTATCAATATAGAATAGTATTATCTGAAAATATATCATAACTCATACCGTTACCCATCAAACAAACTTGGTTCCATTACCCAAACCCGGGGTCTCCAACTTCTCATGGCCATAACTCTCTAACCGTGAGGAATTATGTGACATCCCACATACCACTGGAAATGACGTGACAAGAACTATACATATAGAATATTTTACCTAACAAATTCACTTTCCTTCATCTCATTATTCCACAATTAAGCATGGGTTCTCTTACTCCACAAAGCGTCTTCCCGTGAGGGCTTTCACCATAAGGGGACCACTTTGGAGTTCATCCATATTTACTTCTTATCAACCATGAAAAAACAATAATGAGTCATATTTACATCAAACAATATTGGGTCCATTACCTAAACCTTTGTGCTACAAGGATTTCTTCAAGGGTTGACATCATTGAAAACCAACCTTAATCAACATCTCCTTCAACCTTTGCTCTTCATCCATGATAGCATTGTTGTGATCAACAAACATTTTTATTTTCCTGGAACTCATTTCATGCCTATGTACTATTTGGGGTCCTTTTCCATGTGCTTTATTCATATGCTCCTACACTTATGATACATTTTCCTTGATTTCTTGTTTGATGTCCTCTAAATATTTCTTGGAGGGTAACCTTTCATTTTGGGAAATTCCATCGCAATCCTTCTTGGGATCTATGCCAAAGTCCCCTGCATCTTGTTGTAATCTTGAATATGTAGGTTACTCTGTTTTGACAACTACAAATTGCATTTTTGAAGCTTCACCCTTGCAGAAATTCAATTTTCCTCTATATCCTGTCATTTTCTTCAATGTATGGACATCCATTTCTTCTGTGTTATCAAATTCAGAGTTATACTCATCTTCAATCAAAATTGGATGAGGGTATTTCAATGACGGGTTAAAAAGATCCTTGGAATTCAGTATTAATTGATTTGTGATTATGGTTTTCCTATTGGGATTACTGGGAATTCCAGGACTTTTATTCCCCTTCCTTTTTCTATTTTTCTTAGCCTCGGGGGACTCCTTAAGTAATTTTTCCATGGGAATAAATTCTTCCTTAACTATTTCAGGATTGTGCTTCTTAGATTTCATTTTCCCTCTCATATTTGTTTTGGGAACTTCACCTTGCTGCATGGTGGGAGTTACATGTTCATCTTCAGAATAGTTTGATGATAATGGAACATCTGGGGAGCCATGTGTTTGTTGTTTCACACTAGAACCCTTTTTACCTTCATTTTATCTTTGTTTTTCAGTGGGGGATCTCAGCTAAATTTGAGGGATTTCCTATTTCATTAGGGTTTCTTACTTGTTTGCAGTTGATTGGGTACCTTTTGTTTTTGGGGCCTTTTTCTTGTTTGTTGGTTGTTGTGATTCCTTCAATGAGATACCGTGTTTAGGGGAAAACTTATCTTCTATATGATATTCATATATTTTAACCATAATCTATGTATCAGGATGTTGTTCTTATTATTGTAAACCCACAGATTGCAAAAAGTAGTCCCAAGACATTTCAGTTTCATCAAGTGAAAAGAGCACTAGGATTTTGATCAAACCCTAATGATAAAATCTTATGTGGGTAGACTCAGGGTGGACCTAAACCCTTATGGACATTTTAGTTAGATTCTTGAGTAAATAAAATGGTAAAGTTAACTCTTTATCCCCACTCAGGTGCATGAGAAAGAGAAGGTGGTAACAATGTATAATCATAAATCGACCCTCACCTGTGATGTATTTTTGGACTGTTGTGAGAGATCCTTTCCATTCTCCCATTATCCACGCGACCAAGATCCCCTAGCTCTAGTCATGGTTTTGGTTCTCTGTCACCAAAAATTTGTTACATATTTTAGGGTTTATCTTGCCATTTTTAAACCACCTTTCCCCGTAGACTGGGAGAGCACATGTTTCCCCGATAAAATGTTTTGTAACATGAATACAGGTGTCCCTGAGCTGGGTTTGAAACCTATCATATGTCTATGAAAATTTTAGAGCCACACCTATATGGTATCCCTTGAATGAGAAAATGAATTTGTACCACTTGCCTTGAAAAATGGGTCTCATATTTCTGGGACAGCTTCGAACAACTTGATCCCCTATGGCTTGAGTCTATTCATCTTCCATCAGTCTCGGGGAGATACCATGTTGTGTTGATCACCTAATCAATGGGCCTATAATGAACCATAATCCATTGAAACCATAGGAAATGAATGTATCATGACCTTTACTATGATGAAAGTGCACCTACAACTATAATTTCCCACAAACTTTGTGATGATGAAAACTGAAGGTGAAGTTCGCACAATTTCAACATGAACTGTATAATGATGACTTTAGAGATGACATTTCTTGAAACGGATTATTCCTGGGCATGCATACACATGTTGGCGCCAACACATCACTTTCAAATATTTGAAATATTTTATGAACATTTAAGTAGTTAAAACTGCGCACTTTTACACTATTTGCAAGGACATGCTTGTTCTTGCAATCAATTTTTTTATGTACTAAAAATGATCTGTAAACTTGTTATAATATCAATATAATATTTCAATATGACACAGGTTATTAATCCAAATAAGAATGTTCAATAACCTTCCAAGAAATAAAGAAAATGGTGAAAAACAAATAGAAGGATAAAAACAACTCAAGCTGACTCATTGACCAAGGAGAAGAAACTGAACAAACAATCAATCTTAAGAGGATGTATAGGCTATTGGAGGGAAAGAGAAGGGGTGAATACCAAAGTTACAACACCTAAATTTAATAAAAAGGGAATATACACCCCTCTCCCTACTCCTGAAAGGACCTGGGAATCCATCTCAATGGACTATATGCCAAGCCTTCCATCAACCAAGTGGGGAAATGAATGTGGTTTTTTGGTGGTTGATCATTTTCTAAAATGGAGATTCTAGTTGAATGCAAGAAGAGCATCACATTAGAGGCCAGTGTCAATATCTTCTTCGAATGAGTGTGGGTACATTTTTGGATGCCACAAACCATCATCTAATATTGGGACAGTCGGTTCTTCAACACATTCTTCTCGAGCCTCTAGTCACTATTAGACACCAATATCACAAAATCCACTACCTTCCACCCCTAGATGGATGTCCAAACCAAGTTCGTCAATCGGATGATCATGAATATCCTACACATGTACAATTCCAAGCATCCCCACAAATGGGATGAGAGTCTTCCCTATGTTCAACACAGATACAACAAATCCATACATAGCTCAACCAACCAAAACCCCTTTCAGGTGGGGTTGGGATTTCAACCATTGGGTCCCATGTATGTTGCACTACCCCTTGTAG
This sequence comes from Picea engelmannii, assembly GCA_009831015.1. Classification (NCBI taxonomy): domain Eukaryota; kingdom Viridiplantae; phylum Streptophyta; class Pinopsida; order Pinales; family Pinaceae; genus Picea; species Picea engelmannii. The sequence continues at coordinate 254,570 of ML800126.1, forward strand.
CCACCCAGGAATACATGTCCCATGTTCACATTGAAGCCAAAAAATCTAGCTAGTTCATTGAGAGGATCCAAAACATCCCCCAATAGGTTCGAGATATTCTGTAGAAGTCCAATGCCAATTACAATCAATCCATGATCAACACCCAGTGCCAAACAATTTTCACGTGGGAGGTAAAGTTTGTTTCCACTTGAAGAAAGAATGCCTTACCAGACCCCATATGAATATTCATCCACTATACTATGGACCTTATACCATCACCAATGTTGTGGGTGAAAATTCTTTTGAGCTCAACGTTCCCCCCTTCCTCGGCTTGCACCCAGTGTTTAATGTGGAACTCCTTTGGCCATACTTTCCACCATTATTGGAAACCTCATAGGTAGCATAATAGTTGAAACCAACAAAAATCAACTCTGAATGCATGGAATAGGCATCCACTGATCATATTGTGTACACACATGTCAAGGGCACTCGCCAACATAATTTTTATCTTTATCGTGTTGTCAAAGTAGGGCGACTCCTGCAGCAAGGAAAATGGCTCACCTGCAGCTATATTAAACACAAATTTACTCATATTATGGGGGAACTAAACTTAATGGAGACCATTTAGTCCTAAGGGGGGAGGATTGATCCAGGTGGATATCATTAGCTAACCACCTATTCAACTGGCTCACATACAAATTTCATCTTGGTAGTTTTTTTCTAGCTTTTTGGGTCGTAAACTTCCTGGGTCGTTTTGAGGCTCTAAACAATGTTTTTTGGGTCTACCATAGTCACACTATGAATTGAGTCAAAGTGTGATGGAATAATTATTATTCCTTGAATTTTTTTTTCCAATGGGCTATTGTGCGCCTAAAATGAAGATCGTATGCAAAAGTTACGACCCCTGGAAGTTGATGTAGTAACTTGCCCCAACGGGGCCCACATGACTTTTGGCACTTCATCTCCTAGGGTTAGGTTTTTTTATGTCTAGGGTTTTGTCATTCATTTTATGTAAAAATTCCTTTGGAGACTCATTGTACTCATCTTCTTGTGAATGAGGACAACCATCACATCTCTTCTTAGAGATAAGTCACGACCATTCTAGCAAGCTTGTTTCACTCTGCATTTTACATTTACAACATATTTCTTTATTTAATAGAAGCCAAGTTTTACTATTGTTATAGAGTTATTAACCCCCTAAATATTGAGCCATCATCTCTTAGTAGGTCTCCTATCCAACTCAACAATTTTCATCACCTTTTCCCTAAGTTTCCATCTCAGTTTCCCCTTGGTTTCTCTTATCCTTTATTGAGGGTGTGACCAAGAGGGGTTGTCACTCTGTCTCCCATTCTAGGGAGTGGCCATCCATTTGAAACCTTTTTTTGGAGAGTTTTCTTGTAAAAATCTTATCCATATCCATTTCTCTCAGTATCCTTCAACACTCCACACCTGTCTTAGGCATGTCTCACTAATTTTACTTCAAATTCTTTTGAAATTTATGAAATTTATCTTCTCCTTTTCTCCATCTCTTGTGATTGATGGGTACAACCAGAATCATCTAGTCTAATCCCTTCAAATAAGTAGAAGACTATTCTAAATTGTTTGAGAAGATTATTTCGCAAAATATATCATGTTATTATGCAAGTCTCTTTTCCATTTGTTTGAATGCTTGATTGTTTCCCGATTCATTTGGAGAACCCTTCAAACTATTATCTAGACTTGAAAATTTTTGTGATCTTTAAGTTTGCATGTTTGGTTTTTTCTTCCGAATTTTACATTCATTGCATCACATTGTTGATTGAAAGTGAAAGTTGAAGAAGATTTTTTTTTTCAATTGTGTATAGTCTGAAAAAACAAAAGAAACAAAAACATTACATTTAGAGTTCTTTAGAATATGGTTGAAACAATTTGTTCTTGGTTAGGAATTTCAAAAATTGTCCAATAAGTTTGGTTAAAATATTGTCCTTTTTGTCTCATTTGCAAGATTAAAATTGAATTGGTATGCATTAGGGTGTTATTTTACATAAGAAGAAAAAACAAAAGAACTCTTCTCCTTCCCATAAATATGATTCATTGAAAATAAAATTGTTTAAATTTCATTCTTTTGCACCTATTTGGACTCGAGTCCTTTCACCTCATGAGTTTTACTTCTGCGCAACGCTTTGAGTAAAAACAACTTTAGAAATGAACACTCGTTAACAAAATTTACTAGACTTTTCTTTTCTAAGAACACCAAGAATAGTCTAGGTTTAGATTTTTTGGACTAAGATAAGTGATTCAACTTTCAATGACCACAAACAAAAACCATAGAACACTAAAGAGTTCTTAAATCCAATTTTTGTATAGGCATAATCGGGAACCCCTTCTCACATAGGGGATACACACGATGTCACATGCAACTAGGAAACAAAAATTACCCCTCCAAGGCTTAACCAAAGGTAGTGGAACAATAGTGTATTGGGGATTCTTCTTGAGAATCAGTTGTTTCCATTTGGTCTCAGAATTTTGTGAATCCCAAATCCATTTTGGGTCCTCTAGATATTTTTTTGGTCCTCTTGTTCTCAGTCCTCTTGAGGAATTTCAGAGTCAATATCCTACCCATATTGTCAGACTTGACATCGAATGTACACGCCTGGAGGCTGACTGCGAGTTGGTGACCTTAGATTCCATAATATTTAGGGATTTTATACAAGGTGATGATGAAGGGGAGTCTTCATTGTACCTAGAACAGATGTTGGTCAAACTCACTCGGGCTCCTTGGAGGGAAACCCGTAGATAGACCATTGGGGAGCTTGCACCAAGGTGTAAGTCTGTTAAGAAGAAAACCAACGTAAATAATCCACCCACTTACCCCCTCCCCTTTTAACATGTTACTGCAATGTTGGATTTCATCATCAACTAGTGAGATCATTGTGAGAAGCTTTGGTTTTCTTGTTTGATTCCTAGATTTCTTAGCACGTGTTGTTTATTGTTTTAGTTGGTCTTAGGACTATCATTGTCATAATTAAATCATAGTCGAATAAGACATGCATAGGTATCATAGGATGAAAGGTTTTCCTCCTCTACATTAGGAACCCTTGCCTCCCAACTCACCTGAAGGACATCCTAGAGAGGAACCCTAAGATTAAAACCACTCTCAATATAGAAGTATTGTTACCCCTTTGATCGATCGTACAGAAGGAATTACTTTTCAAGAAGGATTTCTCCCTCCTATCAATCCACCCTTGACAGAACCTTTTGGTCCCATCCTCATATGGGTAAACTCTTTTAGAGAACTTGAAATTTATACCGATTACCCTCATGTACCATGTGTACCTTATGAAGAAGTCTTGAACATGGAATCCCAACAAATCCACTAGTCAAAAGGATTCATAACATGACCATGGGTTTTTGTTCCACCTGATCCTATCTAGACTCTTGAAAAACCCTTTGGCCACAAAATTTTACATCGATTAGATACAAGTGTTGACTCATCTTTTAAAATCTTGCAACGATATCTGTCACATGCCTTTTCACACACCCCTCATCCCCCCATAACTGGCATCTCCCATATGTTTCGGACTTCTTTCCCTCATCCCTCCCCCATCCACTCTACATTACAACAAGCTCAACTGAATTTCATCCCGACCCAAACATCGACATTGACATATGTATCAAAAGTTGTCCCAACCATATTATCGCCACCTTAAAGAACCCAAACTTCTACACTCCCCACTGGGGGAAACCTTTATTTAACCCATTGTTCTTAGGATGAAATACCAACCTTTTCAAACAACAACCTTTGACAGGAGGATTACCTCCCTAGGGAATTCAACTAATGGGTTTAGGAAAACAAACATTTGTGAGCCAACCTTTCACTGGGGGAAAACCACTATACTGAGGGAAAATATCTGGTCAACATCTATTCGGGGGGAAACCCTCAATTTCTCGATCATTTTCAATGGTGACATACCCTCCCATTGGGATCCAACCTTTATTTGAATGGGGAAAACTACCCACTGGGGGGAAACCCCCAACCACAGGGCCATATTCACTCTAGTGGGGGAAACCCCCAGCTATCGGAAAAAAACCAACATGGGGCCAAACTATTCCTTCTACCACCAACCTACTATTTGGCCACCCTTACCCAAGAATAGAAAATATCATATGGAACCAACATCAACAACCCGTCAATCCTGCAATTTCCACTCAACCAGGAGGAGGACCACCCTATGATGACGAACCTCTTGGAAGACCACCCTATGGTGTTGGATCCCCTAGAGAACCCCCTAGGGGACCAATCTATGGTGGAAGACCTACTAGAGGAACACCCTATGGAGGAGGACCCCATGGAGGACCACCCTATGGTGGAATACCTCCTGGAGGAGCACCCTATGGAAAAGGAACCCCTAGGGGAATACCCTATGGAGGAGGACCTCCTTAGGGACCACCCTATGGTGAAAAACCTCCTGGAGGACCAAACTATGGTGAAGGACCCCCTGGGGGACCACCCTATGGAGGAGGACCCCTTGGAAGACCACCTTATGGAGGAGGACCTCCAGAAAAAACTACCTCACAGAGGAGGACCATATCACCAACCTCCACATGTTAAAAAACATATCCCGTTCTTTGAAACTTTACATTTTCCATATGTTTCATGGTTCACTAATGACCCCATACACCATTCCCCTTTTTGCCCCCCCATTCTTGCCAAACTTCCATCAGATATTCCAAATTTTGACGGAAAACCTAGAGAAGATCCAAATAATCATGTGATGGCTTTCCATATATGGTGTTCTTCAAATTCCTTGATGGATGATTCTATTTGATTAAGAATTTTCCAGTGAACCCTCACAAGATCAACAACTAAATGGTATATATAACTATTGTGTAATTCCTTTGAAAACTTTAATTCCCTTTCCATGGCATTTCTGACACACTTTCAATTACCTATCTTCTATGAGACCGATACTGAGATCTTAACCTCATTACACCAATCAAATTCCACCCATATTTCATATCACATTCATGAGTGGAGGCATCGGTGATGATTAATCAAAGCCATAATATTGGATCAATTATTAGTTGATTAGTTCACAAACTTTGTCTTTCCACCTATAGCTCGAGATGTCTCCATGGGAGGTTTCATTACCAATGAACAAGATACTAGTCGAGCCCAACATTTAAATTTGGTGTACTCTCAATTGGCCATGCTATATGACTCGATTCCTAATGCTCCTCGGTCGTCGAATGATAAAACCAAACCTACACCTGGACCCCATCCTAATGGTATGATGGGTCATGTTTCCACCTATACTACCTATCAGATGACTAGGAAACATAGCCAATTGACTAAAGCCACCAATCCTAGCTCATTTTTCCATACTAGTGCTCCAATTAATCCCTCTTCCCAAACCTCTGAGGTTAATACGGTGCAATCATTCGCTTCCAAAATTCCACAGAAATCCAGAGGGGAAAATAAGGGTAATAATAATAATAATAATAAAATCTCTTTCGAGAAGTCGGGCCTTAAAATACAAGAAAAAATGTTGAGGGTAAGAGAAAAGAAAAGGCTAAATATCTCTAAATTATTTCTAAATAGGATCATTTCACCAAATATTGTCCTCTTCTCGCTGAAATTCATCAATATATAGAGCAAGGGACATCCTCTTCTACACCTGCAGTTTTAACAAATCCTCCCCCCTCCCTCCCAACAAAAAAATCATCGTGCAAACATAAGCACCCCCACCAGGGGGAAACTCTGAATCCCCATCAGTAAACATCTTAATGGTTAAATCTAATATTATATATACTAGAACCAAGAATTACAATTCTCTAGAAAGTGATTCTTTACCCAAGGATCCCCCCTCAACCACCCCACCCACTGACCCTCTCACACTAGAGAAGAAAACTATCGAACCTTCCTTACGCCCTCCAAATGGAGTACTTCGTCGAACTACACATAATCCTAAATCTTGGGTAGCCCAACACTATAGTATAATCGAATATCTTGCCCAAGTCCCTTGTTCCATCTCAACACTAGAAGTATTATAGTCCTTCCCTACGCAGCGTAAATCCTTATTATCATTCATTGCTGGAATTGACCTTGCAGAATCCAATGTTAATTCCTTTGACAGGAATTGCAATGAATCCCACCTATCACACCAATTAACATTACAAATCATTGTCTGATATCTAAATAAAAGACAATTCTGAATAGTTCTTGATGAAGGTGCCATAACATGCATCATGTACTTGAAATGTTGGAAAGATCTTGGTTCTCCTCAACTTACCACATCACAAACCATCCTTAAATATTTTGATGAACATTTTTTCAAACCGCACGAAATTCTCCCCTCATTACTCGTTGAACTTGTGGGAAAACCTATTTCAGTAGAAGTCGAGGTGATCAAAACCACACTCTAATATGATTTTCTTTTAGGTCTCACTTAGTTTTACACCATGAAGGATGTTGCGTCTAGCCTCTTTCGACTTGTCAAATTTCCTCATCAAGGGAATATCGTCACTGTAGACCAACTCAAATTTTGTACACCGGATGTGAGAATCAATCCTAATGAAAATGTACCTTTTATAGGAGAGTCTTATTCAGTATGCGAAAGCATCGAGGTATGCCTTTATCCCTCATTAATGGGGAATTTTCCCCTCCCCCCACCAGACATAAACCAAACCATCTCCATCAATATGATCTTTGAAATTACGAGTGCATCCATTGGTGCAATAACCCCTGGGTAATCCATCACCCATCTACTATAAAATATTATGGAGACACCATGCCATTCTCACCAATCGATTTTGTGTATTCAATAATACAATCAATAGTATAATATTTTGATTCTCATTCTAGTCTCCTATTGGATGAGGAACTAGATCAATTTTCATGTCCCTATTGGGCTACACATACTTTAACATTCCATGACTTTCTCAACATCGTCCTCCCTTCAGGCGAAGCCATTATGGAAGTCATGACCTTGCAAGATAAACTTTGGGAGGATTATCATCATCGATCCTCCTTCCTACCTTTTGGAGAGAAGAAAGAAACCCAAACACAAACCCTTGTTTCTACTGATATTCAAGGTCCATCCCTTTTACCTTCCACATCATATCCTATTTTCTCTGAAGGCAATTTGGGAAACATTTCCAAAACTATTCCCATTGATATTTTAGTTAAAACTCTGGTTGTGGAAAACATCCAGATAGGCACATATTTTTCACCTGAAGAAATAAAATCTTATACTTCCCTATTCAAAGAATCCAGCGACAATTTTTCCTATTCCTATGAACAAATGTCGAGAATCGACCAACAGATTGTTTTCCATGAATTAAAACTTACCCCGGAGCCCGTCTAGTTTGACAACAGCTCTGCCCAGTTCATCCAAGGAAATTTGTAGAAATTAAGGAAGAAGTTAAAAAATTATTGAATGTTGGTTTTATCTATCCTGCTCCCCTAACTGAATGGGTGTCTAATGTCATACTAGTTAAAAACAATCAGGGAACCATCTGAGTATGCGTTGAATATAGGGACCTCAACAAGGCTTGTCCTAAAGACAATTTCCCTAACCCCTTAATTGATTAAATAATCGATGATTGTGCCAAATGTAAAGTCTTCTCATTTATGGATGGCTTCTCTGGATTTAATCAGATCAAAATTACTCCGGAGGACCAACACAAAACTTCTTTTTTCTACCCATGGGGAACTTTCACATATCGAAAGTTACCTTTTTGTCTTAAAAATGTTGGTGCAACATTATAGTGGGACATGTCTTAAGCCTTCCATGACATTAAACATATCGTTCATCCTTACCTCAATGATCTCCCTACTCGATCTCCTAAGAGGTGCTATGACCCTGAATCTCCAGATTCAAATGTCATTTCTCTTGTTTTTAAGTTAATTATGGCCTGATTGTCAAATTCCCAATCTAGACCAAGTAGTGTCAGGTACGGTGTTGTTCCATCTACTATTTAGATGACCTCAAAGTTTGATTTAGTGTGCACCCCATCAATATCTATTGTTACTCCTTTTAGTCTACCTATTGGTAGGACCCTATGTTGGTTGGCTAGTTTTAATTGGACATTTGAGTATCCCAATGTTGGCTCTCCCATGCATTGCTAGGTATTCTTGGGTATCACATTCACTTTGGATCCTAGGTCTATATAATGTCTCCCATATTGAAATCCCCAATGTTATCATTTAGTCTAAATTCCCTACTTGTTCTTCTTCGGGTGTGTAGGTGATTGACGGTTTTTGGTTGGAGCTTTCCTTCTGTCTTGTTGCTACATTTTTCTAGTATGTTTTGCAATATTTTCATAGATGAAGGGTCACTTACTATTTTTATGCATGATTGAAAAGAGTCTTTGATAGTACTTACTTTTCCCTTGGATCACATTCTATTGGTATGATCCAACGATGGTGGCATTTCATATTCTGGGGCTTCCTTGATTAGTTGCGTAGTTGAAGTCGATGCTACATCCACCTTCTGAAATTCTTGTTTGGCTTCCTTAAAAGTATCCTTTTCTTTGGGTGCGTCGAATTATTTCCTTATTTCAATTTTCTTCTTTATCCATTGGATTTGTGATGGTTTCCGTCGAACTGCATCATTTCCTTTTTTCATTCCTCCATGAGTGACTATGTTGATGTTTCACCCATCATCCCTTGCTTCGGCTGAAATCCATTGAACATTCTGATTGTTTTGGTTCCTCTTTTCCTGGATCTTTACTAATAGTGTCAGAAATTTCTCTGTATTGTGATCTGATGCGCGACAATACATACAAGTTGATGGCGGCAGTGAACATTCTCATGCATAATGTCCTATTTGCTGACAATTGTGACATGTGACTGGGCCTCTACCACGACCGAAACCTCCTTGTTCTTATTCTGGTTCAAATGAAATGTTAGATTCTTCAAATCCTGTTTCAATTCTTCAATAGCTGGGTCTGTCTGCTGGTATTGGTTCTCTTCCAGCTGCAAGGCTACCTGTAGAGCCTCAGCCTACGTCTGAAACCTTTGCTGTCATAAGGGATATTTTAGATGTGGGAGTAGTGAGTTGAAAAACAGGTGTTGGTTCTGCATCTCTGTCATAAGGTATTTTAGCTTTCCCTTCAGTGGCTTGAATCTCTAATCAATCTCCCATACAGAATCTCCTGGTTTCTGTCTTATATCAATCATCTCGTTCATGTACTGGTCGTATGAGCTTGGCTTCTGGAACTCATTAATAAATATCTTCTTAATGTCTGTGAGTGTCCTTGTCATCCCAGGGGCATTGTTCGTGTCTAGACTCATGTACCAGTATAGTGTGCAGTGTCTTAGCTTGATCACTAACTGCGAGAGTTTGGTATCTTCATTAGTGATCTGTTTTGCCTCCCAGATATTTTCGCAAATGAACACGTGTTTCTTAGGATATTCTGTTGCTTCCCCTCAAAATTTTGGTAACCTGATAGTGGGATTGTGTCCCACCATTCTAAATATTGAACTACTACCTTCGCCACATGTTGTAGATACTTGAATAATATTGCTTGAACTAGCTCCTCCAGTTGTTTCCCCTACGATAGATGTACTTCTTGTTGTCAGACTTCCTCTGAACTTCAGTTTTCTAAACGATGTTGTTCTCTTTGGTGTATTAGTTGCACATGGGTTTATGGGTTCCACAATGCACATAGACATTAATATGGATAGGATGGCTTCCTTCTCCTCCCATTATTGGGCCTCTTGTTCTCCTCTCATAAGTTGTGCACAGTATTTCCTCAATCGTCTCCATAGCCTGAAGGTCCTCTACCTCTTCCTCGTCACTTTCCAAGACCTCCCTCGCAGCTACTACTCTCTTCTTGGTATTCACCTTATATTGGTAGGGTACTCCGCTACGTGTCATTCTTGATGATGCTAGGATACACTAAAGATGGTTGTCCTCCATCATTATTGGGTCCAAGAGTTCCTTCTTCTTGCCTTCATCCTATCCTTCTTCCATTTATCCTCTCTCTGTCAGTGCTTCCCCCCTTCCCCCATGCATGCAGAGAAGTCTAGTTGTCTGATTCCATTGTCATTACATGTTTATTATATAGAAATATTTTAATAGAAGTATACAATGATCGAATGTACCTTCCTCGAGGTCTGCATATAAAATTTTTCTCTGCTGCGTTGTATGACTTCGCTGTGTCGACTGAAAACTCTGTGATGAAACCTGCCACAATACTATCAAACCAAAATTCGACTGTGCGGGTGAGTTTGTTGTTCACCTGCTGTAACTGCTCAACTTGTATTGGGGTCCAATATAGCTGTCGGATCCGGTTTTTCATGTGGTTATATTTCAACCTTAGTATCCACTCCTGCAGTAAGTGGGGAAAATCACAGAAAAAGACTTCGTGTAAATCCGTAAACACATATTTGTCGATATATTTGAGAGGTGTGATGCTAGGGTTTCTATTGTCTTTATGGGAAAAATCTATCTCTTTGGTTCTCAATGAGCCTTAAATTTCTTCATTCGTGGGGTTCCACGGTCTCAACATTCCTTCTAATGGCCCAGTGGTCTTCTGGTTTCACTCATTATTTTCTCATGCACTCTATCTCATCTACCCAGTCCTCTTTTGTTCCTCTTAACACAACAACATAAACATTTTTTGGTTTTAAACTTCTCTCTTCGTCTCCCTGATTTATTTACCCAGGGTTCATGTCATTTGGGTTTCCAACAAAGCCTATAAAACTATTGGCCCTTTTGGTAACCCAGAAGGAAACACAGTACATGGAATTTATTGCGCAGTCTCACTCGAGATAGCTTTAAATGGGTGGTTGTAAGACTCGGGTGATTACAACCTAGGATTGAGTATGATATCGGGTTTTATTAATCAGAGCCATGCACTATGAACTATGGGGGTAATCCACCTATTCCTTGCAGGTGCACATTCCCATTACACAGATTACTTCCCAAGAAGAATATTCATGTTCCATCACAATGTATGAATTCATTTATTAAGCATAACAATAACCTACTGAAAGGAAGTATAGAGATGCATACATTCATCACATTACACCATTATTACTATGGTTCACCCCCTCCTGGCTTACATCCACAAAGGTTTGTCTCTTGGCTCTTTTATTATGGCAGTTCTACGTTTCCGACACCACGCTCTTACAATTCCCCTCTTATGGGTAAGAACTATATGAGGCAAACTAGATCACACTAGTATCTATATCATGTGAACTAATCCTCAGATCTACCTTCTCTCCTCCTTTCCAGGTCAACAACTTACAAAAATGGTACATAACAGTCAATATCACATACCGCATTTGCTCATGCATAACTATAGTAAAATATGGGATACCAATAATAACACCCCAAGCTAATACACAACTTTTCAACATAAAATAGTTGATCCTTACATGATACCTACGCATCTATATTTATACATTTTGGGCTCTTCACCCATTTACAAAGCATTACAAAAACCCTAACCCTACCGACGTTAGGTCTTTCTCCCATGCACACGTGTTGTTCTTCCTCCAACTGTCGCTTTCCTTGTGCACGCTTTATTTCATGCACATGTGTTGTTCTTTCTCCAGCTCTTACTTCCATTTATGAACACTTTATTTCCCACAATCGTCCTTATTTACACTTCGTCCTGGTGCCAACAAGCCCCCAACACTGACATGTGACTCGTCTCGAGTCACCTAATCTTTCTGAGCAGCCTCGATTGCCTTGGTGATCGCCTGGAACTTTTCCTTTAGCTCTGCTACTTTTGTTAGTGCCTGCGTGGTCTTCTCCTTAATGGTATCCACTACCTGAATTTCCACTTCATCACTCAGTAATCCTGCACATTCTGCCTGTGTCTGTGCTATCTGTGTTCTGGCTCCTACTTGTGTGAGTACTTCTGCTACCCATTCCTGCAGTGATTCTATTTGAGCTTGATGCTCCTGTTTGTTCATTTGGGTAGTGATGAGTTATGCCTGCATCTTCTTCAGCTCTTGCATTCCCTTGACACGTTCTGAGATTGGTATGGTATTTTTTTGCTATTTGAGTTCTTGTATCACTACATTTATCCTTTCCTCTTCCTTGTCCCAGTGTTGGACCTGTGGATCCTCCTCCAGTCTTGTCCAAAGTTGCACTACTTTATCGCACAAGTCAGCTTCAATGTTAACCTGTGTCTCTATATCCTGTAGTTGTGTTGTTGATTCCTGCCTCCTTTTCTCCTTCACTATTGGTGGATTTTTTGGTGTGAGATGATCTCAAAGACCCTCAATCTCCTTCTCATATCGATCAATTATCTTCACAATCTGGTGGATCTTTTTTGCGGATGGGAGTTCGTTTCCTTGCGGAGTGTTTGGAAATTTCCCAAATATTTCTCCCACTCTTCATTCTAGTTCGTTCCTATGTTATTTCCCCTCCTGAGTTTTGGATTTGGCCTGCTCACAATATTTTTCTAGCGCTTCCCGCTTCTTCGTTGCTTGTTTTTAGCTCGACTAAGTTTTCGTGTGCCCGGAACTGCAACTCTTGGTTGACACTAACTTGCAATTTGTACAGTTCCCTTGATGGCATCTTTGTCAAGACTAATTGGATGTGGTCCAAGTCCTTTGGTGGTGTTTGTCCCACAATTTCGTCCATTCTCAACATGCTAGGTTTTATGTAGACCGTTGTGTGTGCGTGTGGAATTGGAAGAACTGGGTCTCATTCTTCTACCTCCATCCTTTCGTTGGTATGCATTGTCGATGGTTCTATGCCTCTGTTGCTACTTTCTCTCTGGGCCTCCCTGAGTGTCCTAAGGAGCTGTCCCATTTCTGCCATCTCTTTTTGTAGTTTATCCCTGTGATGTGTTGCATGATCGAAGTCTTCTGCTAGACAATCCTGGACCATTATGGCGATCATTTCTCCATCGTCCTTCGTGATTGTATAGTCCAGTCATGCTCATTGCACCTTTGATTTCTTGCGTGCTCCTGTTGTCTGCACAGCTGGTCTTTTCTTTCCCCTTGGTTCCTATGTGGTGGGATGTGGGGTGGTCTCCTGCGCTCCCTTAGCTTGTTTCGGTTGTCTGTTGGTCTCTTTCTACCCCTTATGGGTTCCTATCTACTTTGACCCTTTGTCTGCCTAAGTCTGCTTGTTTTGGATCATCCTTGGTTTCTTGGGCACTGGTATTTGCGGAGGTTGTGTTTCCACCTATGTTGCCTCTCCTTCTGTTGTTCTTTTCGGTACTTCCAGGGGAATGGATGGGATTCTCCATGCATCAGGCCATTCGCTGATGACCATGTATATATCACCTTCTATGATGCAGTAGCACATCGGTAGCCACTTTTTATCTGGATCCTTCCTTGGTTGTATCCACATGGCTTGACGGGTAGCCCATAAGTTAGTGATGTCCTAATATCGCACGAAAACCTATAGTGTTATTCTACATGATCGAATGATAGCTTCCTATATGTCCCATAGGTATGCTTCAAATATGATTCCATTCTCCCTCTTATGCCTATCCTGTGGCCCAAATCTTAGTAATAGATATCTTGCTCTCGCTGGCTGTGGTCTAGTACAAAAAATTACATACTCTAGTTCTCGCCATCCTATGAAGGCTAGGAGGGTGAGAAACCATGAGTAATGGAAATCTGTACCGAGGTCCTATGCATCCTTCCAGTCCACTTAGAATAAGTTTAATAGATAAGGTGCCCAAATCATGAAGGTGCCTTCGGTGCACTGAGTTGCAACTGGGATGACTCCTGCTGGTACTTCATCTTTGTGACATTTTCTTAACAATTTGTAGGCTAGGATATTTGCACCCAGTTGTGTTGCTGCATTGTTGATCCGTTTGATTATAATGCCTCTTGTTACCATGGTTGTACCATATTTCTTCTTCATTTCCTCTGATAACGCTTTCTCCTTGGATTTATCGTTCAAAATCAACATGAGATCCATACCTCGACTGGGTAGTCCTGTTATTTGCACGATGAGATCAACAGTTATGGGGATGGGTTTGTACAACCATATATCCCCTTCGTGCATGACTGCTAACAATTGCTTGACGCATGCTGTCGCATACTGGCCTCTGCCAAAGTGTGGAATTTTCAGCAACCCTAAAATTCATGTTCTGTCCAGTCCAAATGCCCATTGATGTGGCTGGATGATCATTTATCCAAGTTGGTTAACCACTATGTTCTGCATAAAAACCCTCGATGCAAGTTTAGGGTACTTTTCTTCATCTGATATGTCATGGTCGAAATACTTGAGCTTCCCAACATGACCCAGTAGCTACAGATCTACCTGTACTCCATCTGGTATGTGTGCTAGCACAATTTTTGTTGTCAGTTTCTTGCGGGGTGAGCTCAATATCTGAACTCTGTATTCCTGCTATAGTGGTTGGTTTGAGGTTCCTACAACTGTCGATTTCTCCCCTGTAAGCCATTCTGGCCAAGCCGAGGTAGTTCCAACGGTCTCCTTTGTTGGTTGACCTAGGTTGAGTATCCGTGACTCGTCTGGTTGAACTACTGCTCCCAGATTCTATGTCGTTTCGTTAACTTCCACGACTTCTTTAGTGTTTTTTGGTTGCACTTCCCGTTGGGTTTGTGCTTCCTCATTCTGAGGCTCCTGTGCCACTGTTCGTGTATCCTCTTCCATGGCCTCTACTTATGGTTGCTGAATCTCTTCCACTATCGGTGTAGAGTTCACTGGTATCATATGTGGGGATGGGATCTCATCGATATAGACGATCTCCAACTGTTGTTGTTCATTTTCTTCCAGCGGTCCTCGTGACCTATTTTGAACCCTGGTCGGTCTGGTTGTTTGGCCTAGTTCTGTGTGCTTCAATGGTGCCATAGTGGTGGTTGTCAACCATTTGCTGAGTTTGAATGACTTTGGTAAGCTCTGTAGTCTCGCTCTGCTCATTCAGGCTGTTGTGGCTCTTTCTCTATTCTCCTTTCGCAAATAGACTAGTTGCTTTTGTGCTTTCATGTTGTATGTGCTTGTCATGAAGCTTGTTAGGGACGCTTCCTCCATGATGCGATTAATGCACCATAACTGTGGGTTCAATGCATCTACGACAGTTTCATACTTTCCATTACGCTTACTTTTCTATTTTCAGTTGGCGTGTTTAATGTGATGTTCCATCAGTCCTTTTCATGCCTTAATTTTCCTTAGTGTTGTCCTATCCTACTGCCTTTGTCGAATTTTTGTTTCCCGCTTGTTTTACTTTGGTATGTAACTGTTGTCCTTGCCTTCTCTGAATTCGTGTTTAAAATGTCATGCGACCTTTCTATCTTTGGCATGCTTTGGGATTTTTAGTTTTGTTTCGTCTTGATGTTCTCTGTTTTGATATATATATATATTTACTGTGCGGTGAGTGGTCGAATGTCCTTGTACAGCTTCAGTCGGATCTTGTTGATCATTCCTCTGAGTTCTGCACCTGCTAAATATCTTAACTATACAATGCCTCCATTTGTTACAAATTTTACCTCATATGGTCCTAACTAATACATTCTCATCTTTCCTGGGTGCTGAAACGATTTGTTGTCATAGAGAAGTACTAGATCTCCTTCCTTGAACGTCTTCTTCTTGATGTGTCGATCATGCCAAGCTTTGTCTCTAGCCTTCTGCGTTTGTTGATGGAATACTTCTAGGATTCAGTTTTCCTCCATTAACAATAGTTGATTTAGTGTTTCCTGTATTGTGCCTTGTTCTGTAATTTGTGTGATAGTGGCTACGCATAAGTTGGGTACCAAAAATTCTAATGGCACTACTGCTTCTTGGCCATAGACTAGTCTGAATGGTGTGTGCCCTGTCAACTTTTTGCATGTTATCCTATACGCCCATAATAATTCTGGTACTTTGAAGTCCCATTCGTCCATGTTGACATTACAAATATTTGTTAGTGCATTCTCGAGAATTTTGTTGAAGGCTTCTACGGTGTCGTTTGCCTGTGGATGATATGGTGTGCTCTTCTGATGATGAACTTCAAACTCTTCGAGCATCACACGGATGGTGTTGTTTATGAATTGCATGCCTTGGTCACTCATCAAAACACTTGGGCACCCAAACCTAGTAATTACTTGTTCAAATGGGAAGTGTGCAGTTATCTCTGCACTGCAGTCTTTTACTGGTGTGGCTTCCGCCCATCTTGTTAGGTATTTCATCACAGTGATGATGTATCTTGCCACTGTTCTTTTGGTTGGTGGGTTAATTGGTCCCACAAAGTCTATGGCCCATTTATCAAATGCCTATAATGTCACTTGCGGTCGTAATGGAATCTCATCCCTTCTGTTGGGTTTGCCTACCCTCTGACAGACATCACATCCCTGACAGTACTCTTTCAAATCTTTGTGGATCGTTGGCCACCATAATCCTGCACAGAGTACCTTTTGCGCGGTATCTTTTCCTGTATAATGTCCTCCTGCCATTCCCTCGTGGGCTTCTGCTAAAATTCTTGGTCATTCGTTCTCTAACATGTACCTTCGTAAGATGCTATCTACGCCCCACTTGTATAGATGTCCTATGATGAGTTGATAGTCGGCTGCATGGAATACCAAGTTCTTCTTATGTGCAGTAGTATATTCTTGCGGCGCGGTACCTGTGCTCAAGTACTCGATGATCTCTGCAAAGTAGTTGTTAGCAATATGTACTAAGAATGACTATGCATATAGAAAGTTGTCTTCTAAGTTCGTGGGTTCTTCTCCATTTGTGACCTGTGATAGGTGGTCAGGTCCTGCATTTAGTTTTTATGGTTTGACTATTACTTCGAAGTCAAATTCTTGTTATAAAAATAACCATCGACAAATTCTCCCCCCCAACACTTGCTTGTTGACTAGGTATTTTAGGGCTGATTGATCTGTAAACATCTTAAAATGTTTTCCTAATAGGTAATGTCGGAAATTCTGTAGTGCATAAACCATAGCTAGGCCTTCTCTTTTCGTTGTGTTATAATTCTTCTATGAGTCTGATAGTTTTCTACCTGCAAATTCTATTGAGTGATCCAAGTCCCCTGCTCCTGGTTGTGCTAAGATAGCTCCAAGTGCTATCGAAGATGCATCTACATGTACATGGAACGTCCTTTCGCAGTATGGAAATACTAATATCGGTGTAGTAACTATCTTTTCCTTTAATGTATTCAGACCGTGTTGACACTCGTTGTTCCATTGGTACTTTGTGTCCTTCCTTAATAGTGTTTCCATTGGTGATTTGATTTGTGAATATCCTTTGATGAATTTCCTGTAGTATCTGGTATTTCCTAACGTCGCTCGTAGCTGACAGACTGTTTTTGGTCCTAGTAAGTTCACAATGACTGCGATCTTTGTCGGATCCACTAGTAAGCCTTGTTTGCATACTATGTGGCCCAATAGTATCCCAAACTGTGTCCCAAATATGCATTTCTTGATATTCAGTGATATTTGACACTGTCTGCATTGTTCTAGCATCAGGTGTAGAAATTCCACATGGTTTTTCAACAGACTATAGACTGTCTATTCATCCAGGTATACTTCGAGAAACGGATGAATGAATTCTTTAAATTCTGTGATAACCACTCTTGAGAATATTGTTGGTGCATTCTTCAGTCCAAACGACATGACTGTATACTAGTAAGATCCCCATTCCGTCGTGAACGTGGTCTTATATCTATCCTCCTGTGCTATCTTAATCTGATGGTAGCCTGAGAATCCATCAATGAATGAGTAAGCTTCATGTCCCCCCACATTCTCTAACACTTCATTAGTGAATGGTGTAGGGAATGGGTCATGTAGGAATGCATCGTTCAAATTCCTCAATTTGACGTAGATCCTAATCCCTCTCCCTTGTTTCTTGTCCTGTACAACCATCGGTCTTATCCATTCTGATTCCTCAACTGGTTCGATTATGTTAGATTCGAGCATCTGGTCGATCTCCTCTTTAACTTTATGTTTATATATGGGTTTCATTCTATATGGTCATTTTCTAATTGGTCTTGCTTCAAGTCTGAGTGGTATCTTCATCTCTCCCAGTTCTCCTATCATCCCCTTCATCTCTATGAATATAGTAGGAAACAAGTCGTTGTATTCGCGCAACAACTCTGTGATGCTTTCTACTGTTGGCTCATCCCAATAGTCTCCAATGCTGGCCATTTTGGGATGTTATGTTATTCCGATGTTAACTTTCTTTACCTTGATTGGCGTGTAAATCACTTCATATTCTATGGGTGGTCCCTCTACATATCTTTAGCCTTATACTTCTTCAATCTGAATGTCGTGTGGGTCATCTTCGTCTAGTGCTTCCTCCTGTACATGGTAAAATGACAGTAGTTCCTTGACTGTCTACTTATTCCAATGTTGTTCATCTATGATGGTTTCTATTTATGTTTCTTTGATTAATATTGCTCCTCTTATCCATTTAAGGGCTACATATATGTTGGGGTTCTCATGCTCGAATGAGAAAGTGACTGTGAAATTCTGCTGTAATATTCACCATGTTGTAGTTCCTTTGCACAATTCCTAGTCTGTGTACCAGTTCGTTGGTATGCTCTCTAAATTATGTATGAAGTGATGAGGCCATTCCTCTGGTGGTGTCATTTTCCATAGCATTCTACACGCCTCCAAGTGCTTCGATGGTGCTCTGTGTCCATCGTAGTTATGTTTTTTATTGTTTTCCTATTCTGCGTCGAACCTTATGCGCAGTAACCCCTTACATTGATACCAATCTGTGATAGTCTCCTTGTGTGTGCCCCACCATCTTGTGGGTGTCGCTTTGAGTGCTAAATCCAATGCTCATAGCCTCTAGTTCTCTAATACTTTGTCTTCATATTGTGTCAAAAATGTTTCCAAATCATTTTGCCAGTGGAAACTGGGTGGTTCTATGATTTCTATGCCTATCCATCGTACTGCATGGTCTATCCTTGCACATATTCTCATGGATACTTCGTGTAGTGTATGTTGCTAGTTTTCTAACCCGGTGTCTAAGTCTCTTGCGCATGAAGTAATGCTCCACCAACTGAGTACCCCATCTGCAGTTGGGTTTATGTAATCCTCATCGCGCGCAGTTGTTCTGTACAACTGGACGATCTCTTCTAAGTCCAGGAAAGTGTATTCTACGAACCTCAGCCCTTATGATGGGTTGAGTGGTGCTATGACCCTGTAATCTCCATATTCAAATGTCATTTCTCTTGTTTTAAAGTTAACTATGGCCTGATTTTCAAATGCCCAATCCAGACCGAGTAGTGTTGGGTACGGTGTTGTGCCATCTATTATTTCAATGACTTCAAATTCTTCTTTAGTGCGCACCCTATCAAGATCTACTATTACTCCCTTCAGTCTACCTATTGGTAGTACCCTATGCTGGTTGGCTAGTTTTAATTGGACATTTGAATATCCCAATGTTGTCTCTCCCATGCATTTCCAGGTCTTCTTGGGTAGCACATTCACTTCAGATCCTAGGTCTAGTATAATGTCTCCCATATTGAAATCCCCAATGTTAGCATTTAGTCTAAATTCCCTACTTGTTCTTCTTCGGGTGTGTAGGTGATTGACGGTTTTTGGTTGGATCTTTTCTTTTGTCTCGCTGCTACATTTCTCTAGTATGTTTTGCAATATTTTCATAGATGAAGGGTCACTTAATATTTTTATGCATGATTGCAAAAATTATTTGATAGTACTTACTTGTCCCTTGGGTTGCGTTCCATTGTTATGATCCAACGATGGTGAAATTTCATATTCTGGGCCTTCCTGGACTAGTTGCGCAACTGAAGTCGATGTTGCGTCCACCTTCTGAAATTCTTGTCTGGCTTCCTTAAAAGTATCCTTTTATTTGGGTGCATCGAACTGCGTCCTTGGTTCGATGTTCTTCTTTATCCATTGGCTCTATGATGCTTCTTGTCGAACTGCGTCATTTCCTATTTTTGTTCCTCCATGAGTGACTATGTTGATGTTTCACCCATCATCCCTTGCTTCAGCTAAAATCCATTAAAAATTTTGATTGTTCTGGTTCCTCTTTTCCTAGATATTTACTAATAATGTCGTACATTCCTCTATCTCGTGATCCGATGCATGACAATACATACAAGTCACTGGTGGCAGTGGACATTCTCATGCATAATTTCCTGGTTGCTGACAATTGTGACATGTGTGTTAAGAACCAAACATCAATATAGCATAGAAAAACCTCAAGAAAAGTACTCAACGCCTTGAAAAAGAGATAATTTCAGATAATGAGCCTCTTCGAGGGGG
>ML800126.1:278739-296842 GCA_009831015.1 Picea engelmannii
TTCCATTGAATCCATCTTCTTTTGTAGTTCATTTATGTCCCTACACATTTCTTCACCTTCATCAAGAGTCCAATTAGGATTTTCTGGAGGCTTATTTGGTGTAGAAGGTCCCTTTTTTTGTGGCATGTTGGCCAAGTATCACTTTTGAATCTTGATTTTTAGGCGGTTCTACTAGACCAGGGATGATTTTAAGGATGGAAATTTATTTTAAAATATAGAAACTTTGGCGAATCTTACTAATCCTTCATATGCCAACTATAAATGTTTGGCACTATTTTTGTAAAATTATTCAAATTTCTAAGGATTTTATATAGTTTTTATAAAATTTTGGTGATTTTTAAGGTTAAATAATTTTATCCTATAGAATTTGGGCGAATCGTGCTTAAAATAACGAATATCGTTTTTGGAAAAACCATGGAAAATTAGCCCATGAGCGAAATTTAGCCCCTAAAATCATCTATGTACAAGACAATATTTATTCTATTATATCTGCCAAGTTTAGGCCCTTATAGGTATGAAACTTTATTTTAGGTAGTTCTCTGATATTTCTTCTCTACAATGCCACAGGTATGATCAAAATTGGATGTGCCAAGTGGAATTTACGGTAACTTCCTCACAACTTGACGATTTTTGGCCTTTCTAGGAGATCTCACTTGTATAGAATGCCCCGCACAAAATAATTGATATAAAATTCTGAAAATCACACCCAAAATATTAAAGGCTGTCCAAGATCCAATGAAACCAGTCCCACTCAATTTGGTTACTCTAGCAAGAAGTTATGATTTTTTTACCTGGAACACCTTCTTGAGACTAGTCAATAGGACTAGTCAGATACCCTATCTTACACAAGGTGTATCTACAAATTTAAGATGAAATAGAAGATGAAATTTTTACCACATATACCTTAATAATTTCTATAAATGGCCTCTGGAATTCAAGGTCTGAAACATTACATATTTTTTTTTATAGTGAAAATTCCGCAATGACTCATTTTAGGATGATTCCAGAACCCTATCTTGTACAGGCTTTATCTCCAAAATTATAAGGCCTCATGAGATGAATTTTGAACCCAATGTACCTTTATATGTATAATAAATATCCTCCAAGACGTTCCTTCGAAAACATTGTAGAAGAAAAGTTATAGCGAAAATTCCATGGTGTCTCAGATGTAGCAGCGAAACCCCAAGACCTTGAGCTCTGATACCATATGTTAAGAACCAAACATCAATATAGCATAGAAAAACCTCAAGAAAAGTACTCAACGCCTTAAAAAAGAGATAATTCAAGATAATGAGCCTCTTCGAGGGGGAAACCTCCTTTTACCCCACTTAAATGTTCAAGTACAAGATGATTCAAAATGAAAATGTCTCCTTGGTATATATAGGAGACTAGGAGGTATAATTACAACTAATGGCCTAAAACCGACATAAATAAAATAAAATTACTAATATAATATGCCCCAATTAAGGGGTAATGGGCCAATATTAGGGCTTAACAATGTGACTGGGCCTCTACCACGTCCAAAACCTCCTCTGGCTCATCCTCCTCCTCTGTAACTGCTTGATCACCTCTCGACGCGCTATACTTTAGTGTCTGATTATACTACGAGGTATTTTATTGGGGTTGTGCTGGGTTGTATTGCGGTTGTACATTGTTGTAGGGTTGCTGCGTAGTATTATACTGTTGTGGCGTAGTGTTGCATGGGGCTAGGGCTTGGTTGAACTGGGGCATTTTTTGCCCAGTCATCATTTCGGCCTGTACTGTATATGCATCTGATTTTCTTTCCCGCATCAGCTCCATAGTTTTGCAATCTTTATTGTCGTGGCCCATTGACTTGCAAAAGGTGAAATATGAATTCTTTGGGACTGTCTGGTACTTATTCATTATCGTTCAGTGGTAAGGGTCGTGACCCGGTTTCTTGCATATTTTTCATTATAGTCCTCCCTATGGTAGCGGGTTTGGCATACCTATTTCCATATACTGCGTGAATGTTGGGCATTCATTCTTGTGGTGTCCTTCTGTCCTGCATGTGTTGCACCAAATGGCTTCTCGTTTGTCCTTTTTCTTATTCTGGTTCAACTGAAATGTTATATTCTTCAAATCCTCCTTCGATTCTTCAATAGCTGGGTCTGTCTGCTGGTACTTATTCTCTTCTAGTTGCAAGGATTTTTGTAGAGCATCATTCTGCATATGAAACTTTTGTTGTTGTAAGGGATATTTTAGATGTGGGAGTAGTAAGTTGACAAACAGGTGTCGATGTTGCATCTCGGTCATAAGGTATTTTAGTTTTCCCTTCAGTCGATTGAATCTCTAATCAATCTCCCATACAGACTCTCCTGGCTTCTATCTTATCTCAATCATCTCGTTAATGTACTGATCCTCTGAGCTCGGCTTCTGGAACTCATTAATCAGTAGATTCTTAATGCCTATGAGTGCCCTCGTCATCCCAGGGGCACTATTCATGTCTAGACTCATTTACCAATCTAGTGCGCAGTCTCTTATCGTGATCGCTAACTGCACGAGTTTGGTATCTTCATCAATGATCAGTTTTGTCTCCTAGATCTTTGATCAAATGAACAAGTTCTTCTACGAATATTTTGATGCTTCCCCTTGAAATACTGGTAACTCGATAGTGGGATCGTGTCCCTCCATTCTAAATACTAAGCTTCTACCTCCGTTGCGCGGTGTAGATACTTGACTAATACTGCATGAACTGGCTCCTCTAGTTGTTTCCCCTATGGTAGATGCACTTCTTGTTGTCAGACTTCCTCCGAACTTCGGTTTTCTAGACGGTGGTGTTCTCTTTGGTGTATTAGTCTCACATGCGTTTATGGGTCCCACACTGACATTAATATCGATAGGATGGTTGCCTTCTCCTCCCGTTCTTGGGCCTCTTGTTTTCCTTTGATAAGTTTCACATAGGATTTCCTCAATATGCTCCATAGCCCGGAGGTCCTCTACCTCTTCCTCATCTCTTTCCAAGACCTCCCTCGCGGCTACAACTCTCTTCTTGGTATTCACCTTATATTGGTAGGGTACTTCACTACGTGTCGTTCCCGATGACACCAAGATCCACTGAAGCTGGTCGTCCTCCATCACGATCGGTTCCAAGATTTCCTCCTTCTTTCCTTTATCTTGGCCTTCTTCCATTTATCCTCTCTCTATCAGTGCTTCCCCCCTTCCCCCATGCACGCAGGGAAGTCTAGTTGTCTGATTCCATTATCATTACACCTTTTTATATAGAAATATTTTAATAGAATTATACAGTGATCAAATGTACCTTCCTTGAGGTTCGTGTAGAAATTATTTCTTTGCTGCACTGTATGACTTCGCTGTGTCGACTGCAAACTCTATGATGAAGCCTGCCATAATACTGTCAAGCCAAAAGTTGACTACGCGGGTGAATTTGTTGTTCACCTACTGTAACTGTTCAACCTATATTGGGGTCCAATCTAGCTGTCAGATCCGGTTCGTCACGTGGTTATATTTCAACCTTAGTATCCACTCCTGCAGTAAGTGGGGAAAACCACAGAAAAAGACTTCATGTAAATCCATAAACACATATTTGTCCATATATTTGTAAGGTG
This sequence comes from Picea engelmannii, assembly GCA_009831015.1. Lineage (NCBI taxonomy): Eukaryota > Viridiplantae > Streptophyta > Pinopsida > Pinales > Pinaceae > Picea > Picea engelmannii. The sequence continues at coordinate 282,327 of ML800126.1, forward strand.
TGATGCTAGGGTTTCTATTTTCTTTCTGGGAAAAATCTATCTCTTTGGTTCTCAACCAGCCTTTGATTTCTTCTTTCGTGGGGTTCCACGGTCTCAACATTCCCTTCTAATGGCCCAATGGTCTTCTGGTTTCACTCATTCTTTTCTCATGCACTCTGTCCATTCTACCCAGTCCTCTCTTGTTCCTCTTAAAATGAAAATAGAACCATTTGTTGGTTTTAAACTGCTCTCTTCATCTCTCTGACTTATTGACCCAGGTTTCATGTCTTTTAGGTTTCCAACAAATCCTCTAAAACTATAGGCCTTCTGGTAACCCAGAAGGCAACACAATACACATAATGCACTGCACAGTCTCACCCGAGATATATTTAAATGGGTAGATATAAGACTCAGGTGTTTACAGCCTAGGATTGAGTATGAGATAGGGGTTTATTAATCATATCCATGCACTACGAACTATGGGGGTAATATACCTATTCCTCGCAGGTGCACATTCCCATTACACAGATTACTTCCCAAGAAGCATATTCATGTTCCATCACAATGTACTAATTAATTTCTTAAGAATAACAATAACCTACTGAAAGGAAGTATAGAGATGCATACATTCATCACATTACACCGTTATTACCATGGTTCACCCCCTCCTGGGCTACGTCCACAAATATTTGGCTCTTGGCTCTTTTCATATGGAAGTTCTGCATTTTTGACACTGCGCGCTTACAATTCCCCTCTTATGGGTAAGATCTATATGAGGTGAACTAGATCACACCAGGCTCTACATCTTGCGAACTAATCCTTAGATCTACCTTCTCTCCTCCTTTCCATCTCAACAACTTACAAAAATGGTACATAACAGTCAATATCTCATACTGCATCCGCTCATGCGTAACTATAGTAAAATATGGGATACAAATACTAACACCCCAAGCTAATACACAATTTTTTAACATAAAACTATCGATCCTTACATGATACCTACACATCTATATTTATACATTTTTGGCTCTTTAGCCGTTCACAAAGAATTACAAAAACCCTAACCCTACCGACTTTAGGTCTTCCTCCCATCCACGTGTGTTGTTCTTCCTCCAGCTGTCGTTTTCCTTGTGCACGCTTTCTTTCATGGGCGCGTGTTGTTCTTTATCCAACTGTTACTTCCAGTTTTGTACTCTTTATTTCCCACCATCGTCCTTCTTTCCACTTCGGCCTGGTGCCAACAGGGTGCAATGATGCTCAAACAAGAGAAAAAGGTGAAATTATCGAAAGTTCGAGAATGGAATCTTTTAGAAGATGAGGTGGCCTCTGATCGGTTTCGATATTACTTGCTTCTCTGATTTATTGGGATCATCCTAATATCCTCATCCATCCCTATTCACCCTATAAAAAGAGGGATCTCTCATGGGAAAGGCTAGGTTGGCTTATGCATGAAGAATTATGTTGAAGATTGTACTTGTGATAGCTTTGCTTTAGCTTTCCAGGTCATGTTGTGAATACTCTTCATCAAAAGAATTGGAGAAACGGTGTGTTTGTTGAAGAAAAGGGCCATTGGAAGGGACCTTGCAACATCAAGGAATAGGGTGTATTCTCCACTTTCATCAATATAATGCAGTGATACATTTCTTCCCTATAAAAGTGTCCCCATTTTTATTGTATAACTCCTTGATCTTATGCATAGATTTCGTTGGAATATATATATTTTTGTTCTCTCTCTTTGTTGGTTTTTTCTTCTCAAGAAGTTCAACATCCCATGAATCCAAAGATTGATCAAGGATGATACTAGAGAGGATCAAACATCGTTTAAACGCTATGTAATTTGTCCCTCTTTGAACTAGTTTACATTACAATGAAATCTAAGGAGAAGCTTGTATTCTACTATGTTTTGTTCTAATTTCTTATTGAGGTTAGGGATATTAGCTTGTGTCAGCACTTACCAATTTGTCCAATAACAAAATTGGCAACCATATTGGGGATCTTCCGCTTTTGGATTTTGCTTCCTTTTTTTATTTTGTCTTACCTACTTTTGGTTTTTTTTCATTCTTCGAGTCATTGGGTAATCCAGGTTGACTCTTTGGTCTTGAAATTTCATTTGGAAATCATGTCCTCTATTCATTTTTCTCTTATTTTTAGTCATCTCCGCACCCTACCTAGGGAAACCAATGCAACAACATCGCACTGTGTATTTATCATTTGCTGCAACGATCCTTGATTGTCACACTGTGTTCTTTTGTTGCATGCGACGTTTCCTGTAGAAATTGTTTGAGTGACAATTATTTTTTCCTCTTTGCCCAGATTTGTCATCATTTCTTGGGATGAATTTTTGGTCCTGTTGAGTGATTATGCAGATCTTGGTTTGCATATTTTAGCTGAATTTGATCATTTCTCAAGTGTTGAGAGTCTTTTTCATAAGCTTCATAGTTTTATCAGTCACTTCTTGCTGCAAGGGTATAATCTTGAGGCTTCATCCTTCAGTTATTTCCAGATAAGTTTTTATTGATCTCTTTTTGAGTTTTGGACTGTTGTTGATTTGAAAACGATTTTTGATTGCATTAGACAAATAAGTTTTCTTAATTTTTCATTTTTGGAAATTGCGTTGTGAGTGCATTCTTATTCTTGGAAACTTTTTCTTTTTTATTCCGATCTCTATTTTTATTTGAAAAGGAAAAGAATCAAAGTTGGTTTTTATATTCGTAGTGTTTATAAGAAATTTTTGCATTCAAGTGTTTTTTTAAAAAGAGAAAAAAATGATATCTTTGATTGTTTGGCATTAAGATCATTCAAAGATTGGAGAAATTGTGTTTTGCAACTTGTTGTATTCTGGAAAAAGAAAACCTTCTCCTTTATGTAATTAGAGTTCATCGAACAAAAATATTGCATCTCATCCATATTTTCATATTGTTGAGTCAAGGTCAAACACTTCATCAGTTTCATCTTCGCTTCCTTTTTGAGTTAAGCAACAACCATTAAAATTCAATGTAATTTTAAAATATATCTAGTAACTTTTATTTTCTAGAACTCTTATACACCAACATTAGCTAAGGATAGCGCTTTTGAATAGGTTGTGATGAATGCTCTCCAAAGAATCAAAACAAACAATAGTATCTTTTGATAGGGAGAGTTAAATCCACTTGCTACATTTTGTCCCGGGAAGCCCTTCTAACACAAGGGTCAATAACGAGGTCGCATTAGGGTCGAAAGAGTTACTCACCCTGATTTGTTGGTCTTAGTGTAGTGATTGCACGTATTATTGGGGGTCACTTGAGAAAAACATCATTTGTGAACCTTCTCGAGTCAATTTCGGGCTTAGATACCATGTCTTTGCGCATATATCGGACTTTCGACTGCTTCCCTAGGCATCATTGTCGTAATTGGTAACCTTAGTATCCTATCTCTTTATGGTATTCACACAAGGCGACTGTGGAGGGGAAAGTATTCATGGTACCTGGAATCAACATTGGATAAACTCACTCGATATCCTTGGAGGGTATACCCACGATTATGTGAGGTAGCTTGCACAAGGGCCTAAATCTATTAACCAGGCTGTCAATGTAACTTTTCCACCCACTTTATCCCAACCCCTTCTTGTCTTGTTCTCGCAATGTTGGATTTCATCACCAACTAGTGATTTAGAAATAAGAAGTTTTTTTGCATGCTTGATATATATATTTTATTAGTGAAGTGTTGTTTGTTTCTCTAGTTGGTTGTAGATATATTTTACTCTTTTTTGGGTGCAGCCAACATCGGCCCTCGTCGTTCATGTAGGATGCATGGGTTTCCTCCGGAAGAACTAGAAGAATACGCTCCCTTGTTTCCTAATTCACTAGATGGTTCTTCTCTTGAAGGAGTAGTCAATAACGACGTTTCCTCTAAGATCAAGATTTCTAATCAATTGGTTGTGTTGTCGCAAGAGTTAAAACTATGTTGTAATAGAGCCAAGCCTTAGCAAATTTTTAATGAGATAATAAATAATTTCTCGGAGCTTGACCTGGATTGCCTGAAACCTGCTTTACAGTGTGTTTCTGACCTAATACACTCAGAGAGGGCTCTCTCAATAGCCAAAGGATTTTTACTCAAAGAATATTCAGTAGTCACAGTAAGAAGGCCAAACTCCCGACTGTCGAAAACCTGAAATGGTGATGTGACATTTTTGTAAAACCTTATTATAGTGATTTTATTTCCGTTTACTGCATTCTTTTAGTAACTCCTTGTGACTTTATTTCTGGGTAAAAATGCATCTACACTTTCAGCAGCTAAGGGAAAATGAAACCTAATATTTAAGCTACCGAAATTCTTCACTTTCGGTAGCTAAACACTATAAATTTTTCCTCCTAAGCTACCGAAAGCCAAAATTTCAAAATTTGTTCCAACATAGGCTCCATCTAGGGATGGTGCTTTCCTGTAAAGCACCAAGAATAGTATACCAAGTTCCTTCATCCATTGGGTGACCTGAGATCATCCTTATCAAATGATGAACCCTGTCACTTTTCTTGCACCTTTCCAAAACAAAAAACCGCTTATGCATTCATTGGGATATGGAGTCATAATGTCTTAAATCAAAACCATACAGGATGCCAAACTGAACTGGAAATGTACTTAAAACTATTGTTGTACTCTAATAATCAAAGTCAATCTTATTTATATACATCACCTACTCTAACTACTAAAAAATTCCCACTGAACCAAATGATACAAAAATGTCAGTGAAGCCAATCCAAAAACTGTGTACTTATTTGAAATTTGCTCACACTTTCTTTGAGCAGGATGAAAATGGAAACTGACAACTTCCATATGAAATGTTGTTGATCATGAATTTTCAAACTTTTCCTCGATTCCTGTGACAAAATATCCATGACATAGCATACTCCTCCATTAAATGAATCTAAAAGGCCAACAAAAGGATCATGAAAAAATGCATGGTCCTGAGGTTTTAAATAACAAGATTCATCAAAGACTATTGTATGCTCCACTTTATTTTTCTCAAGATCATCCTCAAAGAGGATATCCAAACATCCTTCATCTGATATGGCATTTGTCTGAAGACCGTCATTCCTCCAGGAAAACCCTGCAAAAAATTGTTCTAGAGAAACAATATTATAATTGTTAGTGTACTCATCATATTTAGGTTCAGCAGATAACTCAGGAGTGTCATGAGTCAGACAAATGCTCGGAATATCGACTGTGGATTTCTTAAGCATGGGAAATTCTGTTCCTTTCTTTGGCATGATGTCTATCTCAGATTTATACTCCTCCAAATCATATTCTAAGGCATCCTTGAACATCAAAATTCCTTCAATACTATTAAATGTGACATCCCTATCCTCTTCATGAAACAAAATAGGGCTTACAAGATGATTTCCTGGCTAGAAATCATCATCATAAATAGGTCCATTAACTTCCTGTAGAGTTTCATCAAACACATGGCTATCATTTTTTTAAAATAGATTTACATTTTCAGAAATGGAAGAAGTCTGACTCTCATATCCAGGACTGTGTATACACTGCAAATCTGTATAAGGAAGGTCTGTAACATGACTATGCAGGAGCATATCTATTTCTTCTTCAGTTAAAGGAGAAGGTGGTCTCTATATCTTCTAGATAAAACAATAATTATTTACTTTCTCTTCTGCAGGTTGGTCGTGACACTGGATCTCTTCTTCTTGAATATGTCCACAAGAGCTATAATATCCAACTTGTTTATGAGCCAACTCTTCCTCATACTGATCATCTTCATCAACTTGAGAAATTTCTGATATTTCTTCCTCCTCTTCAAGAGGTTTGTTTGATCTTTTTGTCATATAAATTCTATATTACAACAATCTTCAAAAAGTATTTCAGTTGAGTAGATTATTTTATAACGTTGATGAAAAAGTATGTGAAAAACTTTCAATGAAGGAATACTAGAATGGGGTAAATATTTATACTAGAGTCTAGAATCTCTTTCCAACGAAAACATAAAAAACTTCATGAGGACATCTTCATGATGTATATTTAATTCATCCATGAGCTTGTGGAATTCAAACAAGTGATGAGCAGGATTGTCGTCCGCATATTATCCAAATTTAGGAAGGACATCTTCCCAAACTTTAATGTCTGGAACATTGTTTGGAAAACCATAAACATTTGTAAAGTCTAGAGGAGCAAACCTTGCAGCAATCCGAGCAGCGAACGAAATTGACATTTTGAGACCAGTGGAGTTGCCAGTGAATCATGTAGAGTCTTTGAACCAAGGAGTCGCCAGGTGAATGATGACAGCCAATTGAATTCCTATCCCTTGTTCACCATCAAGAGATATATCTGAATTTTTGTCGTATCCCACGGAATATCACTTCGTCCTCTTTCCTCGACAACAGGGCCATAAAATGTTGTCGCAAGATTTAAATCTATGATGTAATAGAGCCAAGCCTTAGCACATTTTTAATGAGATAATAAATCATTTCTCGGAGCTGGACCTAGATTTCCTGAAACCTGCTTTAGAGTGTGTTTATGACCTAATACACTTAAAGAGGGATCTGTCAATAGCCAAAGGATTCTTTCAACGAATATTCAATAATCAGAGTAAGAAGTCCAGATTTCTTATAAGACAAGATATTTTTATAAGGATGGTGGTTGCATAGATTTGAAAAGGCCTATTAGGCAATGGATTCAAGTGAAAACCAAAGAAAAGGGGTAATAGCAGTGATCGTGTTACTTGAGGGAAATGAGGAAAAGTAAGTCTATCTTTCAACAATCAATAATCAAGATAGGGTAGAAGAAAAGAAAAGGAAAATACCATAATAGTGAAATCATCTAACAAGGATGAATTTTCACTACAACTTTAGAGGGAAAATAATGGAGGCTAATAACTAGGTGCAAAGAACTAATCTTGAGTGAATTCTGACTAGTCATCATTGAAACACAACACATATAAACCATGTGTAAGGAGCATGCAAAATGAATTCCAAACAAATTTTAACTCAGTTGATAAAAGAATACATAGACAATATGAAAGTAATAATATGGAGAACATACTGAAGGAATCAACTGTGATGAATCTCACATATCAAGTGAACACATGTCTCCAACATTATGTTATTCTAGATCTTCAAAATAACTTAGTTTTCAATAGAAGCCCTCTTCAAAAGAGGTTCCCCCCTTCACTCTAATAAAAGAGATATACAATATATAATCCTTCAGCGTATAACATATGAGAATCTATCTCAAAACCAACTGAGAAACAAACTGACAGTTGTTTAACTAAAATCTGGGTGCATTCCTACATTTCTGGGCCATGTCTGTAGTGCCATATTGCGGGGAAATTTTTACTACATTCCTAAGCTCTAAACTTCGATCTGAAGATACCACTGGAAGTATTAGGATCTGTACATGTCAATCAACTATTCAAATATGTAAAACGACCTCTCCAAGGTTGAGAAAAGTGAGTTTTCCCACAGGCAGTTTTTTTTGGAAAAACCTGGGATTTCAGTGGCTAACAATGCGATTTCAGAGCGTTGTAAGCCACCGAATGTCTCAAAACCCCGATTTTGTCTTTTGGGTTTTTGGGAAACAGAGCAATGGTCTAAATCTTATGTCGGCCAAACCCCCGACTGTCGAAAACCCGAAATGGTGATGTGACATTTATGTAAAACCTTATTATAGTGATTTTATTTCCGTTTATTGCATTCTTTTAGTACCTCCTCGTGACTTGATTTCTGGGTAAAAATGAATCTACACTTTCGGCAACTAAGGGCATATGAAACCTGAGATTTAAGCTACCGAAAGTCTTCACTTTCGGTAGTTAAACACTATAAATATTTCCTCCTAAGCTATCAAAATCCAAAATTTCAAAATTTGTTCCAACATAGGCTCCATCTAGGGATGGTTCTTTCCTGCAAAGCACGAAGAACAGTAAACCAAGTTCCTTCATCCTTTGGGTGACCTAATATCATCCTTATCAAATGTTGAACCCTGCCACTTTTCTTGCACCTTTCCAAAACAAAAAACTGGTTATGCATTCATTGGGCTATGGAGTCATAATGTCTTTAATCAAAACCATACATGATGCCAAACTGAACTGGAAACGTACTGAAAACTACTGCTATACTCTAATACTCAATGTCAAGCTTATTTATATACATCACCTACTCTAACTACTAAAACATTCCCACTAAATCAAATGATACAAAAATGCCAGTGAAGCCAATCCAAAAACTGTGTGCTTATTTGAAATCTGCTGACACTTTCTTTGAGCAAGCTAAAAAAGGAAACTGACAACTTCCATCTGAAATGTTGTTGATCATGAATTTTCAAACTTTTCCTCGATTCCCATGACAAAATATCCATGACATAGCATACTCCTCCATTAAATGAATCTAAAAGGTCAGCAAAAGGATCATGAAAAAATGCATGGTCCTAAGGTTTTAAATAACAAGCTTCATCAAAGACTATTGTATGCTCCACTTTATTTTGCTCAATATCATCCTCAAAGAGGATATCCAAACATCCTTCATCTGATATGGCATCTGTCTGAAGACCGCCATTCCTTCATGAAAACCCTGTAACAAATTGTTCTAGAGAAACAATATTATAATCAACAGTGTACTCATCATATTTAGGTTCAACGGATAACTCAGGAGTGTCATCAGTCAGACAAATGCTCAGAATATCGACTGTGGATTTCTCAAGCATGGGGAATTATGTTCCTTTATTTGGCATGATGTCTATCTCAGATTTATAGTACTCCAAATCACAGTCTAAGGAATCCTTGAAGATCAAACTTCCTTAAAGACAATTAAATGTGACAGCCCTATCCTCTTCATGAAACAAAACAGGGCTTACAAGTTGATTTCCTGGATGGAAATCATCATCATAAATAGGTCTATTAACTTCCTATAGAGTTTCATCAAACACATGGTTGTCATTTTTTAAACACAGATTTACATTTTTCAGAAATGGAAGATGTATGACTCTCATATCCAGGACTATGTATACACTGCAAACCTGTGTAAGGAAGGTCTATAACATTACTATGCAAGAGAGGATATATTTCTTCTTCAGTCAAAGGAGAAGGTGGTCTCTGTATTTTCTGGATAAAACAACAATTATTTCCTTTCTCTTCTGCAGGTTGGTCGTGACGCTGGATGTGTTCTTCTTGAATATGTCCACAAGAGCTATAATATCCAACTTGTTTATGATCCAACTCTTCCTCATACTGATCATCTTCATCAACTTGAGAAATTTCTGATATTTCTTCCTCCTCTTGAAGAGGTTTTGTTTGATCTTTTTGTCGTATAAATTCTATATTACAACAATCTTCAAAAAGTATTTCAGCTGAGTAGATTATTTTACAACGTTGATGAAAAAGTATGTGAAAATATTTCAATGAAGGAATACAGGAATGGGGTAAATATTTATACCAGAGTCTAGCATCTCTTTCCAGTGAAAACATAAACAACTTCATGAGGACATATTCATGATGTATATTTAATTCATCCATGAGCTTGTGGAATTCAAACAAGTGATGAGCGGGATTTTCATATGCATATTCTCCAAATTTAGGAAGGACATATTCCCAAACTTTAATGTCTATAATAGTGTTTGGAAAACCGTAAACATTTGTAAAGTCCAGAGGAGAAAACCTTGCAGCAATCCGAGCAGTGAACAAATTCGACATTTTGAGACCAGTGGAGTTGCCAGTGAATCATGTAGAGTCTTGGAACCAAGGAGTCTCCAGGTGAATGATCACAACCAATTGAATTCCTATCCCTTGTTCACCATCAATAGATATATCTGAAATTTTTTCGTATCCCAGGGAAGATCACTTCATCCTCTATCCCCAGCAATGACGCCAGAAAATGTTGTCGCAAGAGTTAACTCTATGATGTAATAGAGACAAGCCTTAGCACATTTTTAATGAGATAATAAATCATTGCTCGGATCTTGACCTAGATTGCCTGAAACCTGCTTTAGAGTGTGTTTCTAACCTAATACACTCAGAGAGGGCTCTCTCAATAGAAAAAGGATTTTTACTCAAAGAATATTCAGTAATCACAGTAAGAAGTCCAAATTTCTTATAAGACAAGATATTTTGATAAGGTTGGTGGTTTCAAATATTTGAAAAGGCCTATTGGGTGATGGAGTCAAGTTAAAACCAATTAAAAGGGGTAATATAAGTGATCGTGTTACTTGAGGGAAATGAGGCATAGTCAATCTAACTTTTAGCAATCGATAATCAAGATATGGTAGCAGAAAAGAAAAGGAAAATACCATCACAGTGAAAGCATATAACAAGGATGAATTTTCACTACAACTTTAGAGGAAATAGACTGGAGGGTAATAACTAGGTGTAGAGCACTAATCTTGAGCGAATTCTGACTAATCATCATTAAAACACAACAAATATCAGTCGTGTGTAAGGAGCATGCAAAATGAATTCCAAACAAATTTTAACTCGGTTGATAAAATAAGAGATAGACAATATGAATGTAACAGGATGGAGAACATACTGAAGGAATCAACCGTGATGAATCTCACATATCAAGTGAACACATGTCTCCAGCATTACGCTATTCCATATCTTCAAAATAACTTAGTTTTCAATAGAAGACCTCTTCAAAAGAGGTTCCCCCCTTCACGCTCATCAAAGAGATATATAATATATAAGCCTTCAGTGTATAACATATGAGAAACTACCTCAAAACTAGCTGAGAAATGAACTGGTAGTTGTTTAACTGAAATCTAGTCGTGTTCCTACATATCTGGGCCATGTGTGCAGTGACATCTTTTGGGGAATGTCTTACTACCTTCCTGAGCTCTAAATTCGGATCTGAAGATACCACTAGAAATCTTAGTATCTATAGATGTCAATCGACTATTAAAAAGTGTAAAACAACCTCTCCAAGGTTGAGAAAAGTGACTTTTCCCACAGACAATGTTTTTTGGAAAAACCTACGATTTCGGTGGCTAACAGGTCGAAAGTAGGGGTATCTTAGCCACCGAAAGTCCCGGCTTTCGGTAGCTAACAGTGTGATTTCAAACCGCCGTAAGACACCAAAAGTCTCGAAACCCAGATTTTGTATTTCAGGTTTTGGGGAAACGGAGAAATGGTCAAAATCTTATGTCGTCCAAACCCCCGACTGCCGAAAACCCGAAATGGTGACGTGGCATTTATGTAAAACCTTATTATAGTGATTTTGTTGTCGTTTATTGCATTCTTTTAGTACCTCCTCGTGACTTGATTTTTGGGTAAAAACACATCTACACTTTCGATAGCTAAGGGCATATGAAACCTGAGATTTAAGCTACTAAAATTCTACACGTTCGGTAGCTAAACACTATAAATTTTTTCCTCCTAAGCTACGAAAAGCCAAAATTTCAAAATTTGTTCCAACAGGTTGAATCATCACTCCCTATAAATCCATTATTCAATTTTATACAAGATCCATTTTTTCTTCGAATAAACTCTTCGAGAGACGTTGTTGTTGAAGACTATACTAGAATACCTTCTGGACCTTACATAGAGTCCGGTGTGGATGATCCACCATTTCACAGTGAATCATTTAGAACTTTGGTTCATACTTCTGGAATTTTTAATCCTAGTCCTGTCCTCGTCTGTTCTTTTTGGAGGACTTCCTTGAGACACAATATTTTTGATAAACTAGGAATGAGTCCAAACCAACCTATGTCATCACACACACCTGTTACTTCTAATGCTTATAAAGTACCTTTATATAATTTTACTAGCACGAAAAGTAATGTTATTATGGTTTTAGACCCATTTTTGGTTGGTACTTATACAATCCTTCCTCTCTAGCTCACTAGTGTTGGAAAATGCTTAACAGATAGTGTATACTTGTCATTGATGGCAAGTGCAATAGTGAATATGGTAGGATCAGAGTGTGCTTCAATGGACAAACAGGAACAACGAAGGCTCAGGAAGAATTAGCGCAGAGTCGAAATTCTTCCAAGTAAGAAGGATGTGTAAGCTTGGAGGAGAATCGTCGGTGATCGTTGGATCCCATCCAAAATTCCCGACAGCATGAGGGCCATCAGATCTAAATAAAGACAAGAAGAGTGCGCTAAATAGGAGGATAGATCTCATGCGTCAGATCTAAATGCAGGGTCCGACCACCGTTGGATTGAGGAAAACCTGCATGATATTTAAAAGTGCAAGGAGAAAAGGGGCTCACAAAATCCTGAAAGAAGGAGGACCATCCATCATCAGGAAGGACACGTAGGGAAAGATCGTAAGTTTGCTGACTGGAGAGTCAAAGGAATAGGGTTCCTTAACTTATCGAAATCGCGATGTAACATGAGCCGTCAGATCAAAGGTTTGATCTGGACCGTTGATCCAAATCCTTATCGAAGTTTTGCGAATCATGAATTCAAAAGGTAAAGAAAAGAATCCTGATTTCGCGATATGCGATATTGCAATTCAATCGTAGCCATTGAATCAATAATGAATCTAGACCGTTGATTATAGCTGTGTCGGAGTTTCACGAATCACGATTTCAAAAGGAAAAGAAACAAATGCATCAAGAATGTCGATTTTGCGATATGCGAAATCACGATTCAATCGCAGCCATTGAATAGAGATCAGATCTGGACCGTTGATCATACTTCATCTCGGAGCTTCGCCTATCATGACTTAGAGTGACGAGAACCTCCATCTAACGAACAGTGAGATGCAAATTCATGATGAGATTTAGACCGTCAATGCATCAAAATCCTTGACCGTTGATCTGAGCTTCATCTCTGAGTCTCGCCTATCACGACTTGGAGTGACGAGAATCTCCATCTAAGGAACACTGAGATGCGAGATCACGAAGAGATCTGGACCGTTAATTCGTTGAAATCGCAGACCGTCGATCAAGGTCGATGAAGATCATAAATTCGCAACGCCTTTTAGCAGAACTTGTGGTCATCGTGTGTGGTCACGTGGAGGAAGGACTTAGTGTAGAGAAGCTCTGCCTCAGAACTTCGGGGATCGCATATGGGAGTGTCGAATCACAGAATCTCAGAATTGCGAAAGTGAGAAACGGGTAAATAATGCAAGAACCCATCAGAGTTAATCCAACGATGGAGGTGGAAATGAGCACGATCGGAGGGCCAATGTTGATCCTCACAGTGTAACTGCTAGTAACCATTGACGGTTCTGCCAGAGGACTCGAAGACACTTCGGGATGACTGACAGAGGAGGTGAAGAGTCTCTGAGAGGGATGAAGTTGTTCGCGGAGGTGATTGACAGTTGATGAGCATTGAGGCCTGTAACTAAAACAGAGAAGGTGAGTTCGACTGTCACAGAGAAGACGAAGAGTCTCAAACTACCAGAGAGGCTGAGGAATCTCAGTATAACATACAGTGATGTTGGACACATGGGGAGAACCACCAGTGAAGCTGAAGAGTCACGATGATGATCAGACAGAGCACTCGAGAGGTGGAGGATAATGGCGCGGAGTCAGCATGCAGAGGCATTGCACACATTGCATGCACAAGGTGCATAGAAGATATAAGTACATAGTACAGAGAAGAGATGGTTTGCTGTTGTTGTTGGAGGTTGCTGTGATTGTTGTTGGTGAAGGTGATTCATGTGTGAAGAAGGAGGAGAGTGCAGCAGATGAAGAGCATAGAAGAGGAACTGTACACTGAATGGACATGGCGCACAGAGCATAAAAAGCAGAAGAATAGATAGTGCAAGTGATGTGTGCAGAAAGGTAATGAGGCAGACAGAGCAACGAAATGCAGCAGAACAGTGATGAGTTTGGTAAGCCATTCTTGAACATCATATCACTGTAATAAGTTTCAGTATCAAATATTTATATTTCAGGCTGGTTGGGTGGAGCTAGGGAGGACTTGTGTCCTCAAAGGTTCAAGTGGGTGCTTGAACACAGGGAGTTGGTGCTTCCTTCTAGTTGGTGCTAGAGAAACCAGGGAGTTGGTGCTTCCTTCTAGTTGGTGCTAGAGAAACCAGGGAGTTGGTGCTTCCCTCTAGTTGGTGCTAGAGAAAATAGAGAGTTGGTGCTCTCAGCAAGTTGCATCTTGCAAAGCTGAGGTTGTAGCCTCATTATGAGTTGGTTCTCATATGTATGATACTGTAAAGAATGTAACCATTACTTATCATATAAAGAAAAAGAGGTTTTTACCCTGCATGGGTTTCCTCGGGAAATTTTTGTCTTTGTTTTTCTCATATATGTGAATGATGCTGAAAGTGCCATTGTTTATTTCCCTGCATTATTGTGATTATCATTCAGTGTCTCTACAAAGAGTTTAAAAGAACCATAATTGTTTAAGCACAGAAACAACTGATTCAACCCCCCCTCTCAGTTGTCTAACAATTGGTATCAGAGCCGGCCCCCTTTATCTAAGGGTAGATCCTAGAGCTTAAACATGTCAATCCAAGAAGGAAATTCAACCAATAAGGCCCCTCTGTTCAATGGAACAAACTTTGCCTTCTGGAAAGTTAGAATGAGAACCTACATAATGGCTTTAGGTGCAGATGTCTGGGATGTGGTAGAGACTGGTTATGTAAAGCCAATTGTGCT
>ML800127.1:0-15096 GCA_009831015.1 Picea engelmannii
AAAGGCAGTCCTAAACAGCAGCAAGAACAGACCTGTTAGCAGCCTTAAAACTGTGCAGAAATCAGACCTGTTAGTGATCTTGTGACAGTCAAATTTCAGACCTGTGTTGACAGCCTTAAGGAGCCTCAAAAATCTTCACATCTGTCAGCCTTGAGAGCTAAAAAGAAGCTTTTATCTCTCCCATTTGGATGAGGACCTCATATAACTTCAAATGGGAAGAGCTATAAAAGGCCTATGCTCAAGTTGTGACAACAAGGAATGATAAGAAATGGGCGGTAATCTGCAACAGCAAGGCACTAATTTGTTACTCCTCCCCAAATGGTGGTCACATCCTTGGCCAACTAAATGAAGGTGTTCTCAGGTCTCAATGAGCGATGGTTGTGTCTCTATCACTTGTTGAAATTGAAATGTTGTAGTATGGTCTTCTCCAAGTACCTTCTATGATGTGATTTCATTATAGGATCTTATCTTCCTCACTGATACTCGCAAGAGTCCTGAACGGCCTCCCCCAATGATGTTTTCTTCATCCTTTTATGTTGGCACCACTCTTTTTCTAGACCACTTATGATGAATATTGTCAGTGTTTTTCCCTTGTGCCTCTACGATGGATCTTGTTCAGCTCCAGACTATTATGATAGCATATTTTTGTTGCTTCCTTGTATGCATGCATTTTGGCTCATGTGTTATTTGGAGCACTTGATGAGTTTTTTACTCATTTTGCCCGAGAGGTAGGTGACATGTTGCTTGAAGCATTCTTGTTGATCATCGATAGATTTTTGCTTTTTTAGAGCATCTTCCTTAATCTTTTCAACTTCAACACTTTCAATTCTTTTGACAATTATGATAGCATCCCCTTTTGTTTCCTTCATACATGTGCCTTTTACAATGGGATACCATCTTCACACATGTGTTGGTTGAAGCATAGGTTCTTGGTTCGTTTGGAGCACTCTTGTGGATATTCGACACTTGCTTGCAGCTTTGTCGAATTCTTCAGCTTCAGCTTTGCCATCTTTTATGTCATCTTTTGGAGATTGTTCATTTCCCACTCACTCAACTTCCAGTTTAGCATCAATGCACTACACACTCAGCACTTGACCAAACATTCTTTTACATCTTCCCTCTATGTTAAGTGTTTAGGAAGTTGTCATGAAGGGGATAAGCTCTAATGCATCCTTCCTTCTCTTTTTGTCACTTTTGTAAATCCTTCAATCTTATTCCAAGTTATTCATAAGGGGGATGTTAGGAATCAGGATATTAGACACTAGGAGTTAGTTTAAGTACAACATCATCTAATGTGCTTTTAAGTCAAGTGTATTTTTAGTGTGTTTCCTTAGTATGCTTTCATACTCTATTAATTCAACGATCACAATCATGTCCTATACATGAGTGGTCCGACAATCTAACATCTTCTCAATATTAATGACACTTGATACGTGCCTTAACACCCGATTGGTCCATGATATCTATTTAAAGAGCATGAAGAATCATCTATTGATGATCAATGTCAGAGTTGTTCATGTAAATTATTCTTTGCACTAATAGATTGTCTTTAATGTTGTGAAATGTTTTCCCTTTTTGAGGGTTTTTAACATCTCAATATTAATGACACTTGATATGTGCCATGATTGGTCCATAATATCTATTTAAAGAGTATGGAGAATCATTTATTGATGATCAATTTCAGAAGTGTTCATGTAAATTTTTCTTTACACTAATAAATTGGTTGTAGTGTTGTAAAGTGTTTTCCATCTTTGAGGGTTTTTAACCACGTAAATGCTAGTGTCACTATCTTTGATCTGTGTGTAAGTAAATGACTTTAAGATGTTCAACCTATGTGATTACCTCTATTTTTCAAACACTTGCATATGTATCATTCCCACCCTTCTATTTATTATATTCTTCATATGCCCTTCTATTTATTATATTCTTCATATTATTATTATTTGAGTCAAACACAAATTGCGACTTATTTTTCTTAATCTTTTATAGATCGTTGACAGGGATGTAAAACACAACAAAAATTTAGAGAGGAAGCAGACAAAAACACACTTTATTTTTCAACTTTAGATACAGAAAATAGGGTCTTGTGGGTTTATATATATATATATATAGATATACAAGTAGCTATTATTATTGTTGTCGTTGTTGTTAATGTGATGGAAATTCAAGAATATTTTCGCCAATACATCCACATTTGAACATACCTAATCAAGGCTTGAACTGGGGTACTTTGTTCTAACAAGCACGCACCCTATCACAATTGAAATTAAGAATGAAGCAAACTTTTTTCAGGCATAGTCAATGCTAGAAGCAAGCAAGGTAACCCAGTGAACATGAATGCTTCAAAGGTTTTATAATTTATTTTTCTTTTACCCTGTGTTATCATGTCGTGCATTCTCTTCAATAGGAATTGATGTTGTGTCTTCTCCTTCCATCCAAATAATATGTGTAATAGAAAGAAGTGAAAATGAGCTATCATTTTTGGGATTATCTGTGTAGAATAAGTCGTTAATCTATGACTCATATTTCCATGAGTGCATAACTGACCAATTTCTCATGATTTTGAATAGTCCACTTAGCACTCATTGTATTAGGTGACGCCCGCAGGGGTGAAGAAATGGGATTGAGACTAGCAAAATGAATCACATAGCATCAATCATCACCTCTGGGGCTTGCACCCAGTAACTAGGACTTCCTAGAAGGTTGCCCATCCTGAGACTTCTCTGGCTCAAGCACGCTTAACTATGGAGTTTTCCCCACAATCAAGCCCACTTAGCTTGCTACCCCATTTGCAAAACCTTAACAAGTATTGTGCCTTATGAACTATTCAGTTAAAACTTCCTTGACTCTTTTATGGGTGTACATATTAATTTTCTGTTTCATATTAATAAAAGAATAACCTTGATTACACAATATACTTGGAGACAAAACCATATGAATGTAAGTTAAGTCTGACACTAATTAGGTATTTGTCTATTGTGGTTCGAGATCAGAAGAAGTGATTGTATTCCTCTTGCCAATTCCCTAAATTGACAATAATTGAACATGCCTAGACAGATAGATTGTAATCGTAAATAAGTTAAGCCTGACACTAATTGGGTATTTGTCTATTGTGGTTTGAGATCAGAAGAAGTGATTGTACTGCTCTTGCCAATTCCCTAAATTGACAATAATTGAACATGTCTAAACAGAGAGATTGTCATCATAAATAAATTATAAAATTCTTGAATGATTGGTGCAGACCTCGCGAGACAGTGAGTATGCGGGTTCCTAATATGCATGAAATTCCATTTCAGCCCCGAGCTTTGCGGCTAAAAATCAATAATAATGAACTTCTCGGTATATGCGACTGAAACATGGTAGCATGTCCCAGTTATTTAAGGATTTCAAAGTTCTACAATGGATTATCTTCTTAGAACAAAACCAGACATACCAGAGAAGAGATTAAAAACTCAGACCCAGGACACGTGCCAAAAATGAGGAAAACTGTGAAGCTTCAATCGCTGGAGGAATTTTGGACATTTGGAGATAAACGAGTGTCCATCTCCAATCTCGAGCAGACACCTACATGGATAGGGCACGCCTTTCTCTTCAGGGCATGCAGAGACAAATTAATGGGCCTTTACGATTCATTCCCTTCTTTTGAGGGGAGGTGATTTGGACAGTACCCCACTGGAACTGCTATGAGTGAAATTTAAGTATATGAACTACAATGATCGAAAACATTTACGCCACCTGTGCGGCACTTACTAGTCATGGTGAGAACGAGGGAAAAACAATATTGAAAACATACATACACACACTGTACACGGAATGCATATCAATATGTAGTTGGGAACCATATGGCATGATATTGAAACTTTGTGCAGAGCAGTCAAGATTAATCACTGAACCTCTCCCTGAAAAAATGCCTGAACCTAGCCTTAGTTGGCAATGAAGCAATGCCCAATAAGCTACAATCTCGACCGATTGATTATGTGGGGTGTTCTGTTTATGAATGTAGATTGTCATGTTTAGAGATTCTGTTTATTTCTGATCAAACATATCCAAAACAGGAAAATGGAAATTGGGTGAGAATAATATGGATGAGAGGAACTCACAGCAACAGCTTTACAAGCTGCACACTTATCATCTATGGCAGCAATGGGGTGTGCAATGCAGAGAAGAAGCATGAAAAGCATCCCCACCGACCTGGATCTACCCATCTCTTTGCCGTGCAATCTACTTTTTCTGCGTCGCTTGAAGCCCTTGAACAAACTTAACAGATTTTATTAGGACGTTCGCCTCTTATATCTATGCACTCAATGCTCCGGAGTCTCTGCTGTGTTTTCGAAGTTCTTCGTGGTTAAATTTCCACACGAAGTCATTGGAGAATTTCTACATTAAATAATATGAAAGTCGATGTGATCATCATCATTAAAAATTGATTTATTCATTTTTCATTTTATAGAGTAAAGAGTAAAGATTAAAAATTGATTTATTCATTTTTATTCTTCATCACTAAAAATTAAAAATTGATTTATTCGTTTTTAATTTTATAAAGTAAAGAGTAAAGAGATAAAAACTTTTGTTATGCATAAGTTCCACAAATATACTTGGGAGAAAGAGCTAGGGAGAAAGAAGAAGTACTACATTGAAGAGTTTAACCCCACTCATAACCATCAGCGAAAGACGTACATAAGAGTCAATATTTCTTGGAGATCTAAAATTTTTATTGCTCAATTAAGGACTAATTCTCATCAACTTCGTTGTGAAACAGGGCGTTGGAAAAGACCAAAAGAAAGGTGGGAAGAAAGAGTATGTATTTTGTGCTCGTCCGGAAAAGTGGAAACAGAAAAACATTTCATTTTAGAATGTGAGGCCCTCAAAGACAGCAGGGAAAATTATGCAGGTATTCTGGTAGCTAATTCTTGGGATAATCTATTCAACAAAGAGTTTGTTGAGAAACTGGAAGCGATTATTGTAAAACTTCACAAGAAAAGGGCCGAATACAAAAGCCAGATGGAAAAACAATCTGTCCCATAGGCTATTTTTAACCTCGTGAACGTTAAAAATACTTTCTTTCTTTCTTTCTTTCTAGAATTAAAATCATACCAAATTCAACCAGCTTAGGTAAATTGGACCGGCTTGTCCTCCCAAGGTTTTAGTTCGTTGGATTTAAATGTGTTACACGTTTTATTTTATTTTTAATAGAAATAAAATGTTGGGAAAGACTCTTAATGATAGGGTGTCTCATTCTCTAAGTCAAGGTGTTGGAACAACTTGTGGGAATGAACTTGGTCAAGGTATTAGGTGAAGTTTATAAGATTTGAAATTTGAATAAAAATGTTAAACTTGTCATTAATCCTCTCTTGGTTCATGTAATCACATAGTAATCATTTTAAAAAATGAAAAAGAATAATTGTTATATTTAACAATGCAATGTAGATGCAATCACCACCAAGTGAGATTCAATATGATGTGCTAAGCTTATGACATACAATATGATGTGTTAAGCTTGAATTCTTGAAATTCATATCCATCTCCATCGCAAACCTTGACATTACAATTGATTTTCAAGCATTTCATATAAAATGTGCACACCCAATTGGCCTGTAAAAGTCTTTGTTGTGTAAAACCCTATAAGTTTCCATCAAACCATGTTAGGGTATTTCCTTACAAGAACTTTATAAAAGTCTTTGTTGTGTAAATCCCTATAAGTTTCCATCAAACCATGATAGGGTATTTCCTTACAAGAACTTTATAAAAGTCTTTGTTGTGTAAAACCCTATAAGTTTTCATCAAACCATGTTAAGGTATTTCCTTACAAGAACTTGACCATTTCACTATAAACTTTGGCTTCAAAATAACCATTCCAACAAATGTTTGCATATTTAATCCTTATTGAATCTAAATAAATTAATTACAAAATGGCATGCCTATGGTTATTGAAAAGTAAATGGAAAATAAGACATATGTATTAATAATAATAATAATAATAATTTATTTTTAAGGTCACGGCCAAGTCAACACCAAGTTGGTGTATGAGACCCCCTTATTACAAACACTATGATGAATAGATTAAATTACTCCAACAAAGAATAATATCACATGGAAAAGGGAGCTTTGTGGAAAGCAACCAACAACAATTAAATCGAGTGATGACAACAAAAAAGTTTATTTCTATTGAATACAAATTCTATTGGGCAAGAAAGATGGTACAAAGTGGTAGCTACCACAATGTATATATAAGCTTATCAACTACAATAGTAATGTTAGTGTAAAAGTTAAAACCATATTAATATATTCCATCCTAGTCACAAATTTATGGGTAATTTTGTATCATATGACAAATACTTCATAGTAAAGGTTAGTATCAAAAATAATTGAAAAAATTAAGGCTTTAACCATGAGTCATGTTGGAAAGAGAATCCCAGCTTCTGATAGGAATCATGGCTTCCTTGTCCATTGAAAGCACTACACCTTTAAGCTCCAAAATTGCCACCTAAGTTCAACATATAAGTCCAAAATTCAAAGAAAATGGATCGCTTCATCCAAGATTAATTGTCGTTTCTATTGCATCACTTCTATATGTTGGAAATTACAAATAAAAATATGAGCACGTGAAAGTAAATAAAGCATGTAATGATGAACAATTAGGCATGTGTGTTAAGTGTTTTTGGTGGAGGGGCATGTCAGTGAAGCACTAAATTGTCACGCATGGTTGTAAGAGAAGTGCATATGAGCATGGAGGATGATGTGCTAGTCTATTAGGATATGAGGACAGGATGTTGACATGGATTTGATTATTAGAGCAATGATGGTTTGGTCTATTTTAATATTTTGTCAATTAAAATTCAATCTTCGTGTTTTAGGGATCCCGTGAAACCAACCTCAAAGGCAAATCCATATTTAATGGATCGTCGTGGAATGTGATCAATGACTTAGTCAAGATTGATTACTGATCTATTTCTCTATTCATAGTCTAAGACCTCTCTTGGTTGAGGTTAATGAGAAAGATATTAATTGAGTTGTGAAAGATGCAACAAGGTTGCATGAGTCTATCTTGAATTAGATCTATTGGTAGGAATTTGTATTATGTGAGCCATAGGCTTTGAAGTGTGAGAGAGTTGGATGGGATTGAGAGTAGTGAGATGTCTTCTGAGATTGTAATTCATTCTGTTAATAAGTTCTATGATGTTTTTAATTAGTAAGAACTATTTTTTTATATATCTAAGAGAGTAGAGTACAACAATATACAAAATGCTCTGGAGGATAGAGCATGTGTATGGTCACAAAATCATCAACCTACATGTCTAGAAGGATGCAAAACTAGAGCATAGCTATGAACCATGAGCATTGAAGAGTGAAATAGAAGCAGATACAAGGGAAGTATAAATAAAGTACAAAAACCAAAAGTAACATAAGTATAGAAACTAGAAATTTTAGCATGCCTATCATGGAAGCCCAACATGTCATAGTAATTCATATTAGTAGATAACGTATGTAAGAGGTGGAAATGGATTGTCTTATTTCTCTTTAGCTTTGCCTTTGTCTTCATTATTTTTTCCTTCCTTGTCGTCCAACAATTGAACCAAAGAGAGCTTTTACCTAAGTGAGATCCTTGTTTTGCTTGTAAAGTTCCTTTGGAAGAG
Source organism: Picea engelmannii (assembly GCA_009831015.1). NCBI lineage: Eukaryota > Viridiplantae > Streptophyta > Pinopsida > Pinales > Pinaceae > Picea > Picea engelmannii. The sequence goes on from ML800127.1 coordinate 7,635, forward strand.
GAGTGAGAATCCCTTTGATCTAGGTGGATATAGGTGGTCACTCACCTTTTCCAGCTAGCTCAAAACAACTTTCTGGCAATTTTGGTAATTTACTATTTTTAGCAGTTTTTCGGGTCCTGAACTTCTGAAGCCGTTTTGAGGCCCAAAACGACATTTTTTGGGTATCTTGCGATCAACAAATTTTATCATGAAATTTTCATCAATAGTTGTAGTCCTTGGATAGATCTTTCCAACGGGCTATCGTGCGCCTAAAACGGAGATCGTATGCAAAAGTTACGACCCCATGAAGTTGATGTACTGACTTACCCAAACGGGGCCCACATGACTTTGGGCGCTTCATCTCTTAGGGTTAGGTTTTTTAATGTATAGGGTTTTTGACACTCGTGTTTATTGTAAAAAGGCCTTTAGATCCTCATTGTAATCTTCTTCTTGTGAATGAGCGTAGTCATCACATCTCTTCTCATAGATAAGCCGCCACCATTCCAGCAAACTTGTTTTCCGCTGCATTTTACAATTTCAGCTTATTTCCTTGTTGAATAGAAAACCAGTTTTACTGTATCTTTGTTATTCTGTGTTAAGCATCTGTTAATAATATGTAGTCATTTCATTATGCTCATAAAATCTAGATCAGTGGTATCAATGCGTTCTGCTCCTTGTCATCTTAATGCATGTCCCCGACGAGGTCAGAGTACAAAGAATTGGGTCTCGACCTTGTTTCTCTTTAGGACCAAAGCTCTCGCACGCCCAAGCGACCTCTCATGGCAGGAGAAAAGAAAGATGACGGGACAGGAGATCCTTTCAAAATGTTGCTTGAGGAAGCCCTCACGCAACAGGGAAACGAGATGATGGATGGTTTTGCACAAATCCTTCGACGGCTACCAACATGCGATGCATCTTCTTCGAGCGCAGGTGTCGCCCCCTTCAACGTACAAATAAACTTCAATATTCCTGTATTTGAAGGTCAGATAGACGCAGATGGTGTAGACAAGTGGTTGAATCTACTAGAAGGGTATTTTTTTGTCCATAACTTTTCGAATAGAAAAAAAAAAATTACTTTTTCACTCCTCAAAATCGTTCCCCATGTCAAAGATTGGTGGGAAACTTTATGTTAGCAAAAGGAAACAGAGGAACCCTCGTTATTTACAGTCACGACCACCTCGGAGTCCTTCAGGGATGCTATTAAGGAACAATACTACCCTATTGGAAGTTATGACGACTTGTATACCAAATGGACCACACTACGACAAGAAAGAGACCAAGCAGTGCTAGAGTTCACAAATATATTCCATACCTTGTGCACCAAGCTGGGTATCAAAGATTCAGAGCGACATCTGGTGGTCAAGTATCATGGTGCTCTGCATAAATACATCCAGACCGAAATGGAATTTCTGGACATCTCGTCCTTGGGCGCGGCCTACCGATATGTCGTCAAAATTGAGCAGAAGCTCAAACAAAAGACGTGGCAATTTGGGCTCGGGAACCCCTCACAGCAAAAGCCAGGAAAGGGTAGCCCCAACCCACAGAACAAAGTACAGAGCAAAGATGGACAGTGTTAGGACAACCAATCCAAGCCACAAGCAAAGAAGGACACCGGAAAGATGGAAAGATACCAAGAAGTGTTGCGTCTTCCATAAGAGCCCTTGGCATAACACTGTTGACTACCGCTCAAGGCAGTCACTTGTGGCTGAAGTGAAAGCCTTTGAATCAGATGCGGGTTCTAACTCTGAGCCAGAACCAGAAAGGGGAAGACGGATCATTGATGCGGAACCCAGTTCCACCATTGCTACCACCAAGCTCTAGCCTGATGAACCAGACGAGCCAGAAGAAGGAGAGCGCCTCGTCCATTCATAGATGTGGATAAAAGGCACCCCGCTACACTTCATCATTGATAGTGGTAGCCAGAAGAACCTCATCTCAGCAGAGGTTGTCAAGTGGTTGGCCCTGCCGACAACGTCGCACCCACAACCCTACAACATTGGATGGTTCTGCCAAGGAAGTGATCTTCACGTCATCTAACAGTGTTGATTGTTGTACGACATCAAGCCCTTCAAAGATGAGGTATTGTGTGATGTTGATCCTCTCGAAGTTTGTGATGTTTTTTTGGGCCAACCTTATTTATGGAAACGTCATGTTGTACATGAGTCTAGGCCTCGTAGTGTTATTATTACTTTGAACAGGAAATTGTACAGGATACCTGAGGCAATCCCACGTAGTGTTATTTCCTTGATCTCTGCCAAGCAATGCAAAAAGGTCATCTCTCAGACGGGGAAGTTTGTCTTCTTCATGATTCGCTCTCGGGATGAGCGAAAGATCACAGCCACATCCAAAGTCTCTGTGACCGACCTCTCCACACAGCAGAAGCAAGTAGATAAGGTCGTCGAAGAATACTCAGATATATTCTCCTCACCTACCAGGGTACCTCTACACTGTTAGGTCAAGCACCCCATCGATCTGACCCCCGGCACACCGCTGCCTAATGGGCCAGTATATTGCCACCTATGTTAGAGAATGAGGAGATCAAGCGACAGATCCAAAAACTTCTCCACAAGGGGCACATCCGTCCCAACTCATCACCTTGCGGGAGCCCAACTGTGCTGGTACAAAAGAAATATGGAACCTGGCGACTCTGCATTGATTACCAGGCCCTAAATAAAATCACAGTCAGAAACCGATACCCAATTCCACGAATCGACGACCTCCTTGATCAACTCACGAGGGCCAAATATTTCAGTAAGATTGATCTGAAGTCAGGCTACCACCAGGTCTCGATAGAACAGACGGATGTATGGAAGACCGCCTTCAAGTGAAAAGAAGGCCTTTTTGAATGGCTGGCCATGACCTTTGGTTTGACAAATGCTCCAGCCACTTTCATGAGGATGATGGATGATATCTTGCGACCATTCACCGATACTTTTGTAGTGGTGTATCTGGATGACATTCTCATTTACAACAAGTCTTGGGAAGAACACTTGCAGCATATTCAACAGGTTTTGCACACCCTGCGGCAGCACAAGCTATACGCCAACTTGGAAAAATGTTCCTTCGACATGGATAGGGTCCATTACCCGGGCTACATCGTTGATTAGCATGGCGTACATGTGGATCCAGCCAAGATCCAAGTCATACATGAATGGCCAGCGCCAACCACACTCACTGAGCTTCGAAGCTTCCTGGGCCTTGCCAATTTCTTCCACAGTTTCGTGTTGGGATTCTCCCATATTGCATGGGCCCTCAGCCAAATAACCAGGGGTGGTGGTAAGGCAAAATTTACGTGGGGTCGATCCCAACAACAAGTGTTCGATGATTTGAAGCAGCGCTTGTGCTCAACCCCAGTACTTTCACTACCAGACCTACAACAACCCTTTGAGATCGAGACAGATGCTTCAGACTATGTTGTGGGCATCGTTCTCACTCAGCATGGCCACCCCGTGGCCTATCATAGTGAGACACTATCAGATGTTGTCTGTAAGTACCCTATTTACGAAAAATAAATGTACTCCATTGTGCAAGCTTGTCGTGAGTGGAGACATTACATTCTTGGGAAGGAGATAGTCATCCACACTGATTATAAGCCATTGTAGTTCATGCAGACACAAGGCAAATTACAGAATGATCGCCATCAAAAGTGGTCCACCTACTTACAACAATTCCACTTCAACATCAAGTATAAAACAGGAAGCACCACCGCGTCATTGATTGCCTCAGTAGACCACCAGTCGCGGCACTTACCACGGTGCTAGACTCTTGTGTCCATGAGACCTTTAGATGGCCCCAAATCTATGAGACAGACCCAAACTTTGCCACCACCTACCAAATGTTGGGTGCAAACGCAGTTGTCGATAATTTCCATCTTCAAGATGGGTTGTTGTGTCGTATGGGCCATATCTTCCTTCCATCAAGCGAGCGAGCGAAGCTGATCTGGGAAGCCCACTACAGTCGGGTGGCAGGACACTTCGACATTGAAAAGATAGTGGCGATGTTATAGAAACATTTCTACGGGCCGAAACTTCGACAAGAGGTCAACAAGTATATCAAGGCCTGCACTGCCTACGATATTGCCAAGTCGAACACTAAGAAACAGGGCATGTAAACCCCTCTTCCTACTCTTGACAGGCCATGGTAATCCATCTCAATGGACTACATGTCAGGCCTCTCGTCCACCAAGCGGGGAAATGACTATGTTTTTGTGGTTGTTGATCGCTTTTCTAAGATGGTGATTATGGTTGCCTACAAGAAGAGCATCACAGCAGAAGCCACTACTAAGCTCTTCTTTGAACGAGTCTGGGTACATTTTGGAATCCCAAAAACCATTGTCTCAGATCGGGATAGTTGATTTCTCATCACATTCTGGTCGAGCCTATGGTCATTATTGGACACCAAACTCACCAAATCCATGACCTTCCACCCCTAGACAGATGGCCAAACCAAGGTCGTAAATCGAATGATCGTGCATATCCTGCACATGTATAATTCCAAGCACCCTCACACATGGAATGAGAGTCTTCCCTATGTCCAGCATAGCTACAACCGAGCCCTGCATAGCTCAACCGACCACAACCCCTTTCAGGTGGGGTTGGGATTCCAACCATTGGGTCCCATAGATGTTGCACTTCCCCTTGCAGTCACCTCGGTCGACTCATCTCCTGCTCCAACTGAAGCTGAAAAAACCACACGATTCATTGAGCGGATCCAACACATCCGCCAACAGGTTTAGGATATCCTACAAAACTCCAATGTCAAGTACAAGCAACGCCATGATCAACATCGGGTGCCACATAAGTTTCAGGTGGGTGACAAAGTTTGGTTGCACTTGCAGAAAGAACGCTTTACAGGAGCCCATCAGAAGCTTCACCCACTCCGTTATGGGTCGTACACCATCACCAAGGTTGTGGGGGATAATGATTTTGATCTCAACATTCCTTTGTTCCTTGGCCTGCACCCAGTGTTCAACGTGGACCTCCTTCGGCCTTATTTCCCACCATTATTAAACACCTCATATGTAGCAGAACAACTGACACCAACAGAGCTCAACCCCGACTACATACAACATGCATCTAGTGATTAGATTGTGGACACATAGATCAAGGGCACTCGACACCAAAGGATCCAGCTTTATCGAGTCATCAAACCATAGCAGCTCCTGCACCAAGGCAAGTGGCTCACCTGGGGCCAAATTCAGCAAAAATTTCTTCCTCTGATGGGGGAACTCAACGCAATGGAGACCATTGCTTCCTAAGGAGGAAGGATTGATCCAGGTGGATATCAATGGCCACCCACCTTTTCTAGTTGTATCAAAACAACTTTTTAGCAATTTTGGTAATTTACTATTTTTAACAGTTTTTCGGGTCTTGAACTTCTGGAGCCGTTTTGAGGCCCTAAACGACGTTTTTTTGGGTATCTTGCGATCAAAAAATTTCATCATGAAATTTTTGTCAACAGTTGTAGTCCTCAGATAGATCTTTCCAACAGGCTATCGTGTGCCTAAAACGAAGATCGTATGCAAAAGTTACGACCCCGGGAAGTTGATGTACTAAACTACCCAAATGGGGCCCACATGACTTTTGGTGCTTCATCTCCTAGGGTTAGGTTTTTGGATGTATAGGGTTTTTGACCCTCTTGATTATTGTAAAAAGGTCTTCAGAGCCTCATTGTAATCTTCTTCTTGCGAATGAGCGCAGTCGTCACATCTCTTCTCAAAGATAAGCTGCCACCATTCAAGCAAGCTTGTTTTCCACTGCATTTTACAGTTTCAACTTATTTCCTTGTTGAATAAAAAACAGTTTTATTGTATCTCTATTATTATGTGTTAAGCATATATTAATAATCTATAGTCATTTCGTTATGCTCATAAAATGTGGATAACCTTTCTAGGTAATGCACCAAATCAACCACTGACTCTCTAAACATCTTATGAGCATTCAAGTTAGAGGCTACAAATGATCTAATATGCCACATCATGACAAGAGTATTCTTATAGAGGGTGCACTTGTTGGCACCCAAGGTTTTGAAAAAGTTGCACGCAAAATCAACACTATGCACATGCCCAAAATGATACACCACATGGCATCAAGAAGGATCAATGTTTGTGTCAGCCAAAGGAATATTGCGTGCACCAAACCATTTGTGTACTATGCACAAGGAATTAAGAAGAGACTACATGCAAACCAAATCTGAGCATATCTTTGGGAATCTTCGTAATTGATTTTTATAACAACCCAAATGATCATGGGCAAGGGTATGGATAAGTTGCCAAGTCAGTTAGGATTTCCACGCTCCATGACAGATAGGGGGATGCATGCAGACACATAAAGCATGTGGGACTTTGTTCACTCGAGAGAGTGGAGTAGAGTACTAGAGAGTAGTTGAGTAAGGTAGAGAAGGTTGTGAGTCGAAAAAAGAACGAGAGAGCTCTAGTTCAAGTTTTGTAATAGTTTTGCATGAGTCTATAATAGAGCTATAAGTTGTGTATGAATAAAAGAGAGAGAGACTAGAGTGCATGGTGCATCTCTTCTTTGTGACTCTACATCTGAATGACCGAAGAAAATGAATGAAATATGAAGTTATTCCTCTCTACATTATTTTGTGTTGTGGTTTAAATATATGTATGTTTACTTTCTTATGTATGGTAATCTGCCACTCCATAATGAATAAATGAATGGGTTTACTCTTGATAGATTTCATGTATGTGTTGCCCCTTTATATCTGACACATGATGAATGGTCTTTGTGATTCTCGTGGTGTCTCAGGTAAGACCTTCATCGGCCCTAGACTGAAGATTGAATATATGGTGCCTTGGGGTTTTGTTGGTAAAGCTTGATGAACCCTAGGTCTTTAACCCCCAACGAGTAGATTGTGGCCAAAAAATGGTTCCATTGTCAGGAATTGGAGGTGTTGTACTAAATGATGAAGGGAAAGAACAAGGTGGAAATCTTCTTGAAAGGAGTTACAAGACTGGTTATCTGAGAAGGAGGATGATTTTGCATGACGAGAGACCAAGAACTTGGCGGGCAATGTCGAAAGATGGAAAAAAAGGTATATCTATCCAGATTTGCATGAAATTTTATTTGTTGAATTTCCTTATTGGTTATGTGAGTGGATAAAGAGGCAGACAACGATTAACATTGCTTTGGGAGCCCGAGAACCATTGGTTTGGGACCAAAATACGATCAATAAACTAAAATATATGGACAATAAGTGGGCCATAGCAATTGACTTCTGGTTTGACTGGGTTAACGAAGGATACATCATTGAGTTTTCCATTGAATATAGTGAGTCTTTCAGTAAAGCTAAAAGAAAGTTTGTTGTCGGCCCTAGAAAGAGACTGTTGGAAGAGATCCCCCTATAGATCAAGATGTTGTTTGTGGAGAAGGGGTTGATGCGCATGGAGCCCGATAGGATGGCCGAGTAAAGCTCCTCGAGTGGAGAGAGAGAGAGAGAGAGAGAGAGAGAGAGAGAGAGAGAG
>ML800127.1:21787-119147 GCA_009831015.1 Picea engelmannii
TTTTATCCAGGGTCATGTGACCAAAAATACATGTGTCTACACATGCATTTTAGTGGTTGTTAATTAGCTCTTAGAACTGTCTATATTTCAGCATAAAAGATAGAGTAGGTGTGTTGTTGTTATTTGGAAGTATGTATGTATTTTTCCTAACATAAAAACTACTTGCAAGAGCACCCAAACAGAGACAACAACCATAACAAATCAACAGAACTAAAACTTACTGTTGGCTGTTATAAAACAACAAAAAATTAAATTTGGGACAGCAGAAAACTTAGAGTCTTAGCTTGGTCAAAGACAGACCAAGAAGACAGCTGATAGGACCTGGAATTTTCTACAGTGCATGCACGTGGAATATTGGCATTGTGTAGAGAAGAATTGGAGGTGTGCATGGAGTATTGGTGCACGATGTGTGCGAAGTGACTATTAGCACAACGCGGAGAAAAGTTGTGATGTGTGTGGAATATTGGTGCGCGACACAAAAGTTGTGTGCACTAGAGATTGGTGCATGACACAAAAGTTGAGCATGCTAAATAGTAGTGCATGGTATAAAAGTTGTGTGCACTAAATATTGGTGTGTTGTACGTGTGCTAAATATTGGCATTGTGTGTGTAGAAATTGCGCATGTTGAATATTGGTGCATAATACATAATTGATACGCGTGTAGGCTTCGAAAAGGAAGCAGGAAATGAGGAAAAAGGAAGAAAAGTTGCCCATGATAGGCGTAGGTCGATTTGGTGGTCTATCATAGTAGTAAACCAATGATTTTCGGCAAAAAAATTGTAGTTTTGAAGGTCATAATCATACAAGGCATTTTTGAGGGCCTAAACAATGTTTTTAGAAGTTCTAGTTTTCAAGGTTGCGAGTGTTGTAGGCACCACACAGAGTCTTGGAAACTTTGAAAAAAGAACTTGAAGAGAGCTTTCCATCGAGCTAAATTATTCGCAAAATGGAGCTCATATGAGAAAGTTACAGTTGCAACCGTGCAAGGCAACTTTTAGTACCAGTTTACTTTCAGAGGGCATAACTCTTGCCTCATAAGTCAATTTAGGGCATAGGAGAAGTCCATGGAAAGCTAATGAACCATAGAAGACGATCATGGAGTTAGATTGAGAATTTGGGTACCTAAAAGTGTACATGAGAAGGGAGAAGACACTTGTAGCATTTGGTACCAAAAAAGAGTAAATGGGTAATGTTTAGATGACTATAACTTGTTGCTCATAACTCATAATGAAGCAAGGAGATAGTCATTGGAAAGGTTCGAGATAGAGGAATCTAAATATTCACCCAGAAATGTGAATCGAGTAGTTAAATTCACAAGCAATCAGAAAGAAGAGTTGTGGGTAGAGTTGTGCATAATTTTACAGATTTGTTGAATTATTTTGTCTAACAAATCCTATTTCATGCGCATTTTGCAGAATTAAGGGCACAAATAAAACATAACAGAATCAACAGAGAGAATAGAGACATGGAAGATGCATAGAGAACTTACAACCACGAAGATGAAGTCAGGGGGTTGTATGTTAGCATGGGTAATGTAAGGACGGAATCAAATGGGCATGGAGATTGCAAAGATGAGAGCATAAATCTAGTAGAGACCATAAAGAGTCTACAAAGAGATGTGCTAAGTTATAAGGTTGATAATGAGAAGCTTATGAAAGCTCACAAGCAGTAGAATGGATTCAACCTCAAGCTATTGCGGAGCTTGGACATGATAGAGAAGAAGGTGGATAAAGAAACAGATTCAAGTAAGTCAAAGGATCACAGATCTCATGCCAAGAATGAAGAATCTAGAAGTGCTAGTAGACACCATCATCACTTAAAATGAAAAAGTTTTGTGTATACAAATTTTGCAAGTGGATTATGTATGTGTCTTAGGCAATTGGATCAAGTTGTAAGCACATAAACTTAATGAGTTTTCACTTAAAATGAACAGCATAAACATACATCAAAAGTAAGCACATAACACAAAAAAATGATAAAGGAGTTCACCCCTCTCTTGGGCTACATCCCCTGGTCGAACTTCCAATGGATCATTTTCATTATATGCTCAAAGTGTCAAAATCAGTGCTTTACAATACTTAGAATGCAAAATAGATGGCTTCAATGGCTCCATGATGTCCAGAAACCCCTAGTTGGGCTCTTCCTGCACCTAGTTTGGCCAAAAATTGAGAAAAATACACTTCCTGGAAGTTTTTCCCAATAACTTGTCGTCTCTGCTCGCCAAATGAATGTTTGTGTGAATGAACCTAGCCTCTGTGTGTTTCCCATGCCAAAACCTAGCACTCACACCTTTTCCAAAATTTAGATGGATTTGTTGCATGGTTAGCGCGCCAAGCGCCTTAACTGTCGAAGGTGTTGGTCGCATGGAGGTTTGTGTGACCACATGGTCGAGGGTCGGTGCTAAAACCCGCACCCGTCGGTTGGACCATGGAAACCTCGCACGTTGATCGTATGGTATGGGTCATGTGTACAAGGGCTAGGGCCAAGCCCCGTCCTGGACCCCCCGCCGAATTAAACATCGTTCAACTTTAAATATTGGTTTTGAACTATAATGGCAAGAACTACTCATAGGCGGGTTGGTAGGTCGTCCCAAGCCAAAACTTTTCCCATGCCCGGAGGTCGCTTATTCGACCCCGATGGAGCCCATACCAAAATTTTAAATGTCAACAAGTGGGTGCCACGTGGCACCCTTTCATTCGCCCAACAAACGGACACATGTTGACCACTAGTTGGTCCACATCTTAGCCCTACACAGTCAGCTTGCCACGTCACCATCTGCCATGTCAACTACGAAGTCACTTTGCCACGTCACCATCTACCATGTCAACTACAAAGTCACCTTGCCACGTCAATTGTACGGTCGTACGAACTGTACGGTCAATTGCCACATGGACTATACGATCAACTGCCACGTGGCCTGTATGGACTTTGTACAGTCAACATTTTGCATGTTTGGGAAAACAGACAGAATGCGATATATCTCGCATACAAACTTTGTTTCAGCTCATTCAAGTTGTGTTGGGATCATGATGACGTGATCTACGTAATGAATCTGTTTTCGAGCAATTTCGAGCACTTTGATTTTTTAGCATTTTTTGATCCCCTGGATCACATCGGGACACTCAGTCAGGAGAGTAGAGAGTATTCCAATTTTATCTCCTATACAAAATCATAGGAGGAGTTCTAAAGTGGATGAATTACAAAGGGAGTTCAAGATGATAAAACCTCCTGCCTTGGTTGGTGAGCACCAAAAGGATGAGGATGCAGAGGCTTGGTTGTTGGGGATGAGGAAGTATTTCCAATTACACAATTATTCCTCACAAGCATAAGGTAGAATTGTAATTTACCAACTAAAGGGAAAATCATCAATGTGGTGGGACCCATTTATGCAAGTAAAGCACATTAATGAGAAGAGGATCACTTGGAGGTATTTCAAAAGGTATTTTCAGAAGAAATACTTGTCCAAGCGTTATTATGAAAGGAAGATGAAGGAGTTCTTTGCTTGGGAGCGTGACCATGGATATGAGTATGAGAGAATATTCTTATAGCTATTGTGATATCTTGACTTCATTAAGGATGAGCAGGTCAATATTCAAAGGCTCACGAGTGGTTTACCTTCAATATTTGGTGATAAGATACAATATGATGACCCCAAGACATTGGAGGAAGCAATAAGGAGAGTCAAGTGCCTCTATGATCAACATAGAAGAAGAATAACTTTCCAAAAGGCTTGGGAAGACAACAAGAAAGACGATATGGAGAAAAGGAAGAAAGGGCATAAGACACCATTCTTCATAAATAGTTCTTAAGGGAAGCCAGCTCAAAATGAGCCCAGAATTTCAAAAACATTGGGAAAATGGTTGAGGCAGCAGCTTAATAAATGTCGGGGTTGTGAGGGAGATCACATGTACATGGATTTCCCTCACAAAGGAGAAAGAGTGAAGAATGTTCACAATGTACAATAGGCCGATATAGTTGAATATATGAGTAGAAGCATGCCAAGGATCCATGCAACCTTGGACCACAAGCAAGTTGGATTTCAGTCTCATATGATTGAAGTAGAAGGTAAGATCAATGAACAACCTACATCTATTTTGATTGATTCAAGAGCTAACCATAGTTACATTGATTCTAATCTTATTGAGAGATTTCATTTGCAAAGAAGCAAGTACGGGAAATATTGGTTGGTTCAGTTAGCTACAAGAGCTAAAACAAGAATCAATGAGTTGGTTAAGGATTGTCTAATGGACATGAATGGACATGAATGGACTGAACACAAAGGTAGATTTGAATATCATACCTTTGGGTTCCTATGATTTTCTAATTGGTATGGATTGGTTATGTAAGCATCATGTTGTCCTGGATTGTTACAACAAGGTTTTTACTTGTTTGGATGAAGAAGGGAACTTGAGGATAGTTGAGGGTATTCCAATGACAGTATCTATCAGAGAGATTTTGGCCTTGTAGCTGAAAAGAAGCTTCGGAAAAGGATGTCAAATTTATGCAGTCCATATGGAGGAGGTAGCTAAGAATAAAGTGCCAAGTATTGAAGATCATCCAGTCTTGAAAAAATTTGAAGATGTTTTTAGAGAGATATTGAGGTTTCCACCCAAGAAAGATGTAGATTCCTCCATTAATATCATGCATGGAGTTGCCCTAGTATCCAAGACTCATTATAGGATGAGTACACTAGATCTAAAGGAATTGCAAATGCAGCTTTAAGAGATTTTGAAGAAGGGGTATGTACGCCCAAGTGTGTTGCCTTGGGGTGCCCCAGTGTTATTTATGAAGAAGAAGGATGGAACTTTGAGGTTGTGCATTGATTTTAGGCAATTGAACAAGTTGATTGTGAAGAACAAGTATCCTTTGATAAGGATACATGATCTTTTTGATAAACTGAAAGATGCAAAGATGTTCTCCAAGAATTAAAGAAAAATATATCAACAAGATGACATTTAGAACAAGATATAGCCATTATGGGTTCACAATGGTGCCATTTGGGTTGTCAAATGCACAAGTTATCTTCATGTGTTTGATGAATGGTATTTTCACAAATTTTTGGGATACGTATGTCGTTGTCTTCTTAGATGACATACTTATCTACTCTAAGTCTAAAGAAGAGCATGAATAACACTTGAAGATGGTGTTGCAAGTATTGAGGGAGCATTAGTTGAATGCAAAGTTGAGCAAGTGCTCATTCTTTCAGAGGCAAATACATTATTTGGACCATATTGTTTTAGAGGAAGGGATAACAGTGGATACTGAGAAGATTAAATCCACTGAAGGATGGCCAACACCAAGGAATGTCTCAGAGGTGAGATCATTCATGGGACTTGCAGGTTATTATAGAAGATCTATTCAAAATTTGTCCATCCAATCACTTCTTTGCAAAAAAAGGGTGTGAAGTTTGAGTGGAACTCCGAATGCGAGGAAAGATTTCAACACTTGAAGAATTTATTGACAAGTGCACCCATCTTGAAGATTGTTGATCCAAATGAAGATTTCATTGTGTGCATTGATGCATGCAAACAAGGGATTGGAGGTGTCCTCACTCGAAATGGGCATGTGATATGCCATGAGTCAAGGAAGTTGAAGGAACACGAGAGGCAATATGCCACTCATGATTTAGAATCAACAACCATCGTTCATTTATTCAAGACATGGAGACATTATCTTATGGGAAAAATATTTGAGTTGAGGACATACCATAGTGGTTTAAAATACTTGTTTGGACAACCAACTTTGAATGCTAGACAAATCAGATGGTTGGGATTCCTTAGTGAGTATGACTTTGATATAAAGAATATCAAAGGCAAGGAGAATAAGGTGGTTGATGCACTCGACAAGAGGGTACATAAGATGCATGCTACAACCATTAACATGTACAAAACTAATTTAAAAGACAAAATTCTAGCGGCTACAAAATCAGATCAACACTATGTGCAAACAATAGAAAAATTACAACAAGGTAATTCTCAGCAAAAATTTAAAGATTATGACCCAAGGGAGGATGGAATCCTCGTGTACATGGGTAGATTTTATGTGCCTAATTTTCAAGAGTTGAAAATATGGTGTCAAGGGAAATGCACAATGTGCCTTATATTGGGCACCTAGATTACCAAAAAACTATTGCAGTTGTCAAGAGCCAATATTTTTGGCCTTGTATGAAGAAAGAAGTGGTTGATTATGTAGCCAGATGTTTGGAATATTAGAAGGCAAAGGTTGAGCACAAGCATCCAGCTGGTTTGCTACAACCATTTCCCATTCTGGAGTGGAAATGGGAAGTTGTGACAATTGATTTTATTACCAAGTTGTCAAGAACAGTGAAACAACATAATTCCATCATGGTGGTGGTGGATAAGCTAACCAAAGTTGCTCATTTTATTCCAGTGAAGCTCACTCACAAGGAAGCTAATATTGCAGAGATTTATATGAGAGAAATTGATAGGCTATATGATGTGCCTAAGGCAATTGTTTATGATAGAGATCCCAAGTTCACATTAAAATTTTGGAAGGGATTATTTAAAGGATTCAGGACTGTTATAGCGCAAGTTGTAGGTTGGGAAAAGCTTGACCCAACCACAAAGAAAGTGCTACAACTTGGGAATCCTACACCCAACGTCACCTCGATGTGGGTCCCGCACTTCAAGGGTGACTAGGTCACTCTAAGGAGGCGATCTTGGTGACCCTAGGGGGATTGAGATGGAGATGGATATGAAAGGAATTGAAGCCCCTAGAGGTCAAGTCTAAGTGGGATGAAAGGTTGGAAAAGATGCCTCGTAAGTCAAGTATTTGTTACCCCACAGGTATAGTACTTCTCTGGATGATTGTACCTACGCGAGACACAAGAAAATACACTTTGCAATGATATATGTCAGTTGGATCATCAAGTTAAGCTTGTTGTCCCTAATTTGCAGCAATTAATGACAATTTATATCAGCAACTAAAACATGTAAATCAACATACAAAGATCTAAACTAGTTAAGTAAATCAGTATTAAGTTTAGCAATGAACATAGGCTAAAAGATGGCACTTAAGAAGCTAGATAAGATGGTTGTTGTAAACATATGTTTTCTGTAGAAAATTTCAGCCTTATGGCTGTAGCATTCAATGGCATGTAGAAACAAAATCAACAATGAAAAAATTCCAAGAACTAGCCCAAAAGATGTGCCCGAGTTAGTAGACTAGTTGAGTGAAGTTAGAGAGCTAGTCTAGTGTTAGTTTAAGAGTTATGCAACCCTAATGGCTATAGGTTAAAGTTTGTAACAACAATTCGAGTATTGGGAGAGAGGGGACGCCCTAGTGGGGGTAAAATCCTCTCAATGAGGCAAATCAACTTCAAGCAAGAAAACTTTCAAAAGGTCAAAAATTACATTTTCCGAGGCAATGATTTTATATCTCCAATACAAAAAAGTATGACTAGTGCCTTTACTATTGGGTTAATGGAGTCAAATAAACAAAGATATTAGAGAAGCTACTTCCTTGGGGGTGTAATCCCTTTTACTTCCCAAGGCAAGTTTCTCTAGGCTAGGGTTTAATCCAAGAGGGTGTATTTCCTTATACTTCTCTTAGCAAACCCTAGGGTAATTAATGAGGTGAAGCAGATAAAATGGTGAAGACTATGGTGGGGGTGTATACCCTTATACTTCCCACCTATCTCCTAACATAACAATACTTGACTTGAATAAAATGATAGCAAGAGAGTAAAAACCATACCAAGATCAACAAAAATGCTAAGACAATCCACCATAAGAGCTAGAAAAGCATAATCCAAGGCTAGCGCTAGACTTCCATCAACCATTCACCAATAGATATCCATAAACAAGTGCATAGGAGATAGAAAGAGCCAAGAGGGCCGAAAATTTCAAACCAAGTCCTCTCACAAGAGGGAGAGTTATGTTTAAAATGAGATCTTATGATCTCTATTTATACAAAATGTAGCTAACATAATTTGTCCATAAACTAAGGAGTAAACCATAAGATTAGGGGTCAACAACCTTAATCTGCCCCCCTTAACAAAGTAATATTAAACAATGCACTTAAAATTTTACTTTTTGCACAAATAAAACCCTAATTTAGGAGGATGTCACCCCTTTAGGGCACGTTTTTCCACTTTGAGGAAGTCGTTGGTGCTGGAAAAGCATGGGTAGGCCTCCAAAGGCCACATGTCAAGCATCTAAGCACTATCATCATGGTAAAGACCCTCTCCTCCTCAAAACTTCCATGTGTCAAAGAGTGGCACCTCACCACCATGCCCTAACCCCAAAAACATGACGTCAAGCTCAAAAATATGACGTTTTTTCCCTCCTGGGCAAATCATTTGGCAAGTGGGAGTTGGGCTAGGTCGTCCAAGTCATCATCAAGGCTGTCCAAGTTTGATATATCTCATCTGGCATGCGGGCCTCTAGCATCCAACCTGTGGCCTTCCAGGCCCATGGAAGCCCAAGTTAGGATTGTTCTCCCAAAACTGTCCACTAACTAGGTCCTACAAAGACAAATGAACACGCCCTCCAAGGATCTCAAGTCATAACATCATGATAAGTGAATCCAATCAATCAATAAGCCATCTAAGCATGTGCATAAAAGATCATTATATCAAACAATTAACTGCTCAAAGAAACTGTGCAACTTGTCAATCTTGAATATGGGAGGGTTGACAAGGTGTCCTATTGGGTAGATCTTTCCCTAGGTCAAGGAGAGTTTCCAAGAGATCCCTCTCTAAGCCATGTAAAGTGGATGAAGTGGTTGGGGTCAAGACTCAATGGGCACAGGGTTAGTGACATGTAAGGGGTCGTACTGTCTCATTCATGGGTGCCTTTGTAGAGGGTGTGTGGTACCTTCATCTGCAATGCACTTTTTCCAAGCCCATCAATTGCCTTTTATCTTTCTTTCTTTATTTTCTTTCAATATAACATAAGGAGAGGTTGAAGGTCACTGCCCTAGCGTGGTGACCAAGTGATGGCAATGTCACCCACAAACACCTAATGGAAATGAGAAGGTTGGCTCGTGATGAGACCCCCTTTCTCTCAGCCATGCAACTGAGAGTCGTTACCCTGGTTTGGTGACCAGATGATGGTAATGTCATACCACTAGATATTCATGGACGTGATAGGTTGGCTCGTGATGAGACCTCCTATCCTTCAACTAACCTTTTAAACATTCTTTATCATATTGTGGGTCCCCTTTATTCAAAGATAAGCATTTCATTGCTTTCTTGCGTGATCATTGGGCGAAGCATCTAGAAGGTTTATACAAGGATTTTATCTTTTACCCAACATCAACCCCTCTGGGCCTTTAGCCCCATCTTCCCATAGAATGAGAGACAACCCCTTCTTGGGTCAATACACCCTAAAATCCCAAGAGATAAGGGAACATAGAGGAAAAATGATGGAAAGTGGTAAGTATGGTCGGGAACGGTACGATGGCTCATTAAGGGAGTTCATAGTAGCAAACCCATCCCCAAGGAAAACCACTTACTAGGGAACAATGTCAACCACCAAGGTGAAGCAGGGAAAAAGGCATAATGTCCAAGCACATATCATGAAATCTAGAGCAATCTAAGATACAACATAATAAAATGGCTTAAGTATTGAAATGATGCTCACCATAATACTGACTTGTACCTGATGGAGCAAGGCCCACTGCCATCCGGAAGCCAATTGGTGTTGTGGATGCCATCTGCAAAACTGTGACCATCTTTGGTGGTGAGTGGGTTTTCCATCTGTGCAAAAGGGTACTGTTGGTCA
This sequence comes from Picea engelmannii, assembly GCA_009831015.1. Classification (NCBI taxonomy): domain Eukaryota; kingdom Viridiplantae; phylum Streptophyta; class Pinopsida; order Pinales; family Pinaceae; genus Picea; species Picea engelmannii. The sequence continues at coordinate 31,534 of ML800127.1, forward strand.
TGTAGCCTCTCGACACTCCATATCTGCAACCTGAGGGCCTCGAGACATGATCTCCTTAGTTATCCACAAAATAGGGATAATAGGGACAAATATGCATTTTAGCACAACATATCACCCAAAATCAGATGGGAAAATAGGAATGGTCAACCAAGTGGTTGAGGATATGATAAGAATGTATGTGATGGATAAATAATCAAAATCACAAGATTATTTACATTTAGTTGAGTTTTTTTATAATAATGGGTATCAAGTATCTTTGAAGACAAGCCCATTTGAAGAATTATATGGTTGAAAGTGCAACACACCAATGAGTTGGAACAACCCAACAGATGGAGCAGTGGTTGGGCCATAATTGCTCAGAGAAATGGAAGAGAAAATGGTGAAAATAAAACATAATTTAAAGGTTTCTTGGGATAGGCATAAGAGTTATGCAGACAAGGGCATAATACATAGATAATTTAAAGTGGACGGGCATGTCTTCTTGAAAGTGAAAGCTAAGAAGAGTTCACTAAAATTGGGGAGGTACCCAAAGCTAGCAACAAGATATTATGGACCATTTGAGATCCTGGAAAGGATTGGTCTTGTTGCATACATGCTTGCATAGCCTGCATCCATAATGTGTTTCATGTGTATTTGCTTAAAAAGTATGTGCTTGATGTTAATCATGTAATTGATTGGAATATGATTCAGGTGGAGCAAGAAGGCAACTTCTGAGTTCAACCAGTGTGCATATTGGACAGGAATGTCAAGTTGCTCTGGAATCGAGCAATAGGGCTAGTAAAGGTTCAATGGACCTATTACGGTCTTGAAGAGGCGACATTGGAGCATGAAGACACCATGTGGGAAGAGTACCTGCATCTTTTTGGAGATTTTTGAAGAATTTTGTTGTACATGTGTATAGAATGCACTGAGGACAATGCATAGATAAGGGGGAGGGGAATGTAATACCCATAGGTCGAACCCATGTTGTAAATGTACATATGCTATAGGTTGGTGAGCTGAGATGTTTTGGTACAGAGTGCTTTTGTGTGTGTGTGTGTATTGAGGCTAGAGTGCCTCTGTAATTTAGGTCAGTCAGCATAACAAATGCAATATGTAATCACAATCAATTTTATTAATAAAATATATCATTGCTGCAGACCAAGTCAGATGAAAAAGTATGGAGGGCTAGGACTCCACGATAGGAAAAGGGGGCTAAGAAAATGAGTTAAGTCAAGGGGCTTGAGCTAGGGAATAAAATAATATGATTCCTAAGTCATAAGCTTTGTGATATAATTTATCATAAATTTCTAAGTGAGGGAAACAAATCACCAAGTGGAGTCAAATTCATTTCCTAGAGTACAAGTGTCAAGGTAGGAACATGCAAATATAATGCGGGAAACTTAGTGAATTTATCATATTTTGTCCCGATCATTCTTCCAATCATTTACCCGTCCTTTCATCCATCATTCATATCTTGGTTGGAGATTGTAAGTAGAAGTTGGAGTTGATTGTTACCTAGTAAATCCTTGGTGGTTTGGGTTGAAGAAGCAGGTTTTCATTTATGTAGAGAATTCTCTCTGGGTGAGAGAATTGTCGGAAACAATTTTCCTATGTGTTAGGCTAGTGGTTGTTGTAACACCTTGAGAAACCTTGTGTTCCAAATGTCACATAGCTCTTAGAATTCTTAGTCGGCTTGTTGTTGAAGCCCTAGAAGGGAAGTGGGGCAGCCCAAAGGACTGTTGAGCAGAGAAGTGGGTACATTTCCCTAGGTGGGACAGGTTGTGCGGAATGAGAGGTTGTGAGCTAGGAACTATTGTTGGAGTGTGCACCTGAGCCTATTCTTTACAATGTTGGTTGTCAGATCTTAGTTTAGCTTAGGTATACTTTTCCCTGGTGGAGTTGTAGCCCTAGCTCGGGGGTGACCTATTGTTGAGAGTGTATGAACAACACAGTCTATGGTTGGAAGGAACATCCAAGGTTTGCATGCAGTTGGTGATTTATAGCAAAATATAAGTGTTATTTTATGTGTGTTTACATGTTGATTATTGAGTGCATGTTTATGTTAATTAAGTTGTTGTAATTATACGTAATTATGCATGGTTGTGCATGTTATTATTAGTTCTGCATAATTGTTGCATATGCAGGGCATGGTGGTTAATAAATGGTATATGTCGGTTAATTTTTGTAGTAATGGTAACGAGATTTCGTCGTGAGAATTTAATCACCACGCACGTTTGGAAATGATCACCGCATGTGCAGATTGGGAATAGTTATTGGACGTGGCACAAGGCCGGTTGTGTGTGTTATCCCCTAGCCTAGGGATAACCGAGGAGATTATGTCTCGAGGCCCACAAGTCCTAGACATGGAGTACCGAGAGCCAGATCGACTTGAACCTGGACCTAGAGGGCCCATCCTTTTCTTCTTCAACGACTCCACCTTGTCAACAACAACAACATCCATCCCATCGGTCCAGTCCTTCGGCAGAAATGGGTCTTGCTCCATGAGGTAATGAGTCTGGGTATCATCGTATGTGTCACTCTAGTTCTCAAAACATTTGAATATGTGCATTTAATTCTTTTACTTCTAATGTGTGCTTGGACCTTAAGACTTTCCACTTAATCACACATGGGGGGAATGACAGGATGCCCTAGTAAGTTGGTTCCCATAAGGTTTGAGTTGCCACTGGGGGGGTTCATGAAAGGTCATCCTCTGTTCCCACCATACTTACCACTTTTCATATTTTTCCCTCTCATTCATCCCATATACTAGTCCGAGCATTGGGTTTGCCAAGCTAGCAAAGGGTTGTACCTTACCTTATGGGAAGAAGGGGATAAAGGCCCAGGGGGTAAAAGTAGTTGGCAAAAGATAAAATCCAAAAGAATGAAACCTTCAGATGCTTCACCCAGGGATCCCCGAGAAAACAATAAAAGGCTTCTCAACAAGAAACAGAGGGACCCATACAAATATTAAATCAAGACCTAGTTCGAGGATAGGGGGTCTCATCGAGAGCCAGGCTATTAGGTCCATGGGCATGTAGCAGTATGACACTACCATTAAACTGGTCACCACGCTGGGGTAGTGGCTCTTGGTGGCATAACCAAGAGAAAGGGGATCTCATCACAAGCCAAACTTCTAATTTATGTGAAATGCTTGTGGGTAACATTGTCACCACTGGTCACCATGCCAGGGAAATGTCCCCTAACTAGTCTCTTGAAAGAAAAAGTAAATAAGAATAAAAAATAAAAGGCATGAATGGGCTTGGAAAAATTTGCATCCATGACAAGGTGCAACTTACCCTCTTCAGATTCACCCACAGGTAAGCCATACATTTATCTATTATCACTACACCCATTTCCCATACATCCCTTACCACCTCATCCACTTACATGGCTTGGATTTCTCTTCACCCGAAAACATCCCACATCCAATGAACACTAGCGCAATAGGACATCCTAACGTCCCCTCCAAACCTGGCTTGTAGAAAAGCATAATGTCTTTGAGCACTTGTCTGGGAAAGGGGGTTACATGCACATGTTTAAATAACTTGATTATTAGATGTGATTGACATTGCTATGATCCCTGTGACTTATGAGCCCATGGAGGGCATACTTGTTGATGTTGCAGGGCCACACCCGATGGACAGGTACATATGGGGAGATGATTAGTTCAGACCTCCATAGGGACAAAACCCATGACGTCACCCAACATTTTGGACACTTTCGAGGCAGTTGTGTGCCAAGTGGCACGTGTGGCAGGATCCAGAGGCCCAAGGAGACCTATTGTTTTGCTCATGGAGGCCAACGTTGCTCTAAGAAGGCCTAACGTCACCCTAAAAGGGCATGACGCCATCTTTACATCTCTATTTAGGGTTTTATTATGACATTTAATGTAAAAACTAGATATTACATGTAACTGGCCATGTCAGCCTTTTTGACCTAATTCTGGTCATTGATATTGTATAAATAAGGGTTTCAACCCTTGTATTATTCATCATCTTTGACTCACACTTGCGAGGACTGAAATTTGCGCCCTATCTAGGGTTTCTTGGGTGAAATTTTAGGCGCACTTGTTGAAGGAGGCACATTTTGGTGTATTTTGGCAAGCTTCTTGGTGGATGTGTTCAACTAGGGATTTTCTTGATTATTCTTGATGAATGTAAATGATTTTTTTGTAATTCTTCTTATTTGATTGGTGATGGTTTTATTTCTCTTGCATTTACATTCAAGATTATGAAATTTCTTGATTAAACCCTAGGAAGACTAGCACATGTTATTGTCCTAGCTTCAAAAGCTTTCACCTACTAGATATTATCAAAAGGCCAATTATGTTGAAGCATGAGCTAAGGCCTTGCTATTGCAACACCTTAGTATCCATTGCTTCATCCTAGCCGATTTTACTTCATCACTGAGTTAAAGAGGGAGGAAATATACTAAGGCCTAGGGTTACCTACACCTTAGTAGCTAGTTTCCCCTAGGGTTTGATAGTTGGAGCCTTGGGTTACCAACACTCCAACCTGTCATTCTCTCTTGTCTTTGACTCTCCATTATCATTTTTATTCAACATCCTCTACTGCATTATTGACTCCATTTACCCTATAATCACTAGTCTAAGTGCTCTCTTGAGAAATTGATCAACACAACATTCAAAACCTACTCTTTGAGCAACCTACTAACACTTTCTAACCCTAGAATAGCCTAACCTACTAACAATATTGTTGTTGTTACTAAAGTAAGCTACATCCATTAGATGACGCATTAAAAGCTCATTAAAGCAATTGAAAGAGCTGGATTATACCTTGTCTTATGTGCTTCTATCAAATGCTAATGTTATGATTTCAATGGTTAATGATTTTCAATCATTTTGATGCTATTTTCACGACATTTTATGTGAAGTATTTCTCTATAAAGATTGTTGTTATAAAAATTTTGTTTACTTCATCATATTCAACAAATTGTTTTTCTCAAGAAATTCCATGGTTTTATGAAGTGCTAACCAGCAAGTATAATTCCAAATATATAGTTTTCTTATTGCTTTGTTCCGGGCAGGTACACTTTGACATATTATCTTTTATTGGTTATAAAACCAGACTTTCTAATCGATGGTGACTTGTGAAAGGGGATATTTATCTTGACTTTGCCTTCTCAAACCCCCAGGTCATTGGGGACGTCTCACCTGGGCCTATCACCCTAAATAGAAAGGGACATCCTATTTAGGTGATGGTCATAGGATAGTCTCTAGTTTCACCAATTTGCTCTCCATTTACCTTCTTTTCTATCAAAGTACAAATTGTGCAATAACATTTTGGCATCGTTTCCGGGGAACACTGAGTCAATTCTCCTCAAAGATGACACTTCTCAGTAAGCCTCTCCTCAAAAGCCTTCACTTTACAAAGCTTACCTGGCGACTTCATTGAGGGTGATCCCCTCATCCCTTTGATAATTTCAAGAAAATTATCCGGCGACTCCACTAATGACGAAGCCAACCACTTCTTCTCAATGGGACCCGAGAAACTTCAAACCCTTGGACATGAGTAAAATACCAGGACACCCTAGGAAAATGCCCACTAAATACGAAAATTGGCTCCCTAGATTCACTGGTAGTGATGGAGAGAGAGTTGACTATCACATTAGTGATTTTCGAGATTTCTTTCTATTCCACCCTATTAGTGATGATGTTAAATATTTGGCAATGAAACTCTTCTTTTCCACTCTTCATGGCAATGCTAGGAAGTGGTATGCAACCTCCCCGATGCTAACATCACAACTATGGAACAATTGGAAGAAACCTTTCTCAAAAGGTGGGGTATTAAGTTGGAAGACATCCTAGTACTACTAAAGAGACTCGAGCATATAAAGCAAACTGAGAATGAAACTGTCAGACACTTCCAGGATAGGTTTTAGGACATACTATATTGAATTTCTGAAAGTCGTCGTCATGAATACAAGTACATCATGTATCTCTATACCAATGCACTCTTAGTGCATTTAGGGTTCCTCCTCAATAAAAGGGGCCAAAAACAATCAATGACGCCTATTACATGGGCATGCAAATCGAGGAGAATATCTCTTTGTCCAAGAGAAAACACATCTTCTCTCTAGGAACCAAAGTTTATGACCCCAAAGGTACCCCATATACCCTTACTCTAGAGAGATTACTCTCCCTTGATATCTTTGAAAGAAGGGAACAAATCATCAACCAAGAGGAGGTTGAGGAGAGCGATCCTAATAAGTTTTTCCAATCCCGTGAGGAAGGGAAAGAATTTACTCAAGCTTCTATCGAAGATAACGAAGATATGGTTAAAGAGCGAGAGCCTAGAGATATCAAACATGATGATGAAGCATCGATATATGCTCCTCCCTCTGATGAAGGCATCCACGAGCCTTTTCCTCCTACACAAGAAGAAGAGGATGAGGTTAGTCACTTTCCTTTTTAGGTTCTTAATAATGCCTTATTCTATGATTCAGAGAGTGAAGGAGAAGTGGAATCCTCGGGCAAGGTAGATCCTCCTTGTTGTACAGTTGAAGATGTAGGGGGTACTCATGAGGATAAAACAATGATCCTTGTTGAAGACACCCAAGTCCTTGAAGCTCCTGCACACGAAGATATAAACACGGTGAGTTACCTTCCTTTCCAAAATTTTGATGACTCTTTACTTTATGATTTGGAAAGTGAGGGGGAACTAGATGAGCCCTTGAAAGCTTTAAATCCTTCATGTTATGATACAGATAGTGACATGGTTAATAATATTGACGAGTTCATACATGTTGGGAGACGTAAGTGGGATGTAGTTGGTTATGATATGGACCCCATTTACGACATTGAGAATCATTTCCAAGTATTTCCTTTACAGTTATCACAACAGGTTACTCTTAATTTTGACCAGTGGCAACAAGGAGATGATATAATTACCGATACTTTCCAAACACCCAGTGTTGACCTAGTCCCATATTCTCCTGATGATTTTCGATCATACCTTGAGGATTTTGATGAGTACTCCTCCGGGCATTTGGATTTATTCTATGAAGAAAATTTTCAACCATCGTTTTGCTCAGAGAGTGAGGAAGTTGCTTGCCTAAAGCATAATACTTGTGATGAGATTTTCTACCTCCCTTTGATTACTTTACCTCGCTATGTCACCGAGGGTATAGTTTGGAAACATATCCCTTATCCCAAGTCTTCTTTAGGACAAATCCTCCTTCTCAATTTTAGGGGAAGGTTTGGTACCTTAAGAAGAATTTTATTACCATGGTAATCTAGCTTCCCCGTAAGAAGTTGTCAGTCACCTTTTAGGTTCTTGTTGATCCCTTCCCATGCCTTAGATTGTGAAAATGTCCGAGGTAGCCAACCATTTGAACCTTTGACTTTTCTTGATCCCTTTCTGAGATGGATTGAGCACTTTCCTGAGCGTATGACTCAGCACCATTTTTTCCCTCCCACCCACCTACATGAGCTAGACCTTACAATTTCCAATGATGCAATACATTTTCCAACTCATGTTATTTTTATGCTTAACTTATCACTGCTTTGGTTTATGATGCAGCATAAAGGCAGGTATTGTGAGACATTCCTAGGGTGGTTTCACTAGCTATCTGACTACACCTAGCATTCAACCAACAGGTGAGTAGAGGTAAGTTGGTAGGAATTTGCATTCATTGTATATATCATCTGCATTTCATGCTAGAATAGTTTTTATTTCCATTTGTATATATGTGTGCTATCATTTTCTGTACTATATATGTATATGAGCCAGGGGTGATATCACCACCCCAAATGATTACTCGTATTCTTATGTTGAGATCAAGCAGGTCACATGTTATGCCAGAGATGTTGAGGTTCTCATGCGCTCTACGATGAGCACATGTCCCCGAGTTGGAGGCAGATGTTATCCCCTAGCCTAGGGATAACTGAGGAGATTATGTCTCGAGGCCCATAGGTCCAAGACATGTAGTACCGAGAGCCAGATCGACTTGAGCCTGGCCCTGGAGGGCCCATCCTTTTCTTCTTTAGAGCCTCCACCTTGTCAGAAACAACAACATCCATCCCATCGGCCCGGTCCTTCGGAAAAAATGGGTCTTGCTCCATGAGTTAATGAGTACGGGTATCATGGTATGTGTCACTATGAATCTCAAAACATTTGAATATGTGTATTTAATTCTTTTATTACTAACGTGTGCTTGGACCTTATGCCTTTCCACTTGACCACACTTGGGGCGAATGACAAGATTCCCTAGTAAGTTGGTTCCCATAGGGTTTGAGTTGCCACAGGGGGGGTTCTTGAAAGGTCATCATTTGTTCCCACCACACTTACCACTTTTCATCTTTTTCCCTCTTATCCATCCCATACACTGGTCTAGGCATTGGGTTTGCCAAGCTAGCAAAGGGTTGTACCTTACCTTGTGGGAAGAAGGGGTTAAAGGCCTAGAAGGTAAAAGTAGCTGAAAAAAGATAAAATCCAAAAGAATGAAACCTTCAGATGCTTCGCCCATGGATCCCCGAGAAAGCAATAAAAGGCTTCTCAGCAAGAAACAAATGGACCCATAAAAATAATAAATCAAGACCTAGTTGGAGGATATGAGGTCTCATCATGAGCCAACCTATTAGATCCATTGGCATGTAGCGGTATGACACTACAATTCAGCTGGTCACCACGCCATGGTAATGGCTCTTGGTGACATAGCCAGGAGAAAGGGGGTCTCATCATGAGCTAGCCTTCTAATTTCTGTGAAATTCTTGTGGGTAACATTGTCAACATTGGTCACCACACCGGGGCAATGTCCCCTGACTAGTCTCTTGAAAGAAAAATAAAATAAGAATAAAAAATAAAATGCATGAATGGGCTTGGAAGCATTTACATCCATGACAAGGTGCATCTCACCCTCTTCAGATGCACCCACAGGTAAGCCATACATTTATGTATTATCACTACACCCATTTCCCAAACATCCCTTACTACCTTATCCACTTACATGGCCTAGATTTGTCTTCACCCATAAACATCCCACATCCAATGAGCACTATCCCAATAGGACATCCTAGTGTCCCCTCCAAACCTGGCTTGTAGAATAGCATAACGTCTTTGAGCACTTGTCTGGGAAAGGGGGTTTCATGCACATGTTTAAATAACTTGATTATTAGATGTGATTACAATTGCGATGATCCTTATGACTTATGAGCCCATGGAGGGCATACTTGTTAATGTTGCAGGGCTACACCCGATGGATAGGTACATATGGGGAGATGGTTAGTTCAGACCTCCATAGGGATAAAATCCCACCAGATGGATGCTGAGACCCCAGCCAGGGGTAGAGACAAATCACAGGTTTACACCAGAGAGAGAGAGGGAAGTTCCTCTAGGGACAACTTGGCAGGCTTGGACCCAGGGGGTTCTTTCCCTTCTCACCATGATGTAGGCCTTGGAAGGCCCATGACAACACCCATGTGACCCATGATGTCACCCAACATTTTGGACACTTTGTAGGCAGTTGTTTGCCAAGTCACACGTGTGGTAGGATCTAGAGGCCCAAGGAGGCCTAACGTTTTTCTCATGGAGGCCACCGTTGCCCTAAGAAGGCCTAACGTCACCCTAAAATGGCATGACGTCATATTTACATCTTGATTTAGGGTTTTATTATAACATTTAATGTAAAAACTGGATATTACATGTAACTGGCCATATCGACCCTTTTGACCTAATTCTAGTCATTGATATTGTATAAATAAGGGTTATAGCCCTTGTATTATTCATCATCTTTGATTCACGCTTGTGAGGACTGAAATTTGCGCGATATCTAGGGTTTCCTAGGTGAAATTTTAGGCGCACTTGTTGAAGGAGGCAAATTTTGGTGTATTTTTGCAAGCTTCTTTGTGGATGTGTTCAACTAGGGATTTTCTTGATTATTCTTGATGAATGTAAGTGAATTTTCTGCAATTATTCTTAGTTGAATGGTTATGGTTTTATTTCTCTTGCATTTACATTCAAGATTATGAAATTGCTTGATTAAACCCTAGGAAGACTAGCACATGTTATTGTCCTAGCTTCAAAATCTTTCACCTACTAGATATTGTCAAAAGGCCAATTATCTTGAAGCATGAGCTAAGGCCTTGCCATTGCAACACCTTAGTATCCATTGCTTCATCTTAGCCGATTTTTCTTCATCATTGAGTTAAAGAGGGAGGAAATATACTAAGGCCTAGGGTTACCTACACCTTAGTAGCTAGTTTCCCCTAGGGTTTGATAGTTGGAGCCTTGGGTTACCACACTCCAACCTGTCATTCTCTCTTGTCTTTGACTCTCCATTATCATTTTTTTCAACATTTGTTGCTGCATTATTGACTCCATTTACCCTAAAAGCACTAGTCTAAGTCCTCTCTTGATCAATTGATCAACACAACCTTCAAAACCTACTCTTTGAGCAACCTACTAACACTTTCTAACATTTGATCGGTGGTGACTTGTGAGAGGGGATCTTTATCTTGAATTTGCCTTCTCAAACCCCCAGGTCACCGGGGACGTCTCCCTTGGGCCTACCACCCTAAATAGAAAGGGACATCCTATTGAGGTGACAGTGATAGGATAGTCTCTTGTTTCACCAATTTCCTCTACATTTACCTTCTCTTATATCAAAGTACAAATTGTGGGATAACATTTTGGCACCGTTGTTGGGGAACACTGAGTCGATTCTCCTCAAAGACGACACTTTTCGGTAAGCCTTTCCTCAAAATCCTTCACTTTACAAAGCTTACCTGGAAACTCCACTAAGGGTGATCCCCTCATCCCTTTGATAATTTCAAGAAATTTATCTGGCGACTCCACTAATGATGAAGCCAACCATGAATTCTCAATGGGACTCGAGAAACATCAAACCCTTGGACATGAGTAAAATCCTAGGATACCCTAGGAAAATGCCCCATAAATACGAAAATTGGCTCCCTAGATTTACTAGTAGTGATGGGGAGAGTCGACTATCACATGAGTGATTTATGTGATTTCTTTCTATTCCACCCTATCAGTGACGATGCTAAATATTTGGCAATGAAACTCTTCTCTACCACTCTTCATGACAATGCTAGGAAATGGTATGACAACCTCCTTGATGCTAGCATCACAACTATGGAACAATTGGAAGAAGCCTTTCTCAAAATCTGGGGTATTAAATTGGAAGGCATCCCAGTACTACTAAAGAGACTCGAGCATATAAAGCAAACTGAGAATGAAATGATCAGACACTTCCAGGATAGGTTTGAGGACATACTATATCAAATTCCTAAGAGCCATCGTCCTGTATACAAGTACCTCGTGTATCTCTATACCAATGCACTCTCAGTGCATTTAGGGTTCCTCCTCAATAAAAAGGGGCCAAAAACAATCAATGATGCCTATTACATGGCCATGCAAATTGAGGAGAATATCTCTTTGTCCAAGAGAAAACACATCTTCTCTCTAGGAACCAAAGTCGATGACCCCAAAGGTACCCCAAATACCCTTGCTTTAGAGAGTTTACTCTCCCTTGATATCTTTGAAAGAAGGGAACAAGTCATCAACCAACAGGGGGTTGAGGAGAGCGATCCTAATAAGTTTTCCAATCCCATGAGGACGGGCAAGAATTTACTCATGCTTCTACCGAAGATAACAAAGATATGGTTAAAGAGCGAGAGCCTAGAGATATCAAACACGATGATGAAGTATCGATATGTGCTCCTCCCTCTAATGAAGCCATCCACGAGCCTTTTCCTCCTACACAAGAAGAAGAGGATGAGGTTAGTCAATTTCCTTTTCAGGTTCTTGATAATGCCTTATTCTATGATTCAAAGAGTGAAGGAGAAGTGGAATCCTCAGGCAAGGTAGATCGTCCTTGTTGTACAGTTGAATATGTAGGGGCAACTCATGAGGATAAAACAATGATCCATGTTGAAGACACCCAAGTATTCGAAGCTCCTGCACAAGAAGAAATAAACACGGTGAGTTACCTTCCTTTCCAAAATTTTGATGACTCTTTACTTTATGATTGGGAAAGTGAGAAGGAACTAGATGAGCCCTTGAATGCTTTAAATTCTTCATGTTTTGATACAAATAGTGACATGATTAATAATATTGACAAGTTCATACATGTTGGGAGACGTAAGTGGGATGCAGTTGGTTATGATATGGACCCCATTTACGACATTGAGAATCATTTCCAAGTATTTCCTTTACAATTATCACAACATGTTACTCTTAATTTTGACCAGTGGCAACAAGGAGATGATATAATTACCGATACTTTCCAAACACCCAGGGTTGACCTAGTCCCATATTATCCTGATGATTTTCGGTCATACCTTGAGGATTTTGATGAGTACTCCTCTGAGCATTTGGATTTATTCTATGAAGAAAATTTTAAACCATCATTTTGCTCAGAGAGTGAGGAAGTTGCTTGTTTAAAGCATAATGCTTGTGATGAGATTTTATACCTCCATTTGATTACTTTACCTCGCTATGTCACTAAGGGTATGGTTTGGAAACATATCCCTTATCCCAAGTCTTTTGTAAGACAAAGCCTCCTTCTAGATTTTAAGGGAAGGTTTGGTACCTTTAAAAGAGGTTTATTATCACAGTCTTCCAACTTCCCATTAAGAAGTTATCAGACACCTTTTAGATTCTTGTTGATCCCTTCCCAGGCGTCACATTGTGAAAACGTCTGAGGTAGCCAACCTTTTGAACCTTTGACTTTTCTTGATCCCTTTCTTAGATGGATTGAGCACTTTTTTGAGAGTATGACTTGGCACCACTTTTTCCCTCCCACCCGCCTCCATGAGCTAGACCTTACAATTTCCAATGATGCAATACATTTTCTAACTCATCTTATTTTTGTGCTTAACTTATCACTACTTTTGTTTATGATGAAGCACAAAGGCAGTTATTATGAGAGTTTGCTAGGGTAGTTTCGCTAGCTATTTGATTACACCTAACATTCAACCAACATGTGAGTAAAGGTAAGTAGGTAGGAATTTGCATTCATTGTATATATAATCTGCATTTCATGCTAGAATAGTTTGTATTTGCATTTGTATATATGTTTGCTTTCATTTTCTTTACTATATATGTATATGAGCCAGTGGTGATATCAACATCCAAAATGATTACTCATAATCTTATGTTGAGATCAAGCAGGTCACATGTTATTCCAGAGATGATGAGGTTCTCATGCGCTCTACGGTGAGCACAAGTCCCCGAGTTGGACCCAGATGTTATCCCCTAGGCTAAGGATAACTAAGGAGATTATGTATCGAGGTCCATAGGTCCAAGACGTGGAGTATTGAGAGCCAAATCGACTTGAGCCTGGCCCTAGAGGGCCCATCCTTTTCTTCTTCAACGCCTCCACCTTGTTAGCAAAAACAACATCCATCCCATCGGCCTAGTCCTTTGATAGACATGGGTCTTGCTCCACGAGGTAATGAGTTTGGGTATCATGGTATGTGTCACTCTAAATCTCAAAACCTTTGAATATGTGCATTTAATTCTTTTACTTTTAACGTGTGGTTGGACCTTATGCCTTTCCACTTGACCACACCTGAGGGGAATGACAGGATGCCCTAGTAAGTTGGTTCCCATAGGGTTTGAGTTTCCACTAGGGGGGTTCATGGAAGGTCATCGTCTGTTCCCACCATACTTACCACTTTTCATCTTTTTCCCTCTTATCCATCCCATACACTGGTCCAGGGATTGGGTTTGCCAAGATAACAGAGTGTTGTACCTTACCTTGTGGGAAGAAGGGGCTAAAGGCCCAGAGGGTAAAAGTAGCTGGAAAAAGATAAAAGCCAAAAGAATGAAACCTTCAGATGCTTCACCCAGGGATCCCCGAGAAATAAATAAAAGGCTTCTCAGCAAGAAACAAAGGGACCCATAAAAATAATAAATCAAGACCTAGTTGGAGGATATGGGGTCTGATCAAGAGCTAGGCTATTAGGTCCATGGGCATGTAGCGGTATGACACTACCATTCATCTCGTCACCACGTAATGGTAGTGGCTCTTGGTGGCAGAGCCAGGAGAAAGGGGGTCTGATCACGAGCCAACATTCTCATTTCTGTGAAATGTTTGTGGGTAACATTGTCACCACTGGTCACCACGCCAGGGCAATGTCCCATGACTAGTCTCTTGAAAGAAAAAACAAATAAGAATAAAAAATAAAAGTCCTGAATGGGCTTGGAAATATTTGCATCCATGATAAGGTGCAGCTCACCCTCTTCAGATGCACCCACAGGTAAGTTATACATTTCCCTATTATCACTACACCCATTTCCCAGACATCCCTTACCACCTTATCCAATTACATGGCCTGGATTTGTCTTCACCCAGAAACATCCCACATCCAATGAGCACTAGCACAATAGGACATCCTAGCGTCCCCTCCAAACTTGGCTTGTAGAATAGCATAGCATCTTTGAGCACTTGTCTGGGAAAGGGGGTTTCATCCACATGTTTAAATAACTTGATTATTAGATGTGATTGACGTTGCTATGATCCATTTGACTTATGAGCCCATGGAGGGCATACTTGTAGATGTTTCAGGGCCACACTCGATGGACAGGAACACATGGGGACATGATTAGTTCGGACCTCCATGGGGCTACAAATCCCACCAGACAGATGCTGAGACCCCAGCCAGGGGTAGAGACAAATCAGGGGTTTTCACCGGAGTGAGAGAGGGACATTCCACCATGGAAAGCCTGGCAGGCCTGGACCCAGGGGGTTCTTTTCCTTCTCACCGTGATGTAGGCCTTCGAAGGCCCATCTAAACACCCAAGTGACCCATGATGTCACCCAATATTTTGGACACTTTGGAGGCACTTGTGTGAAAAGTGGCACGTGTGGCAGGATCCAAAGGCCCCAAGATGCCTAATGTTTTGCTCCTGGAGGCCAACGTTGCCCTAAGAAGGCCTAACGTCACCCTAAAAGGGCATGACATCATATTTACATCTTGATTTAGGTTTTCATTATGACATTTAATGTAAAAACTGGATATGACATGTAACTGTCCATGTCGGCCTTTTTGACCTAATTCTGGTCATTGATATTGTATAAATAAGGGTTTTAGCCCTTGTATTATTCATCATCTTTGACTCACATTTGCGAGGACTGAAATTCGCACCCTATCCAGGGTTTATTGGGTGAAATTTTAGGCACACTTGTTGAAGGAGGCAAATTTTGGTGTATTTTGGCAAGCTTCTTGGTGGATGTGTTCAACTAGGGATTTTATTGATTATTCTTGATGAATGTAAGTGAATTTTCTACAATTCTTCTTAGTTGAATGGTTATGGCTTTATTTCTCTTGCATTTACATTCAATAATATGAAATTACTTGATTAAACCCTTGGAAGACTAGCACATGTTATTGTCCTAGCTTCAAAAGCTTTCACGTACTAGATATTTCCAAAAGGCCAATTATCTTGAAGCACGAGCTAAGGCCTTGCCATTGCAAAACCTTAGTATCCATTGCTTCATCCTAGTCGATTTTTCTTCATCATTGAGTTAAAGAGGGAGGAAATATACTAAGGCCTAGGGTTACCTACACCTTAGTAGCTAGTTTCCCTAGGGTTTGATAGTTGGAGCCTTGGGTTACCAACACTCCAACCTGTCATTCTCTCTTGTCTTTAACTCTTCATTATCATTTTTCTTCAGCATTTATTGC
This sequence comes from Picea engelmannii, assembly GCA_009831015.1. NCBI lineage: Eukaryota > Viridiplantae > Streptophyta > Pinopsida > Pinales > Pinaceae > Picea > Picea engelmannii. Next base: position 47,186 of record ML800127.1, read on the forward strand.
TACATTATTGACTCCATTTACCCTAAAAGCACTAGTCTAAGTCCTCTCTTGAGCAATTGATCAACACAACCTTCAAAACCTACTCTTTGAGCAACCTACTAACACTTTCTAACCCTAGAATAGCCTAACCTACTAACAATATTGTTGTTGTTACTAAAGTAAACTACAACGATTAGATGCAGCATTAAAAGCTCATTAAAGCAATTGAAAGAGTTGAATTATACCTTGTCTTATGTGCTTCTATCAAATGCTAATGTTATGATTTCAATGGTTAATGATTTTTAGTCATTTTGAAGCTATTTTCAAGACATGTTATGTGAAGTATTGCTCTATAAAGATTGTTGTTATAAAATTTTTGTTTACTTCATCATATTCAACAAATTGCTTTTCTCAAGAAATTCCATGGTTTTATGAAGTGCTAACCAGCAAGTGTACTTTCAAATATATAGTTTTCTTGTTGCTTTGTTATGGGCAGGTACACTTTGACATATTATCTTTTATTGGTTATAAAACCAGACTTTCTGATCGGTGGTGACTTGTGAGAGGGGATATTTATCTCGACTTTGCTTTCTCAAACCCCCAGGTCACCAGGGACGTCTCCCCTGGGCCTACGATCCTAAATAGAAAGTGACATCCTATTGAGGTGACAGTGATAGGATAGCCTCCCGTTTCACCAATTTGCTCTCCATTTGCCTTCTCTTCTATCCAAGTACAAATTGTGCAATAACAGTGCGTACAATTGTCTTGAAAAGTTACTTCCACGGTTAGAATTGGTTTGAGAGAAGAAAATTTTCGTGGCGTGACTCAACTAGGTGGTTGGGTACATTACATTGTGGTTTTCGAGCATATTTTTGTGTTTACTGGTAACGAGGGATGTTACAAACCCCCTCATTGAACCACCTCCCTTGTGTATTTTAATCAAGAAGAAAGAAACAAAGAAAGTGTGGAGGATAGGAGTAGAAGAAGGGGAAGGAGAATATACAAGTGAAGAAGAGGTTGAAGTCAATAATAATTCACGAGGAAGAGTAATGGTATCAATATCACCAACAACTAGTGGTCATTCGGGAGGACATAGTACCAGATCAAGTATGACAAACCAAGACACAACTCTGAGTCTGCACGTGTTCCATGGTACAGGAAGATACGATAGGATAGTCTCTCGTTTCACCAATTTTCTCTCCATTTACCTTCTCTTCTATCAAAGTACAAATTGTGCGATAACATTTTGGCACCATTGTCGGGGAACACTGAGTCAATTCTCCTCAAAGACGACACTTCTCGGTAAGCCTTTCCTCAAAAGCCTTCACTCTACAAAGATTAACTAGCGACTCCACTGAGGGTGATCCCCTCATACCTTTCATAATTTCAACAAAATTATCTGGTGACTCCACTAATGACGAAGCCAACCATGACTTCTCAATGGGACCAGAGAAACTTCAAACCCTTGGAAATGAGTAAAATCCCCGGATACCCTAGGAAAATGCCCCCTAAATACGAAAATTGGCTCCCTAGATTCACTGGTAGTGATGGGGAGAGAGTCGACTATCACATGTGTGATTTCTGGGATTTCTTTCTATTCCACCCTATCAATGATGATGCTGAAGATTTTGCAATGAAACTCTTCTCTGCAACTCTTCATGGCAATGCTAGGAAGTGTTATGACAACCTCTTTGATGCTAGCATCACAACTATGGAACAATTGGAAGAAACCTTTCTCAAAAGGTGAGGTATTAAGTTGGAAGACATCCCAGTACTAATAAAGAGACTCGAGCATATAAAGCAAACTGAGAATGAAACTGTCAGACACTTCCAGGATAGGTTTGAGGACATACTATATCGAATTCCTGAAATCCACTGTCATGAATACAAGTACCTCGTGTATCTCTATACCAATGCACTCTTAGTGCATTTAGGGTTCCTCCTCAATAAAAGGGGGCCAAAAACAATCAATGATGCCTATGACATGGCCATGCAAATCAAGGAGAATATCTCTTTGTCCAAGAGAAAACACATCTTCTCTCTAGGAACCAAATTTTATGACCCCAAAGGTACCCCATATACACTTACTCGAGAGAGATTAGTCTCCCTTTATATCTTTGAAAGAAGGGAACGAGTCATCAACCAACAAGAGGCTGAGGAGAGCGATCCTAATGAGGTTTTCCAATCCCATGTAGAAGGGCAATAATTTATTCATTCTTCTACTGAAGATAACGAAGACATGGTTAAAGAGAGAGAGCCTGGATATATCCAACACGACGATGAAGTATCGATATGTGCTTCTCCCTCTGATGAAGCCATCCACATGGTTAATAATATTGATGGGTTCATACATGTTGGGAGATGTAAGTGGGATGTAGTTGGTTATGATATGGACCCCATTTATGACATTGAGTTATCATTTCCAAGTATTTCATATATGCTTGCTTTCATTTTCTGTACTATATATGTATATGAGCCAGGGGTGATATCACCACCCCAAATGATTACTCATAATCTTATGTTGAGATCAAGCAGGTCACATGTTATGCCAGAGATGCTGAGGTTCTCATGCGCTCTACGATGAGCACATGTCCCCGAGTTGGAGCCAGATGTTATCCCCTAGCCTAGGGATAACTGAGGAGATTATGTCTCGAGGCCCACAAGTCCTAGACATGGAGTACTGAGAGCCAGATCGACTTGAGCCTAGCCCTGGAGGGCCCATCGTCTTCTTCTTCAATGCCTCCACCTTGTCAGCAACAACATCATCCATCCCATCGGCCTGGTCCTTCAGCAGAAATGGGTCTTTCTCCATGAGGTAATGAGTCCGGGTATCATGGTATGTGTCACTCTGGATCTCAAAACATTTGAATATGTGCATTCTATTCTTTTACTTCTAACGTGTGCTTGGACCTTATGACTTTCCACTTGACCACACCTGGGAGGAATGATAGGATGCCTTAGTAAGCTTGTTCCCATAGGGTTTGATTTTCCTCTGGGGGGTTCATGAAAGGTCATCATTTGTTCCCACCATACTTACCACTTTTCATGTTTTTCTCTCTTATCCATGCCGTACACTGGTTCGGGCATTGGGTTTTCCAATCTAGTAAAGGGTTGTACCTTACCTTGTGGGAAGAAGGTGCTAAAGGCCCAGAGGGTAAAAGTAGTTGGAAATAGATAAAATCCAAAAGAATGAAACCTTTAGATGCTTCGTCCAGGGATCCTCGAGAAAGCAATAAAAGGCTTCTTAGCAAGAAACAGAGGGACCCATAAAAATAATAAATCAAGACCTAGTTGGAGGATATGAGGTCTCATCACGAGTCTGTCTATTAGGTCCATGGGCATGTACCGGTATGACACTACCATTTAGTTGGTCACTACGCCAGGGTAGTGGCTCCTGGTGGCATAACCAGGAGAAAGGGGGTCTCATCACGAGCCAACCTTCACATTTATGTGAAATGCTTGTGGGTAACATTGTCACCACTGGTCACAACGTCAGGGCAATGTCCCTTGACTAGTCTCTTGAAAGAAAAATAAGAATAAGAATAAAAAATAAAAGGCATGAATGGGCTTGGAAACATTTGCATCCATGACAAGGTGCAACTCACCCTCTTCAGATGCACCCACAATTAATCCATACATTTCCCTATTATCACTGCACCCATTACTCAGACATCCCTTACCATCTCACCCACTTACATGGCTTGGATTTGTCTTCACCGAAAAGCATCCCACTTCAATTGAGCACTAGCAAAATAAGACATCCTAGCCTCCCCTCCAATCCTGGCTTGTAGAATAGCATGACGTATTTAAGCACTTGTTTGGGGAAGGGGGCTTCAGGCACATGTTTAAATAACTTGATTATTAGATGTGATTGACATTGCTATGATCCCTGTGAATTATGATCCCATGGAGGGAATACTTTTTGATGTTGCAGGGCCATACCCGATGGACAAGTACATATGGGGAGATGATTAGTTTGGACCTCCATAGGGCTAAAATCCCACCAAATGGATGCTGAGACACCAGCTAGGGGTAGAGACAGATCAAGGGTTTGCACCAGAGAGAGAGAGGGACAGCCTGGCAGGCTTGGACCCAGGGGGTTCTTGCCATTCTCACCATGATGTAGGCCTTGGAAGTCCCATGACATTATCCATGTGACCCATGACGTCAACCATGTGACCCATGACGTCAGCCATGTGACCCATGACATCACCCAACGTTTTGGACATTTTGGAGGCAGTTGTGTGCCAAGTGGCATGTGTGGTAGGATCGAAAGGCCCAAGGAGGCCTAACGTTTTGCTCCTGGAGGCCAACGTTGCCCTAAGAAGGCCTAACATCACTCTAAAGGGCATGACGCCATCTTTACATCTTGATTTAGGGTTTTATTATGACATTTAATGTAAAAACTGGATATTACATGTAACTGGACATGTCGGCCTTTTTGACCTAATTATGGTCATTGATATTGTATAATAAGGCTTTTATCCCTTGTATTATTCATCATATTTGACTCACACTTGTGAGGACTGAAATTTTGCACCCTATCTAGGGTTTCTTGGGTGAAAGTTTAGGCGCACTTGTTGAAGGAGGAAAATTTTGGTGTATTTTGGCAAGCTTCTTGGTGGATGTGTTCAACTAGGGATTTTCTTGATTATTCTTGATGAATGTAAGTGAATTTTCTACAATTCTTCTTAGTTGAATGGTTATGGTTTTATTTCTCTTTCATTTACATTCAAGCTTATGAAATTGCTTGATTAAACCCTAGGAAGACTAGCACACGTTATTGTCCTAGCTTCAAAAACTTTCATCTACTAGATATTATCAAAATGCCAATTATCTTGAAGCATGAGCTAAGGCCTTGCCATTGCAACACCTTAGTATCCATTGCTTCATCCTAGTCGATTTTGCTTTATCATTGAGTTAAAGAGGGAGGAAATCTACTAAGTCCTAGGGTTACCTACACCTTAGTAGCTAGTTTCCACAAGGGTTTGATAGTTGGAGCCTTGGGTTACCAACACTCCAACCTATCATTCTCTCTTGTCTTTGACTCTCCATTATCATTTTTCTTCAACATTTGTTGTTGCATTATTGACTCCATTTACCCTAAAAGCACTAGTCTAAGTCCTCTCTTGAGCAATTGATACACACAACCTTCAAAACCTACTCTTTGAGAAACCTACTAACACTTTCTAACCTTAGAATAACCTAACCTACTAACAATATTGTTGTTGTTACTAAAGTACACTACAACCATTAGATGTAGCATTAAAATCTCATTAAAGCAATTGAAATAGTTGAATTATACCTTGTATTATGTGCTTCTATCAAATGCTAATGTTATGATTTCAATGGTTAATGATTTTCAGTCATTTTGAAGCTATTTTCAAGACATTTTATGTGAAATTTTGCTCTATAAAGTTTGTTGTTATAAAATTTTTGTTTACTTCATCATATTCAACAAATTGTTTTTCCTAAGAAAGTCCATGGTTTTATGAAGTGCTAACCAACAAGTGTACTTGCAAATATATAATTTTCTTGTTGCTTTGTTCCGAGCAAGTATACTTTGACATGTTATCTTTTATTGGTTATAAAACTAGAATTTCTTATCGGTGGTGACTTGTGAGAGGGGATCTATATCTTGACTTTTCCTTCTCAAACTCCCAGGTTATTGTGGACGTTTCCCCTCAGCCTACGACCCTAAATAGAAAGGGACATCCTATTGAGGTGATAGTAATAGGATAGTCTGTCGTTTCGCCAATTTGCTCTCCATTTACCTTCTCTTCTATCCAAGTACAAATTGTGCAATAATAGTGCGCACAATTGTCTTGAAAAGTTACTTCCACGGTTAGAATTGGTTTGAGAGAAGAAAATTTTTGTGGCGTGACTCAGCTAGGTGGTTGGGTACGTTACATTGTGGTTTTTGAGCATATTTTTGGGTTTGCTGGTAATGAGGGACGTTACAAACCCCCTCATTGAACCACCTCCCTTGCGTATTTTTAATCAAGAAGAAAGAAACAAAGAAAGTGTGGAGGATATGAGTAGAAGAAGGGGAAGGAGAATATAGGAGTGAAGAAGAGGTTGAAGTCAACAATAATTCACGAGGAAGAGTAATGGTATCAGTATTACCAACAAATAGTGGTCATTCAGGAGGACATAGTACCAGATTAAGTATGACAAACCAAGACACAACTCTGAGTCTCCCCGTGTTCCATGGTACAGGAAGAGACGATGCAGAACATCATTTTTTACGTGTGAAGAATTACGGTCTATGAAGAGAGTAATGGACAAAGCATCTACGATAGCGCAGTTGGAGACCACCTTTGGAGATAGAGATCTGACATGGTACATTAATTACAAGGCGATTACGCCAGTAGGACAAGTGAGGCCCCTGACGGAGATTCATAGAAAGTTGCTCAATGAGTTTCATAATCCTAAGTCATAATCATAGTGCATCATTGAGATCGAAGAGATCAAGCAATAAGCTAGAGAAATTGCATGGGACTATGACCAATGGTTGAAAATATTGTTGGACATATTAACATTTCATATCTAAGTAATTCAGTAGAGCCACACAAAGATCATAAGCCAAAGGAAGAAGCTTATTTTCAGGTGGTAACCCAAGGAGGTGTTTAGACAAAAATGGACTTAGGATGTGGAGAAAGTTGTTGGATTACTGAGAGGCGGGGTGAATAAGTAATAGAGCAATTTAATCCTTTTTCACCATAAAATGCAAGTGTTATATCGATGTAGCATTATCATCCAATAGTTGCAGAGTAAATAAACAATGAACAAATGAGCAATCATACACATACACAATACACCGGTGTTTTTACGTGGAAACCCAAAGCAAGAGAAAACCACAAAATGATTTTTCTTATATGTCTTTAAGAATTACATTCATTGGAAGCACCAACTTCCTTTTTTTTCCAATTGCAACTGGAAGGAGGCTCCAACCCCCTAGTTTCTCAGGCTACAACCTGAGGAAAGCTCCAACTCCCCAATACTCTAGCTACAACCAGAAGGAGGCCACAACCCCCTATGTTCTCCGACTACAACCGAAAGGTGGCTACAACCACCTTTCCTTGCCCCGTCTAACAACCCTAACGTAGAAGTATATTGATGGAACCACTATCACACTATCACTGTGAGATATACTGTTGTAAACCTATACCATAAACAAGTGCATCAACCATGCTCCAACCTGTACCAAACAACTTGTAATCAACCTGCATCATAAACAAGTGCATCAACCATGCACCAACCTTTACCATCAACGAGTGTATCAACCATGCACCAAATATGCGCCAATCATGCATCAAATACACACAACGTATGGCTCATCAATATTTACCAACATCATCAATTATACACCTCATGTATGTGTTAACGCATCAACTACTTGTCTCAACCATGTACCCAAATGTGGAAACTTAATATGTCACTGAAAAACTTCTCACTGTATACTCATCAACCAATCTGATCTGATCACATATACCTCAAACACTATACCACAAGTCTGTACCTCAAACCATGTGCTAGAACCTCACTGTTATACAACCTTTATCTGTACCAATAACTTCAACAACATACCTCAACTAAAAGCCCTCAAACATGAACCAATACTAAACTTTAGTATATCTGCCTCAGATCAACTCTACAACAAGCCTTAAACTCCCAAGAAGGCATCCAACATATTTACAAGGCAAACCCTCAACTTGATTCATAAATTCAACACTACACATATGTGAACCATACCTTTTTTTCTTCTTGCCGCGATTTTGCTGCCGCGAATTCACTGCTGTGATTTTTTTCCGCACTTTTTCTGCTACGGTTTTTTTGCCGCATTTTTCTTGCTGCGACTTTTTTGCCGCACCTTTTCTTTCGCAGTTTTTCTGCTGCACTTTTTTTGCCGCACTTTTCCTGCCACACTTTTTTTGCCGCACTCTTTTTTGCTGCAGTTTCACTGCTAATACATGTGATTCCTTTGGCGCTACTTGAAATTGTGCCACGTGTCCAACTGCCTGCATTACATCTGGTCTGGATGTTGTCACATATAGTAAGCTACCAATCATTTACCTGTACTGCCTCTGGTATGTAGACTTTGAATCATAATCTTTGCTCAACTAGAAACTTGTTTGCATAGGAGTGGTAACTAGTTTGCAATCTTCCATTCCGAACCTCTTTAACATTTCTCTGATATACTTCTTTGGTTTCTTTGATGTATCTGAAGACCCAAAAAGAAGGATAACTCTCCAAGTAATGACATTTCAAATTCATTCTACATATCCTTTGCAAATTTCTGGCTTAACCTGTCATCAATACTTCCAAAAATAATATCATCAATATAAACTTCAATTAATAAAATACCATTTTGAGTTACCTTGATGTAGAGGTTGTTGTTTGCACTTCCTTTTCTGAACCCTTCCTGCTGTTGATATTTATCAAGTCTAGAGTACCATGATCTAGGAACCAGTTGTTCAATGTAGACTTCTTCTTCAAGTTTTGCTTCTTCTTTGTAAAGTTGTTCCATTGATTCATTTTCTTTTTCCTTTAATTCTTGTCCACCTGTTTCATCAATTGTTACATTGATGCTTTCCACAACTTTGTTCAACCTCATATTGTAACACTTGTATGCTTTTCTTGTACTTGAGTAACCAACAAGTACTTCTTTGTCCACACGAGAGTCAAACTTTCCCATTCCGCCATCTTCTCTTTTGATGTAGCATTTTCTTCCAAATACTCTGAAGTGCTTCACATTTGTTGGTCTTCCTTTCCATAGCTCATAGGAAGTTTTGTTATTGTTATTTCTGAGCATTACTCTATTTTGAATGTGAACTGTTGTATGCACTACATGTGTCCAAAAAATATCTGTCAATTTTGAATCCATTAGCATTGTTCAAGCCATTTATTATGTAATTATCATCCATTATGATAATGTTCCTTTGTCTCTGAACCACTCTTTGAACCAATACATGAATCCATGCTCTCGTCCACTGTCATATATCTGTCCAAACCAACTAAGTCTTCTTATGAATCCATCTCTGTCCAAGACTCTATTTCACACCGTCCATATTGTCGACCCATTTATCATTGTACTATCATGAAGTATTCAATACTACAAATGATTGTACTTTTGCTAACTGACTACTTTGGATTTGTCTATTCAAACTCTGCAAGCTTCTCAAAGGATGGTTCTTTGGTCTGTCATAGCTATCGTATAGACTCCCCCCGTCTAATATTCATGTTACCTGAGAGTCTCTCAGTCGGATGGCTCAGAACAATTCCTGATCTGATGTGTATTCATCATCATCTTCATTGGTAGATTCATCATCTCTCTGAGTTCTAACTTCTTTCTTTCTGTCTATGGATTCATCTTTCACTACAATGCCTAAAAGTACAATCTCTTGAACCTATTCCTTATTTACATGTCCTTCTTTTCTTTCAATTGTTTTCCAAACCTTTCTATATCTGACATCTTTCTTTTTCTTTGTAGAATTTTCTTCATCTCGTTTTATTGCTAATCTTGCGATCTCTGGGACCTGGTCTTTGTTCATATGTTCTTTGTGTTTTCTTATCCATACGTTCTTACATCTGATATTAGTGTTATCTTTCATGAAAGTATCGATCATGCTTCTATAATCACTAGCTACGTGTCCATAGTTATGACATTTGTAACATTCAACGTTACATGGGGCCACATAGGCATTTGTTGCTTGAACATTTGTTTTATAATCCCTGCAATCTGTAACCTTATGTCCAAAGTTAGTACAATAAAAACAATGAGCATAAAATAAATTTGCATACCTGGGAGTGAATGATCTTCTTTGTGGCATAGTCCTTCTAAATTTTTTCCTTGATTGATCGTGATCATGATTGAAGCTTCTTTGTGGCTTGAACATGGATGGTCTTCTTGAAAATGTATCTTCAATAGTTTTCTTAGATTCTGGTTGACCATGATTCCTTGCTTTGAGTAATTCTGCATAACTCTTTCTATTTTCTTCATTCTTCTTTTCTATCAACCTAGAGTGCTTCTCTTCATTATTTATAACTAATGTGGATGTTTTTGTCTCTTCAACATTCTTGTTGAGCTTGACGATTTTACTTCTCAACGAGACAACTTCTTCTTCAAGCTTCTCAACCTCTTCTTCTTTCTTCATTATTTGAGACTTCGTGAGTTCTTCTGTTCTTTTTGCTTCTTCAAGCTGAATTTTTAATGTGATTATTTCTTCTTCAAGTCCTTTCTCTTCTTGACCAAACTCTGCCTCAAGCTGGTTAGATCATTAGTTCTTTCCTTAAGATGATCTGCCAATATCTTCTCTCTCATTTTTGTGCTTCTATGTTGGCTTCCAAATACTTCTTTTGATATTCAAGATTTTCTTCGATCTTTCTGGTTTTTGCTAGCTGAGTTTTTAAGTTCTCGATGACCTGTTGGGCTTCTTAAAAAATGTGAACACTTCTCTTTTGTTTCATCAATTCTTTCTTGAGTGACTTGTTTTCTTCTCTTAGTTCATCTAAAGCACTAATCAATTCTGCTTCATAATTGTCTTCCTTTTCAATTAGTTTTTCTGTCTCATTTCCTTTATGACATTCTATTTCAAGATGTCTGTGTTTTTCATAATTAAAACAAAACAACATAACTCTAATGATTATGTACTCTTCACCTTCTGAATCTGTTTGACATGGTGAACATAATTCTTCTTGATCTGTATCTGCATCTTCTTTGACATTTTCTGAATCTATGATGGGTGAAGAATATATGTCATGTAACTTATCCCAAAGTTCTTTGGCTGATGAACATTTACCAACATTTTCTCTTACCGGATTAGGTAATCCTTCCCAGATGAAATCCATTGCTTTTTTGTTATTCTTCTTCAATTCCTTCTTGGCTGCAGTCTTTGCCCTTTTTGTTTCATCAATTCTTTCTTGAGTGACTTGTTTTCTTCTCTTAGTTCATCTAAAGCACTAATCAATTCTGCTTCATAATTGTCTTCCTTTTCAATTAGTTTTTTTGTCTCATTTCCTTTATGACATTCTATTTCAAGATGTCTGTGTTTTTCATAATTAAAACAAAACAACATAACTCTGGTGATTATGTACTCTTAACCTTCTGAATTTGTTTGACATGGTGAACATAATTCTTCTTGATCTGTATCTGCATCTTCTTTGACATTTTCTGAATCTGTGATGGATGAAGAATATATGTCATGTAACTTATCCCAAAGTTCTTTGGCTGATGAACATTTACCAACATTTTCTCTTACCGGATTAGGTAATCCTTCCCAGATGAAATCCATTGCTTTTTTGTTATTCTTCTTCAATTCCTTCTCGGCTGTAGTCTTTGCCCTTTTTTTAACTATCATATCCTGTAACAACTGATAGCCAAATATAATGTCCCTGTGCCTGTAAAAATACTTTCATCCTTCTACTCCACATCTCATACCTTAAACCATTCTGACCATTAAACATTGGTACTCCATTCTCACAATAATCCATGATCTGCTTCCAGTGGTTAAACTGTTTCCTGAAGGATTACTGAGAGGGGGGGTGAATGAATAATAGAGCAATTTAATCATTTTTCACCATAAAATGCAAGTGTTATATCAATGTAGCATTATCATCCAATAGTTGCAGAGTAAATAAACAATGAACAAATGAGCAATCATACACATACACAGTACACCAATGTTTTTACGTGGAAACCCAAAGTGGGAGAAAACCACATAATGTTTTTTCTTATATGTCTTTAAGAATTACATTCATTGGAAGCACCAACTTCCTTTGTTTTCCTGCTGCAACTGGAAGGAGGCTCCAACCCCCTAGTTTCTCAAGCTACAATTTAAGGGAAGCTCCAACTCCCCAATTCTCTGGCTACAACCAGAAGGAGGCTACAACTGGAAGGTGGCTATAGCCACCTGCCCTTACCCTATCTAACTGCCCTGATGTAGAAGTAGAAAGGTGGAACCACTGTCACACTATTACTGTGAGATATATTGCTGTAAACCTCTACCAATCAACCTGTACCATAAACAAGTGCATCAACCATGCACCAACCTGTACCAAACAACCTGTAATCAACCTGTACCATAAACAAGTGCATCAACCATGCACCAACTTGTGCCTCAACCTGTACCATCAACGAGTGCATCAACCATGCACCAAATATGTATCAATCATGCATCAAATACACACAAACTATGACTCATCAAGATGTACCAACATCATCAACTATACACCTCATGTATGTGCCAACTCATCGACTACTTATCTCAACCATGTACCCAAATGTAGAAACTGAATATGTCACTGAGAAAATTGTCACTGTATACTCATCAACCAATATGATCTGATCATATATGCCTCAAACACTATAACATAAGTCTGTACCTCAAACCATGTGCTAGAACCTCACTGTTATACAACCTCTATCTGTACCAATAACTTAAGCAACATACCTCAACCAAAAGCCCTCAAACATGAGCCAATACTAAACTTCAGTAGATCTACCTCAGATCAACTCTACAACAAGCCATAAACTCCCAAGAGGGAATCCAACATATTGCAAGGCCTACCCTCAACTTGATTCATAAATTCAACACCACACATATGAGAACCATACCTTTTTTTTTCTTGTAGCGTTCTATTGCCGCGGTCTTGTTGTTGTGATTTTTTTATTGTGCTTTTTCTGCCGCACTTTTCCTGTTGCGATTTTTTTGCCGCACTTTTTCTTCCGCAGTTTTCTTGCCACACTTTTTCTGCAACACTTTTCTTTCCGCACTTTTTTTGCTGCAATTTTTCTGCCACACTTTTTCTGTTGCAATTTTTCTGCCACAATTTTCTCTATCAATAATACCTGCCCAAATAACCTTTCACAGAAATAGATATTCAATGATATTCAAGTGTGATTTGAATGAGAGACCCTTGCCTCTTATTTATACTTTTATGTAGCTTCCTCAAGGGGTTACCTTCTAACCATCTTAACCCACTTTCCTTATTTTAGGGCAAACCCACTTCTAACCACTTGTTCACTTAACTTAACCACTTTCCATAATTAGTAAGTTATCCATTAACTTTATTATTTAAATAATTTCTTTTGCATCCTCTTTGACTTATAGTACACTCATCACTTCAGTTTATTATTTAAATATTTTTTTCTTTGCAAATACTTAGAATACTTTGACCTTTTGGGGCTTCTAGATGACTCATGAGGGTTCTCCAACTTCACATGGCCATAACTCTCTAACCGTGAGGAATTATGGGACGTTCCACATGCCACCGGAAATGGCATGACATGTACTATCCATATAGAATAATTTTACCTACAAATATATCAAAACTCATATAATTATCCATCAAACAAACTTGGGTCCATTACCCAAACCTTTGTGCTACCAGAATTCGCCACCGAACTTTCTTGAAGGGTTGACATCAATGACAAGCAACCCAATTAATCAACAAAAGTTTGTTCCAGAACATCGAACGAAAGATCAGAAAAGCAATGCAGTTACCTCCAAAGTTCGATGCCATGGATCAAAAGAAAATCTTGCGCGACGCATGACTCTAGAGGAGGACATAGTGCGTGAAGAGTTACAATACATGATCCAAAGATCACTGGAGGAAGCCTATGTGTGGGAAGAGGTACAACATGCCATAAAAATATCACTGGAGGAAGCCCTTATGCACGAATAATTACAACGTGCCACAAAAAAATTGTTGGAGGAAGGTCGTGTACGTGAGGAAATATAACATGCGACACAGAGCTCGCTAGAATAAATTTGCATACATGAAGAGGTGCAGTGGGATGAACAAAAGGAAAGAGAGGAAGAACACATGCGCGAAGAGTTACGACGCACAATGCGAGAAAAAATGTAGCACAACGCTTGCCATGAGTAGGACTCAGAGGACCAAGTAAGTAACTTCTTGTGACGTTGCCTTAAAATGCTAAGTGATCCTGAGGTTGCGAAGAAGTTAACCCATATGTTAACAAGATGTATCGGGGAAGAATAAACCACTATAGCTATTTCTGCTCCTCTGCAAGAACGGGATGTGCGCCAGGTGAGAAAACAAAAGCGCACAGGAAGAGAGTTCAATATGACAACTGAACTCATAAACTATGAGATGGATGATGTCATGTTGGACTTGGGATCCGATGTAGCTTGTCAAAGAAATCTCGGGGGTTGATCAGTCGGCTAGAGCAAGTGGAGGTGAACATTGAAGGGGTCAAAACCAGAGCATATTTTGAGGTGATTGAGATCATGGATGACTTGGATCCCTACCCCACTCTACTTGGTATCGATTGGGACTTTGGAAACAATGCAATCTTGAATTTTAAGAAATAACAAATGTCCTTTGAAAAAAATACCTTGAGTGTCATTGCATCGTTGGATCCAAACAAGGGCAAAAGGTATAATGAGCCTGTGAATGAGGATGCACATAGTTCCATCATTTAGAACATCCATAATATTATAGGACACAAGGAATATTATGTCAACCCCGAAGTTGATGATGAGTTGAGTTGGAGAAGTGTATGCTCATATGAAACAGATTCGAAGGATGCTATGGAGAGATGGTAGAATGATCTTTATAATGTATCAACAAGGAGATGCATGTGAATCACCAAAATGACATGTGATATTGGATTATGACCCTACACCCTACCCTGGTTTGATGGAACAAACTCACTGGATATGTTCCTTGCATAGATGTAGAAGTTTCCAATGACCCATAGAATGTTGGCCCTAGACATAGTACTGGAAGGAATACTTGTGCATTGATGGGTGACACACTGTGATCATTTACGAGAATGGGCGCAAGTGGTGACGTCGATCAAGGAAAGATTTTAGTCTATAGAAAATACTTAGGAACATACATGTTCTTGCGAAAGGAATTGGCTAGCTAAGCAAAGTTCCAACACACAATGGATCTGTCAGATTTGCAGATGTACTGCGTTGAAAAGTAACCCCACCCATCAGGTGCCTTTGACTAGGATCACGTCGTTAGATGAGCAGCATTGGCCAGAGTTAGAACCCATCCAAGGGTTAGGCTATCGACAAAATAACTTCTTACCTCCCATAGAAACCAACAACCCACCATGGCAAGGGCTGAGGAACAAGATTAAAGTAAAGAAGCGTTGTGGCCCGTAGGGGTCGAATGCGCCTTGAAAAATCAACATAGTGCAAAGTTAGAGTATCATAGGAGTTAGGTAGGTAGGTACAAGGTAGGTATTAGTATGGATTTATTAATTGGATAGGACAAGGTCAACTCACACAGGATGATAAGACAAGTTGCCACATCTACAGATTTCAAAAATCTGAGTGAACAAGAGAAGTCATGAACAATGTATAGGTTACCTGACATGATAGCAGGCTCGCACATGTAAAGTACAAGATACACGATGATTATTAGTGATGAAGGGTCTAGGAATCAAATTCATCTAGATCACACAGGTATGCAAGAGTGAATAATTATGACGACACATCCCTACATGCACATTGGCAGTACGGTGTCTTAGTGTCGTTAACATCACCGCTAATGACACCCACATAGGGATTGAAGTGAATCAATACAAACACACCAAATTTCAAAGAAGGCCAGATATCAATGACACAATGGAATGAGTCCTCAAACTCCTCTGCAACTATTTATACTCCTCATGCCATCATTTTTTCATTCATAGAGAATCGATGATAATCTATAGATAGTATTTCCCATAGTTATCACTTGAGTAGTTACATAGGTATTTTAGTGACCATTGTGATGTATATATGAAATTCTAGTTCCACAATGAAATCCTAAGACCCATGCCCCCTTCCAGCAGACGAGTGATACTCTATAGCTTACATTCCACACAGGAGGCCCAACACCCCACGATTCTCTATTCTCGAGATTTACATATTAAAGTTTGGTTGTTGGGTAGGGAACCCATCCTACAGTTCGTCAACAACATGAAACATGTCACCAAAAATATCCCTGAACTGTGCTTCAAATATTATGCGGTGGACACCCCAATGCCCAAGGTCTAAGAGTCGATGATCCTGCCACCATGGATAAAAACCTTTGTTGATTCTGGTAGTCCAACTCTCGGGTTGTCCCCTCTCTTAGTTGAAGTTTTCCATGTATTTCTCTCTACCTACAATTCCGTGAGGGACAAAAAGAAGACGATGGTCATGCACGATGCAACCATCACCCTGGGTCAAGCCTTAATAAGCGTCAGGGTGATTTTTTCAAATCTTTGAGGTGGGCCTTTACCGATATAACACACGGGGTTCTAGATGGTATGCTTAAAGACATCTATTCTTTGTCAGTCCAGACATAGATTGGAAAGTGAGAGTTCTATATCCCTGAATAGTGACGACAAAATTCACCATTAACCTCTAGGGATGTTAACCTCATTCCAAGATCTGTGTCGGGCTGCAAAAATATCCCAGATTGATGATTTTCACTTACTCAAGCACTGTGCAGACGAATCGCTTAGTCCAATTCAGACTTTTATCAACTCAATCCAGAAGTCTAGTGACATAGTAGTGTCGGTGGCTCGAGGACGAGCCAACTAATAGTGTTGGGGGTCTGTTGGCACCCAAGATTTTGAATGAGTTTCATGCGAAATCATCACGACGCACAATGAGGAAGTTACATTGCACGATGCCAAGAAGGGTCAACATTTGTGCCAACCAATTGATTACTATGTGAACCAAAACATTTTTGTATTGTGTGCCATGAATCAAGAAAAGAATGCATGCATACCAAATATGAGTGTATCTTTAGAAATCTTTGTAATTGACTTCTATAACAACCTGAATGCTCATAGGGAAGGGTATGGATGAGTTGGAAAATTAGTTAGGATTTCCATGCTCCAGGAAAGATAGGGGGGATGCATGCGGACATGTAAAGCGTGTGGGACTTTTATTCACTCAAGAGATTGGAGTAGAGTAATATAGAGTAGTTGAGTAAGGTAGAGAAGGGTGTGAGTCAGAAAAAAGAGCGAGAGAGCTCTAGTTCAAGTTTTGTAATAGTTTTTCATGAGTCTATAATAGAGATAGAAGTTGTGTATGAATACGAGAGAGAGAGAGAGAGAGAGAGAGAGAGAGAGAGAGAGAGAGAGAGAGAGAGAGAGAGCATGGCACATCTCTATTTTATCACTCTATTTTAAGCCAACATATGTATTTTTAATTATCTTGTATTTCCATGGAAAAAAAAAATTGATATCTATAAAAACAAGGCCATCGATGGGAGATTTGTATCTCTACTCTATTCATAAATCCATACCAATTTGGAAGAGTGTAAACAATCCTAGGCCATCTATCTGTGTTGTTCATTTACAATGAAAAAACGATTTGTATATTTTGGGTAATACTTGGAATAAATAGTTGGTTGTGATGTTTCATTACCCAGGTAATTTGATTTGTCTCAGCAAATCAATCGAAGCCATGGGCATGCCTTTTGTATTATTTAAATTTATGGGTGAATGGAATTGAATAAGGGAATTAATGCAAACCTTTGCTCAGCAAGTAGGAGAAGTTTAGTTTATCATTTGGACAGTTTTGGTTGGTATATCTTCTATGTTTTTACAATGTTGACCAAGTGTTTGTAAAAAATGATTCATTAAGTGGAATTCTAAGTGTTGGGTTTGTTTGTTGGTTTGGGTTAGAATCCTATAAGAATGTTATATTTCCCTCTTGCTCAGAGTTTAGGTACAAGCATGGTCTATTTTTCATTAATAATTTTTCATGTTTCCTCAAACTTGTCTCCCTTAGAAAAGAGGTAACCCTTCATCTATAGGGTTGTAGGTGATTGTTAGGTAGTGTGGGACCTTGTGACTCTTATGAGTGGTTCTAATTAATTGGTCAAGTGATTACAAATGCATGTTGTTGTGTTATAGAATTGCCAACAAGGCATGTATGTGTCCACCTTTGGAACCCATGTCTGTGGACAAGTTTGTAAAATGTGCTTGCGTTCATAGGATTGGTTTGGATGCCATCTCTGGAACTACATTGTGAATTCAGATGCATATGTAGTTGAGTAGGACAAATGTGTAAGTTTATTTGTCGCTTTACACCTTTGCTAGTTGTTAATTGTATAAAATAAGATAACTAGTTGATCAAAGTCTTCATGGATCAACTGAAGGGCATGATAAAACATACTCACATACACATGATAGAGAAGTAGGATAGAGACTTCCATGTTTTCATACTTTTTACCAATACTAGTCCTTAATTGTTGTCCACTAGTGATAGATAACAATAATCAAAATACTACACATATTACTCACAAGCACGCCTTGCTCTAGGTTGTGCTTATTCTCATTTCATCTATAGCGAATATTGTTAATTTAGACCCTTGTAGAGTACTAGTTCACACACCTTCTTTTTTATGAAAAATGTTTTATTTCACTTTGCTGGAAATTATTTAGTCTTTCTTCTTTTGCACCTAAATAAGTTACTACTAGTGTCAATATAGTGTCACTTATTTAGGGAGGTTCGTGGACTTGTAGCCAATATGAAAAAGTTTTTTTGACAATGCCTATTGTTATCGCACAAGTTGTAGGTTGGGAAAAGCCTGACCCAACCACTAAAATGGCGACAATTTAGAGAGCACCTACCCACTCTCACCTTAGGTAGGTGTTCCCGTCACTTTAGAGGTGAGGTAGTCACCTCAAGGGGGGAATCTCGGTGACCCTAGGGGGGATTGAGATGAAAAGTGAGATGTATGAATGGAAGCCCCTAAAGGTCAAGTTTCTAGATGGAAAAGGGAACTTAGAAAAGAGTCTAGAGGGTTGCTTAAGGTTACCAATGATTTGAGTAACATGCCAAGTGTTAATACCTGCCCGAGACACAAAGAAAAACAAATATATGATATAATGTGTTAGTTGGACAAGCAAGTTAAGATGCATGTCCCTAATTGCAGCAAAATTCAATGATATATATTAACACATAGAAGATAATAAAGGCTGCAAAATAAGGGCTTAAAGTATAATTGAATAAGAAAGAGACAAACTAGTGAAAGCTAGCTTAACTCAACAATGATACAACAATACTTTAGCACTAAAGCAAGGCTAAAACAAAAGCTTACTGCAGTGATATTTATCAACCTTATGGCTATAGAAAACCAAGCTTTATAGTAGAAAAATCAGCCAATGAACATAACTTCTAACTAGCTCAAAAAGTGTGCTAGGGTTAATAGTTTGTTAGGGAAAAGTTGTGGCCAATTCCTAGGGTTAGTTTAGGATTTATCTACGGTTAGAGAGTTAGTTTCTGCAGCCCTAATGGTTGTAGATTAGTTTTGTAACAACAAAAATTTTTAGTGGATGAAAGAGGACGCCTCAATGAGGCAAGAAAGCCTAGGGCTCAAGGAACATCTTCCAAGTGAGAGAACTTCAAAAATTGAAACTTTCATGTTTACTAATGCAATTTTTTATTTCTCCAATGCAACGACTAGTGCCTTTGATTATGGGTTAATGGGGTCAAAATAAAAGAGCTAGTGCTACTACCTCCTTAGGGGTATAAATGATAGTATTCCCCAAGGCAAACAACCTACTAGGGTTTAAAACTAAGGGGTGTGTGCACTTATACTTCCTTAGCAAACCCTTGCAAACAATAATTCTATGCTTGAAATTATGATGGAGCTAAAGTAGGGGTGTATGCACTTATACTCCCTACCTAGCCCTAGCAAAATCAACCTTGAGCTTGAATTACAAATGATAGCAATAAGTAAAAAGCCTTACCAATCCAATAGCAACAAGATAAACCATAAGATGCCAAGATAAACCACCACAATAGTAAAAGAATGACCTCCAAGAGCTACCGCATCATCATCATCATCAACTCCACAACCAAAGAGACACCATACCATAGCACAAGATAGAAAAAACCCTCAAGGGGAGCGAAAATTTTAGTCCTCTACTTCTCACAATGGGAGAGTTATGATTTAAACTGAGATCTTATGTTATACAAAATGTCACTAACATAGTTTGTCCACATAATTTTAGGGTAAACCACAAGATTAGGGGTCAACAACCCTAATCTTGCCCCTTTACACAAATAATATTATTAAACAATTCATCTTTAAATTTACTTTTACACAAAAGAAACCCTAACTTAAGGTGACATCACCCCTTTAGAAGATGTTTTGACACTAGGAGCAAGTCGTTGATGTTGGAGAAGCATCGTTAGGCCACCAAAGGCCACATGTCAATCAACTAGGCCATCTCCTCATGGTCAAGGCCTCACTCTCCTCAAAACGTCCATGTGTCCATGAGCGATAAGTTTGTTGACGATTAAAATCATAACGATGAAATCTGCCCAAAAAGTATTGCTAAAGCGCTATTATTTAACTATGATAATAATATAATACTAGTAACTAGGACACCCTTGTAGACTAGAGGCGCAAGGATATACATATTACACATGTTTTGTTGTTGTTAGGATGTTGCCTACACAATACTACATTTTTGACGATGCAGTCTTGGTTTCATTTGGCGTGATAATAAGTGGATAATGCATTATTGTGGAATGCTTTTTGCGACACAAAACAATTTTATGGGTACGAGGAGCGTGTTATTTACAGTTGCTATGTTATAACCTTGTTACTAATTCTTATGATTAATTACCTAGCCATATATATGAAAGGGATAATTTAATGGTAGCATGATCAAAACAAAGAAAAAAAAAACTATGAAAAGGTTCTAAAGTATCGCAAAAGGAAAGAAACTATGTATTTGAGCTATAATAAAAGACTATATGCAAATTTTGAATGAAAGAGTTAAGGGATACTAGTGTTAGTCCTAGCTGTTATATTATTTGTTTGGTTAATGGACTATGCGAATTTCATTTGATTCGAATAGAAGCGCATATAGCATTGTTAATATGGATTATTGTGTGGAGTTATGGCAAGGGTTAACGTGTAAACTATCTTGGGTGGCGCACTATGCAATGAATACCTTCTCATATCTCACGATGGTTTGGCATTGGTTATATGGATTGATTATTGGTAAATCTTATGCTTATTGGGTTGTCTCGTACTTTGAATTGAATGGGGCCAGGTGATGGAAGTGAAGTGCATTTATTGCACATCACTCCACACCTTCCCTATCGTCCATCACCCTAACATTGTTCCATTGTTGCAATTTCACTCTGTTGGTTGTGAAGTTTTGGATTTTCAGGTTTTTGGAAGGGAAAGTTCGGCCAACCCGCCATTTAAGCATTTTTCCCACAGGTATGATTCTTTTCTCTCCATCCATGATGTATTCTCTGTTGTATGAACCAAATGGTGGCTCAATGATGCTTGGATTCTGTGTGTTCTTGAGATTTTCAACTATGTGTACATGTGGTGTTATGGCTCTCTACGATGACTGTAAAATGTTGGGAATTGCAAGCAAAGGAATGGGTATTATTAAGTTGCGCGTTGGTTGTTTACTCGGTCAATGTAGTTTTATGATGGGTCTCTTTGGAATAATAAGTAACAATGGTGCAATATGGCTCTGGGTTGATGATTGAGGGTTTTTGTTATGTGTATCATTGTCGGTTAACTTGTTTCCTCTCAGTTGTTGTGGTAACCCTTACCCAGTCGCAGAGAAGTTGCCAACAGTTGATGTGTTCTTTTCTTCAAAACCCAAGTCATGGTTGATGGCCCGTGCTTACTGTCTTTTCACCGAAGTGTCCCAAGATCCAATCTTGGTTGGCCCCGAATGTTAATATAGGCCTATTTGGGTATTGGATTAATACAAGTTTTATCTTGGCGTTCTGTCAAAAGGCCGTGTGTGTCCACATTGTTGTCGTTGTCAAGTTGTTTGGCAATTCAGGTGTTGGAAAGAGATGTTATATCTCTGTGTTTTTTGAATAACTGCCACTGTTAAGTTAAACCTCGTCCCTTCTCGACAACTATTGGAGGCACCTATGTGCACTGGGTTATTTTACTCTGACTGTCTTTGCTCTCCTCAGGTGTTAACTATTGTTTCCGTTGTCGGGACTTGGAGTAATAAGTAAAGACTGTATGGCTCACTACAATGTCTTGTTCGAAATGTATTTTTTCTCATGGTTGATATAACTCTCGGAAGACCATCAACTCTCTATGTTTTGTTTAAAAAGATAAACATGCTCTTGTTGCCTCCATGCATTTGATTTTGACAGAACCCGATTTGGAATTTGACTTGTCTTTGCTCTCCTCAGACACCTTCTGGGGTTGTCAAGTATTGGTTATCAGTTAAATGGTTATGGAAGTATTGAAACACATGTGCTCTCTCGTCGAGTCTCTATCTGGCCCTTCTATAATAAAATTGTTTTAATAAATAAGAATGAAATGAGCGGTTGCATACAGTCGAGGGATGTCTTCCTATTCATATGGTTTCGCTCACTATGTTTAATCCAACGTGGTCTTGATTGCATAAGAAGACACATGTATAAATTTTACTGAGCACGATCAAGGTTCTGGCAAGGTAAAAAATGATGCATATGTGTCAATCGAGTTCTATTCGCTCATATATGATTGGTTATATTGAAAACATCATGCAGACTATCAATTGTTTAAAAAAGAAGTTATACCCACAGAGATCAAGCTTGGGGTTTATGTTTAGTTGACTGTTGTTGTTTCAAGATTTTTTTGATCGATTAATTGAAGTCCTGTGTATGATCGGGCATGGTTTTAAGTCTATTCACATTTTTTAAAAGACACCTGTGTACATTTTAATTGGGCCCGATTGTTGATTGGAAAACAATGGATGTTGATTGTTTATCGTGGTGCGTTATTGATTATCAGGGATATATGTTGAGCATATTGTTGTGCGTGTTTTGATTATTTAAAAGAAGAAGAAGAAGAAGAAGAAGGGATCAATGTTTTATTAAACAATATTGTTGAATGGAAAAAGTTTTTATAAGTTATGTTTACACAGACTGTTATAAATTAAGGAATTCTGGGAGATTTAATTATTGAAACAACAAGCAGTTTTGTATACAATTGGGGAACAATGAATGTTGGTGCTTTTTGGATTGATTTTTTATTAGAGTTATGATTCTTGATTTATTTAATTTATTTTATGAACAATATCCATCAAATTCCCTGTCATTTTATCACTTTTTCGCTCATTACGAATCCCCTCACGATCCCAGATTCATTTTGCACACCTTGTTCTTAAAATTAAATTAAAACTATGTATTACATTGATTAAGAAATAACACAGAGATGGATCACAACTGATATGATTTGGTTATTGTTGCACAGTCAATTGTTTAATGAATTGTTGAGCAGTAATCATGTTCTTACTCCCTTTCATTTTCTCACTTTTCCGCTCGATACAACCTCCTCAGATATCCCAGAACCCTTATTCACTCCCTGATCATTGAAGATTATTAAATGAATTTTATGGATTGGATTGCATGGGCCTGATGTGATTGTTGAGCCAAACTTTGTTTCATATTAAGAGATGCCATGTATGGTTTGTTTAAGAAGCTAGTTGTTAATAAATGTTGCATACAAGATGAGCTTCTTCAGAAGAGGAAGCCATGGCCGAAATAATAGAGGAAAAGGGAATTGGAACAGAGGGCCTAGAAGGCCAAGATTCTCGATACATTTTGATGCAGATCCTCAAGAGTTGAACCAACTCTTCCAAGCTAGATTTTTCAATTGGTTTCGACAAGGGGTAGTCCAAACTAGACTAGAGAGGCCTCCCTCCCAACCCCAACATGTCCCTGGTATCCATGTGCCCCCTCATGTTTCATTACAAGCTAAAGTTCCCAAGAACGACGAATGGCAGGAGATTATTCACCTAGCAGTCTCCCAACATTGTGGCTAGCCAAATTTGTCTCTACCTGCTCCTCCTCTACCTGTTAGCCCAAATTTCCATATTGCCTAATTCTCTTTTATGACAACAGGGTCCTATTGTAGACAACAAGATTCAAAGTTGAATTACATCATTCAGACGATTGTTTTCAGAGGTGTTGATCTATCTTTGATAGTCTGTGTAGACATGTCTGTTTATGAATTAAATTTTATGACTGATAAAGGATATTGTGCAGAGTCAAGTGGGAATCAATCTGTGGCAAGCTGATCCAGCTTTTAAAGTTAAGTTTTTTACTTCCCGTCAGAGTCCTTTTGTATGGTTTTCATCGGGGATATCTAAGTTTAACTTTGGTCCAAACTCCCTCAGGGATTTTTGTAAAGAGAACGGTTCTTTTGATTTCTTGGAATGAAATAAACGATTGTTATTCTATCTCATCTGTGTTAATATGTGACTTGGTTTTTTTCTTTTGTCTCCACATTTACCTTTGCATCTGTTATATTCATAAAATTATATAAAAATGTTGAATTTTACAACAATCGTTTATTTAAAAAAAAAAGCCCTTGTAACTAATACGTGCGGATTGGGAAACAATTTTTGAGGCTATAAACATAGGGTGATATTCCCGTCTATCTTGCCTTAGCCAAGCAAGATCAGAAAATGCTTGAGTAAGATCTTTTCATATCTTTTCTTGAACATTTACTTGGCGACCATAGTGGGGAGATCTTCCATATCTCTCTCATTGTTTTTATGCTTGATTATCGTTGAATATATTTACATTTTTTATATTGATCCTTTGACTGTTTCTTTTCTTCATGACTGTACCTGTTGCAAGGCAACCCAATATGGAGCCCAGTCTTCAAGATCAGACCAACATTGCTTTAAATTTTTTTAATACCATCTTATATACCGCTAATACTCGGGTTGAGCTTAATCACTCATGGGCAACAATTGAACAAGACATAAGTGTCCAAGAACGTTGGGAAGCTAGGCAACGACAGCCTAGGAATCAACCATAGATTTTTTTTCCCTACAGTTTTGACCTTCTTTTCATGTCCTTAGACCCTCGTATATCTAGGAGAAGAAGAGGTTTATCAACTGAGATGAACCCTATTGCTGAAATAGGAAGAAGAAACGTTGTTTTTTCGGCCCAACAAAGTGCTCTAAGGAGAAATTTGTCTGATTTGTCTAGTTCATCTTTCTCTCCCTTACCTATTGTTCATAAGATGGCATCTAGTGGTGGCTCTGGTGGCACTAGAGGTGCTTCTTCATCTCAATATTCAACTTCATCAGTGATTGGTAGCTTATATAGTCACCAAGTCCCTATCCAATCTACTACCAACCCTGCCAAAGTCATTAAAAAGTATGGGCTTTTTCAGTTTGAAGAAGATGCTACAACTACTTCGTGGCATGTTTCCTTTTAGCTTAACCTAGCACCTGCTACTCGTCCACTTCTTAAATTCAAAGAGCATCTCCCTAGGTTTTTAGGGAATAACATTGTCACTATGAATGAAAAATTGGTGGCATTTTCTAATGCCATTCACAACATAGGAGCCAATGACAACGACACTTGTATGCACTTATTTGTGAATTCCCTTGAAGGGAAGGCTGCGACCGATTTCTTTGACCTCCCTCCTAAGATTTTGTCTACTTGGGAGGAGTTATTCTATTGGTTCAAATATACTTATGGGCAATCCAAAATCCCAACCGAGCAGTTACGAGAGTACAATAATATCGCTTATAAGGATGGTGAGACTATCAAGTCCTTCAACTTGCGTTTCACCAAATTATACAACCAAATTCTTGAACCGATTCACCCTCATAACCAAGCCTCTTTCATGCATTATTATAATGAATTACCTTCCCCCTACCATCATAGGCTTGAGGAAAAGGCCATTGATAACCTTGGTTCCGCTTTGCATACTTGTTTAGACTATGAAGAACAACTTGAAAGAACATGTCTTCCCAGGGGAGACTTAGTTAAACAGACAAACATGTCCGCCCTCTTATAGCTTGTACAAGACATGAATAATCAAATGATAGCATATGAGAGGAAAGACAATGTCCCCTCTCTTACCCCTGGAGCTTCATCTTCTTCTGCACCCCCCTTTAGAAATCCTAATGAAAACAATTTTCATCTTAGAGCTATCATGCCTCGTTGTTCGTGTAACTTTTGCGAAGAACACCATGAGGAAAGTACATGTGAGGTAAAGAAGAGTGCCAGGGATAAAATCTTTGGTAAGAGGCCTGAAACTAGCATTGATGTCCTAGACTTTGCAGAATGAGAGGACAGCATGATCATAAATACCAGGAATAAATCATATGCTCCAAAAGGCAAATATGATCCTTCTCGCACTTCTTCTATCCCAAGCTCATCTTCACCAGCTGCTACTATTCAGGTTCCTAAGGCTCCAAACAGTCAAGTAACTACCTCCCCTCTTCCCTCTTCCAAATACAACATTCTAAATCAGTTGGCCAACATCAAAGAAGATTCTACTCTCCTGGACATGGTTGTCGTCCCTGAGCTACAAAAGCATCTGAAAATTTTCATGGAAGGAAAAGCTTCCATTGTAACCAACCTCTCTGAAGAGGTACATGAAGATGATTCGTCTGTGAATAAAGTAGGTGTACATAACTTTAGACACCCTGTAAAAAAACCCCCTTTTTATATTTTTGTAAAGATTATGGATAAGATTGCCCATTGTTGTCTCATTGAAGGCGGTTCGGGACCAAGTGTAATCTTGAAAATTATTATGGAAGAGATAGGTTTGTCTTGTACAAATGAAAATGCTAGAAGCATGCTCTCTTATAATAGTTTACAACAAATGACCATAGGTGAAATCAAGGACGTGACCTTGGTTTTGTGCGCGCATCCTGAAGTAAAGGACAACCCTTAATATTCAGGTAATAGATATGCCGGTGAGTAATTACTCGATCATCTTAGGAAGAGATTGGAATTATTTGATAGGTGTATACCTCTCACTCGATGAGACACACTTATCCTTTCCTTGGAATGGTAATAACATCATATTCCTAAGGGAGGGGAGAATTTCACCTTACATAGAAAGCGTCCCACAACCTAATGTGAATTATATTGAGGAGGACCTAGGAGTGTATTCCATCTTTGTAGACGAGGACAACACTACCTTCAAACAAATTGACTTAGAGGATGGGATGTGGCATATGCACTTTGATGGTTCATGCTCTAATGAAGGAAACATGGCTGGTATTATCTTGTACTCTCCTGTGGGTAAGATTCATAACTTTTCCTATAGGTTAGAGTTTGCATGCACAAACAATGTCACTGAATTTGAAGCATTACTGCTAGGCATTGAAAATGCCTATAATCTGGGTTGTGGTCACCTTCAGTTTTTGGGGATTCCAAACTTGTTGTAAACCTTGTACGAAAGATATACTCTCCTAGCAACAATTTGATGAAACGTTACACCCAAAATATTTGGGAACTTATCTTGAACTTACTATCTTTCAACATCACTCATGTTAAAAGGGAATTGAACTCAATGGCTGACAGGTTAGCTGTTTTTGCAGCCTCTCCTACTCGAAAACTTTTTCCACAAAGACCTGATTGTACTTTTCAATCTCTGTATCATCCGCACATCCCTGACAACATAGAGCCATGGCCGGTCTTCCCTAGTGATGAGAGCATCTGTGCTTTCATTCAAAATGAACCTTATAAGCCTAAGGAAATTATATCGATGGAAGATAACAAAATTCCTAAAGGCTTGACTCCTATAGAAAGTTCATTTTCATCAAGTGATGTAGGCAACAAAGAAAAACCTAGAGAAAAGGAGTCGACAAGGAAAGTGGGTGAAACCATTTCCTTGAACATTGGAACACCCAAGTCTCCAAAGAATGTTAAAATAGGTGCCCAATATTCTGATGAAGAAAAATTGAAGTTCGCTAAGCTGCTTGGTGAATTTCAAGATGTTTTTGCTTGGTCTTATGAGGATCTTCATGGTTTTGATCCTGCTCTTATACAACATGCCATTCCTATTAAGGAGGGCATAAAAATAGTTTGGCAGAAACAAAGACCCATTAACCCGACACTGGAAGCAACTATTCGAAAGGAGTTGAAAAAACTCTTGAAGGTTGGGATCATTTTCTTGGTTAAGTATTCTAAGTGGGTTTCCAATTTGGTTCCTGTCTAGAATACAACTGGCCAGATCAGATTATTTGTAGATTTTCGCGCATTGAATAGGGCTAGTTTAAAAGATCACTTTCCTCTCCCTAATATGGAAATGATTTTGCAGCAAGTTGTAGGGTCACAGATGATGTCCTTGACGTTTTTTTTGGTTACAATCAAATCAAGGTAAAAAGGACAGATAAATATAAAACCACTTTTATTACTCGTTGGGGCACTTTTTCTTATGAATGTATGCCTTTTGGCTTATCTAATGCAGGTGCCACTTTTCAAAGAGTTATGCAAATAGATTTTGACTATTTGATCGATAAAATTATTCCGATTTATCTTGATGACTTAACTGTGTATTCTAAAAATCTATCAGATCATTTTGGTCATCTTAAAAGAATTCTTATGCGATGCAGGAAATTTGGAATTTCTCTAAATCCTTCTAAGTCTATTTTTGGTGTTACCATGGGCAAGCTCCTTGGACATATTGTCTCTAATTCAGGAATAAGCATTGATCCTAAAAGGATTGTTGCTATCCTAAATCTGCGTGCTCCCACTTCCAAGAAGGAGATTCAAGCTTTTATGTGTGTTATTAACTTTGTCCATAGGTTTGTTCCTGATTTTGATGTAATGGTCAAGCCAATTCATAATCTGATTAAGAAAGATTGTTCCTTTTCTTGGACAAATGATGTCAAAAATGCTTTTATAGGGATCAAGAAAGCAATCAGTTCCACACCGGTTTTGGCGAAGTTGGATTTTGAGAAAGAATTTATGATATATACTAATGCCACAGAGCAAGCAGTTTTTGCTATCCTCATGCAATGTGATGACCAAGGTAATGAAAAACTAGTAGCTTACATGAGTAAAAGCTTGTCCGATGATGAGTTTAAATATTATTTTATTGAAAAGCATGCTTTCGCTCTTGTTAAAGCTGTTGAAAAGTTTCGCCACTTCATCTTAGGTAAGCACACGTTGGTAAAAGTCCCTTTACCCGCTATCAAGTTTTTTCTCTCACAAACTTATCTTTCAAGGAATCTTGCACATGGGCTTGCCAAGATCCAGGAGCATGATTTAACTATCGTGACTTCTAACACCATCAAGGGACATGACTTAGCCCTTCACTTAGCTCAACATGTTGAAACTCGTGAAGAAATCGATGAACATGATAGCTCTCTATTAGCACTGTTTTACATTGACAATCAAATCCTTCCTGTGTCTGAACATCGTTGGTATAAAGATATGGTTTATCACTTGCAAAATCAAAGATGTCTAGATAACTTAGATACTCATCAGAGAAGAAGGCTTTGTCTTGAATCTTCTAGATACATCATTATAGGATACTTCTTGTTTAGAAGATCCGTCGATGGTATGTTGCTTCATTGTGTAAACAATGAGGAAGCACATAAATTGTTGCAAGAAACTCATGGTTCTTCAAATACTGTTATTCATGTAGGAGGTCATTTTTCTACTAGAACCACTGCTTTTAATATTATCAGAAAAGGATACTATTGGCCTTCAATCTTTCGTGATTCTTATGTTTTTTCGAGTTCTTGTGACAAGTGCCATAAATTTGTTGGGAAAGAATTCCTTTCAGGCATGCCTTTACAACATGTCCTCCCAGACTTTCCTTTTTCAAAATGGGGTTTGGACTTTATTGGTCCTATTAATCCTCTGTCTTCAACAGGACAAGTCTTTATCTTGACAACCACAGACTATTTTACGAAATGGATTGAAGTTGTCCCGCTTAAACATTCACAGGATGAGCAGGTGATTCCTTTCCTTGAAAACAATATTTTTTCCAGATTTGGTCTTCCTTTGGAAATTATTACAGACAATGGTCCCGCTTTTATTTCTGCTAAGCTGACCCAATTTTTAGTTAAGTTGGGGGTTAAACATTTTACTTCATCATGTTATTATCCCCAAGGTAATGGGCAGGCCGAGTCTACCAATAAGAATCTGGTAAGAATTATCAAAAGGCTAATTGAAGATAAGCCTCGTCAATGACACCGTTCCCTCACTTACGCTCTTTGGGCAGATCGAACTACCACCAAGGTGAGCACTGGTTGCACTCCTTTCCATCTTGTTTATGGTCAAGAAGCCATTTTGCCTATTGAGCTGGAACTTTCCTCCTTAAGGTTAATGCTACAGGTCAAAGAGTTAAATTCTTTTGATGTTTCTCAAAGAATGAATGCACTTTTGGCTTTAGAGGAGCAAAGGATGTTCGCCTTGGATAATACAAAGAGAAGACAACATACTGTTAAAAAATATTCCAACAAGAGTGTCAAAGCTGTCAAATTCAAAGTCAATGAGAAGGTAGTGTTGTGGGATTCGGCTCATGCTGATAGAGGAAGGCATTCAAAGTTTCAAAAATTATGGTTGGGTCCTTTTAAGATTGCTTTTGTCCTGGGCACAAATTCTTACATTCTAAAGGACTGACAAGAGCAATTGTTTTCCTACAACACTAATGGTTACCACTTAAAACATTATGTGGAACCAAATTGAAAAGTTAAATGATGTTTGGAATGTTTTATGTATTATAGTAGTTTTCATTTCAGTTTTGATATTTTTGTGATTTCATTTTTTGCTTATTTCAATTCTGCTATGATATTTCTTGTTTTTTTGATCTTTTGATTTAATTTCTTGTCAAAATAAAATGTTGGGTCAGTTTTGCCACAACGACGCTTTTGCAAAGTATTGTTAATCAATAACAATCGAGTTACACAATTGTCATGATGTTTCCCCTTGAAAGCATCATTGAATTTGTTATCTGCTTTCACTGTTGTTTTCTAAGATAGTTGGTTTTATCCTTCTTTTGCTTTCCTGTTCTTCATCCATTTCAAGATTCAAAAGAGAAAGTTCAGAAAAAATTTCTCCTTGAAGTCAAGAACAATTTTTAGTTGAATGATTATGCTTACAGGGATATACCCCCTTATACTTGACACTTTTCATGAGTTATTCCCAAATTCTCGGTCATTTTCCCCTTAAATCCACTCACTTCCCCATGTTGCATAATCATTTCGATTTATATCTTCTTGATCTGATGTTACTTGGTCAGCAAAACCAAACATTTTGACTTCTTAATCTGTTGAAAACAGATTTCCCCGTGGATTCGCCAGTTTGTTGACGATTAAAATCAAAACGATGAAATCCGCCCGCAAAGTATTGCTAAAGCCCTATTATTTAACTATGCTAATAATATAATATTAGTAGGTGGGATGCCCTTGTAGACTAGATGTGAAAGGATAGACATATTACACATGTTTTGTTGTTGTTATGATGTTGCCTACACAGTCCTACATTTTTGACAATGTAGTCTTGGTTTCATTTGGCATGATAATAAGTGGATGATGCATTATTGTGGAATGCTTTTTGCGACACATAACAATTTTATGGGTATGAGGAGTGTGTTATTTATAGTTTTTATGTTATAACCTTGTTACTAATTCTTATGATTGATTACCTAGCCACATATATGCATGGGATAATTTAATGGTAGCATGATCAAAACAAAGAAAAAAAAACTATCAAAATGTTCTAAAGTATAACAAAATGAAAGAAACTATGTATTTGAGCTATAATAAAAGACTATATGCAAATTTTGAATGAAAAAGTTAAGGGATACTAGTGTTAGTCCTAGTTGTTATGTTATTTGTTTGGTTTATGGACTATGCAAATTTCATTTGATTCAAATGGAGGCGCATATAGAATTGCAAATATGGATTATTGCGTGGACTTATGGCAAGGGTTAACGTGTAAACTATCTCGGGTGACACACTATGAAATGGATATCATCTCAGATATCACGATGGTTTGGCATTGGTTATGTGGCTTTATTATTGGTGAATGTTATGCTTATTGGGTTGTCTAGTACTTCGAATTGAATGGAGCTAGGTGATGGAAGCGACGTGCATTTACTGCACGTCACTCCAAACCTTCCCTATCGTCCATCACCCTACCATTGTTCCATTGTTGCAATTTCTCTCTGTTGGTTGTGAAGCTCTACATTTTCAGGTTTTTGGAAGGGAAAGCTCGACCAACTCACCATTTAAGCGTTTTTCCCACATGTATGATTCTTTTCTCTCCATCCATGATGTATTCTCTATTGTATGAACCAAATGGTGGCTCAATGATGCTTGGATTTTGTGTGTTCTTGAGATTTTCAAATGTGTGTAAATGTGGTGTTATGGCTCTTTGTAATGACTGTAAAATGTTGGGAATTGAAAACAAATGAATGGGTATTATTAAGTTGTGCATTGGTTGTTTGCTCGGTCAATGTAGTTTTATGATGGGTCTCTTTGGAATAATAAGTAACAATGGTGCAATATGGCTCTGGGTTGATGATTAAGGGTTTTTGTTTTGTGTATCACTATCGGTTAACTCGTTTCCTCTCAGTCGTGGTGGTAACCCTTACCCAGTCGCAGAGAAGTTGCCAACAGTTGTTGTGTTCTTTTCTTCAAACCCCGAGTCGTGGTTGATGGCCCGTTCTTACTATCTTTTCACTGAAGTGTCCTAATATCTAGTCTTGGTTGGCCCCGAACGTTAATACAGGCTTGTGTGGGTATTGGATTGATACAGGTTGTATCTCAGGGTTTTGTCAAAAGGCCATGTGTGTCCTCACTGTTGTTGCTGTCAAGTTGTTCGTCTCTTCAGGTGTTGGAAAGAGAAGTTATCTTCAGGTGTTGAATAAACAAGAATGAAACGAGCGGTTGCATACAGTCGAGGAATGTCTTCTTATTCGTATGGTTTCACTCACTGTGTTTAATCCAGTGTGGTCTTGATTGCATAAGAAGACACCTGTGTAAATTTTACTCAGCACGATCAGGGTTCTGACAAGGTAAAAAATGATGCTTGTGTGTCAATCGAGTTATGTTCGCTCATATATGATTGGTTATATTGAAAACATCGTGCAAACTATCAATTGTTTAAAAAAGAAGTTATACCCACAGAGATCAAGCTTGGGGTTTATGTTTGGTTGATTGTTGTTGTTTCAAGATTTTGTCGATCGATTAATTGAAGTCATGTGTATGATTGGGGATGCTTTTAAGTCTGTCCACGTTTTTTAAAAGACACATGTGTACACTTTAATTGGGCCCGATTGTTGATTGGAAAACAATAGATGTTGTTTGTTTATCGTGGTGTGTTATGGATTATCAGGGATAGATGTTGAGCATATTGTTGTGTGTGTTTTAATTATTTAAAAACAAAAAGAAGAAGAAGGGATCAACGTTTTATTAAACAGTATTGTTGAATGGAAAAAGTGTTTATAAGTTATGTTTACACATACTGTTATAAATTAAGGAATTCTGGGAGATTTAATTATGGAAACATCAAGTAGTTTTGTATACAATTGGGGAATAATGAATGTTGGTGCTTTTTTTATTGATTTTTGAACAAAGTTATGATTCTTGATTTATTTAATTTATTTTATGAACAATATCCATCAAATTCCCTATCATTTTATCACTTTTTCGCTCATTACGAATCCCCTCACGATCCCAGATTCATTTTGCACTCTCTATTCTTAAAATTAAATTAAAACTCTGTATTACAATGATTAAGAAATAACACAGGGATGGATCACAACTGATATGATTTGGTTATTTTTCACAGTCAATTATTTAATGAATTGTTGAGTAGTAATCATGTTCTTACTCCCTTTCATTTTATCACTTTTCCATTCAATACAACCCCCTCAGATATCCCAAAACTCTTATTCACT
Organism: Picea engelmannii; assembly: GCA_009831015.1. Taxonomy (NCBI): domain Eukaryota; kingdom Viridiplantae; phylum Streptophyta; class Pinopsida; order Pinales; family Pinaceae; genus Picea; species Picea engelmannii. The sequence continues at coordinate 80,798 of ML800127.1, forward strand.
ACCTACTCATTGACAATTATTAAATGAATTTTATGGATTGGATTGCATGGGTCTGATGTGATTGTTGAGCCAAACTTTGTTTCATATTAAGAGATGTCATGTATGGTTTGTTTAGGAAGCTAGTTGTTAATAAACGCTGCATACATGATGAGCTTCTTTAGCAGAGAAAGTCATGGCTAAAATAATAGGGGCAGAGGGAATTGGAACAGAGGGCCTAGAAGGCCAAGATTCTCGATACATTTTGATGCACATCCTCAAGAGTTAAACCAACTATTCCAAGCTGGATTTTTCAATTGGATTGGACAAGGGGTAGTCCAAGCTAGACCAGATAGGACTCCCATCCAACCCTAACATGTCCCTAGTATCCCTGTGGCTCCTCATGTTTCATTACAACCTGAAGTTCTCGAGAATGACAGATGGCAGGAGATTGTTCACTCAATAGTCTCCCAATATCGTGGCTGGCCAAATTTGTCTCTACCTACTCCTCCTCCACCTATTAACCCAAATGTCCAGATTTCCCCTACACACTCACCTGTACAATCCTCCCACACAAGCAAAAGACTCAAAATCAAATCCCACCACATGCATGACAAAGGAAAAGCTATTGTTTCCCCCTCCTCTCCCTCAAGTGATTCAACGAAATATGTTTCATCCCGCATGCACTTGAGAGATGACTGTTATCATGTTATCAGTGAGATCAAGCCTCAAAGCTCCACACAGCGTAAGGCTAATTCAAGAAAGTCAAAAGGAGATAGTAGCAACAAATGGAAAATTGCCTCGAAAAGTGGCAAATATGGTTTATGAGTACATTTTATTATTGTTTGGTTGAGAACAATTGACTGCTGAGGTTTTTGGACAACATACTATTTTTTATTATTTTGGATATTATATGTTTGGATATGATTTAAAATATCATTGATATTTAATTTTCAAATTATGAGAATGATTATGGGAGTCACAAGGGGTCCCACCTACTAGTTATTATTTATTAAAAAACCCTTATTATTATTATTATTATATTAATTCTTCACCTAAACTACAAGTTAGTTGAGTTTAAATTAACTTAACTAAAAGAGGTAGTTGAACTACTTCAGTTAATTTGGGATGCATAAAAGAAAAAGGAGAAGGAAGAAAAAAGGGAGAATAGAAGGAGAAATCATACTAAGGTTTGCTCTTGACTTTTATTGAGATAGTTCAATTTTCATTCATTCTTCAATTCATTAAAAGCCTAATTCTCTTTTATGATAGTAGGGTCCTATTATATACAACAAGATTCAAAGTTGAATTACATCATTCAGACACTTGTTTTCAGAGGTGATGATCTATCTTTGATAGTATGTGTAGACTTGTCTATTTATGAATTAAATTTCATGACTGATAAATGATATTGTGCAGAGTCGAGTGGGCAACAATCTGTGGCATGCTGATCCATCTTTTAAAGTTCAGTTTTTTACTTCCTGTCGGAGTCCTTTTGTATGGTTTTCATTGGAGATATTTGAGTTTGACTTTAGTCCAAACTCCCTTAGGGATTTTTTTAAAGAGAACGATTCTTTTGATTTCTTGGAATGAAATAAGTGATTGTTATTCCATCTCATCTGTGTTAATATATGACTTGGTATTTTTTCTTTTGTCTCCATATTTACTTTTGCATCTGTTATATTCAAAAAATTATATAAAAATGTTGAAATTTACAACAATCTTTTATTTAAAAAAATCAACCTAAGCCCTTGTAACTAATACTTGCAGATTGAGAAACAATTTTTGAGGCTATAAACATAGGGTGATATTCCCATCTATCTTGCCTTAGCCAAGCAAGATCAGAAAATGTTTGAGTAAGATATTTTCATATCTTTTCCTCAACAAACTTCACGACCAAACCCTAACCCTTCTAGGTGACATCATGCCTCTAAAGATGATGTTTTTCATCTCCTAGGAAAAATGTTTGGCAGGTGAGGACTATGTCATGTCTTCTAGGCTTTCTTCTAGGCATCCAAAGGTATGTCTCTCTCATATAGCATGCAGTCTCGTCACATCCAACCTATGGGATTCAAGCCCCATGGAAGCCCACGCTAGGGTTGTTCCTCCAAAATTGTCCACCAACTAGGTCCCGCAAAGACAAATAATCACGCCCTCCAAGGATCTCAAGTCAAAATATCACGATGATTAAATCAAATCAATAGATGAACCACCTAAGCATGTGCATCAAAGATTACCCAGTCAAAGAAGTAAGTGCTCAAAGACATTATGTGACTTTCCAAGCTTGGATATGGGAGGGTTAATGAGTTGTCCTATTGGGTAAATCTTTCCATAGGTAAAGTAGTGTTTCCCAAGTGATCCCTCTCTAAGCCATGTGAAGTGGATGGAGTGATTAAGGATTGAGACTCACTGGGCATGGGGTTCATGACATACAAGGGGTTGTAGTGTCTCATTCCTGGGTGCCTTTGTAGAGGGTGTGTGGCACCTTCATTTGAAATGAACTTTTTCCAAGCCCATACTCTTTCCATTCTTTGTTTCTTTCATGTTTTAAAGGACGAGTTGAAGGCCACTGCCCTGGCGTGGTGTCTAGATAATGACAATGTCACTCACAAATACCTTGTGGAAATGAAAAGGTTGGACTGTGATGAGACCCCCTTTTTCTCAGCTATGCAACTGAGAGCCATTACCATGGCTTGGTGACCAAATGATGGTAATGTCATACCACTATATACCCACGATCATGATAGGTCAGCTCACAATGAGACCTCCTATCCTCCAACTAGCCCTTTAAGCATTCATAATAATTTATTCTTGTGGGTCCCCCTTTTCTTACAAAAAATCGTTTCATTGCTTTCTTGGGGGATCCCTGGATGAAGTATCTAGAAGGTTTATATATAAGATTTTATCATTTTTAACCAACAACAATCTCTTTGGGCCTTCAACGCATTCTTCCCATAGAATGCGAGACAACCCCTTCTTGGGTCAATACACCCTAAAATCCCAAGAGACAAGGAAATGGGGGGGGTTAGTGATGGAAAGTGGTAAGTATGGTTGGGAACGGTACGATGGAGCTTCAAGGGAGTTCCTAGTAGCAAACCCATTCCCAAGGAAGACCTAGGGCACAATGTTAACCACCAAGGTGAAACAGGGAAAAAGGCATAATGTCCAAGAATATGTCACGAAATTGATCCAGGTGGATATCGGTGGCCACCCACCTTTTTTGACTGGCTCAAAACAATTTTCTGGCAAATTTGGAAATTTACTATTTTTAGCAGTTTTTAACTTTTGGGGCCATTTTGAGGGCCCAAATGAAGGTTTTTCGAGATAGAGGTTCTAAATGATAACCAAAGGCATGATTGAGCCCCCAAAATGAATCTCCTCGATGATACAATTCCAACGAGCTATCATATGCCTAAAACAAAGATCGTATGCAAAAGTTACGACCCCGGGAAGTTGATGTACTAACTTACCCAAACGGGGCCCACATGACTTTTGGCGCTTCATCTCCTAGGGTTAGGTTTTTGGATGTCTAGGAATTTTGGCATTCCTGTTTATTGTAAAAAGGCCTTCAGAGCCTCATTGTAATCATCTTCTTGCGAATGCAAGTAGCCATCACATCTCTTCTCAGAGATAATCTGCCACCATTCTATTGAGTCTTTCACTCTGTATTTTATAGTCTCTGTACATTTATTTCATTCATAGAAATCATGTATTACTGTATATCTATGTTTATGGTTGCATCTTTGATATATTTCTGTTATATTATTGAATATCCGCGATATCTCTGTGCATTTCTTTATTATATCTTTGATCTCATTTTGTGCCGAAAATAATCCGGATCAAAAATCTAAAGCAGTCTAAGATACAACATACTCAAATGCCTCAAATATTGAAATGACACTCACCATAATTCTTGACTTGTACCTCATGGAGCAAGGCCCATTACCTTTCGGGAGCTAGCGGGTGTGGTGGATGCCATCCTGAAAATCCTGACCTCTGTGGTGGTGAGAAGGGTCTCCATCTGTGTAAGTGGACATTGTTGGTCATTGTTGGGCATGGAATCAATATGAAAGTAGAGAAAAATGAAATATGAAATGCATCTAAACTAATATGAGAAATGAAGATGCTAATGCAAGGAAAGAAAGATGGCCTACCTACTTTTTCGGGGCATGGGCCTTGAAGAAGTCATGTGACCTGAACATAAGGTTGGAGAAGAGATCCATCCACTGTAATGGCATCTTTCTCCCCTCCAAGGTTGTCAGATAGTACTTTTATTTATCAGACTTATTCTTAATAATGTAAGGGCCAAGCCATGAACTTCCCTATCTCTGGTCATACTTGGGCTTTCCCTTTCTCTTGTCCCAGATGAACGCAAGAATTCCTTCACTGAAGTTGATGCAAGACATACTCTTAATGTATGGATATGAAGGAGGCTCTGTGTTGACCATCTCTTTGATGTATTCTTCATGTTGTTCATCTTATTTCTTCAAAATATGGATAGACCCAGGATCCTTCCCATGGTACTTTGCAATTTCCTATTTGTATTCATCTGTCCATGGGAGAAACATCTCTATGGAGTCTTCTTGCATGAAGGATGGCTCAAATGGATCATACTCAATAATTTGTGGAGGCACATCACAATTGTGTTCATTAACATATTTAGGGCCACTTGAATCCATCGCATGCTTGTCCTTATTTTCCTGGTTGTGCAAGATTTCATATGTGCCATCACCCATGGGAATGTATGCATGAGTAAGGCTCGTGCTAAGGAAACCCCCAAGGGAAAAAGACCAGGTCCTCGATAATAGCATCCCCCAATCATTTGAAACATCGATCACAACTATGTCCACGAGGAGGCTGATATGTGAAAAATCAATCAGGAAAACCTCAATGTCCTCACATACTCCAAAAACCTTGAACTTTTTAGAATCAACACCACATACATTACCATAGGTTCAGGTCATTTTTAGACCAAGTTGTTCCATGACTTTCAGTGACATGACATTCACCGAGGCCCCAAAATCAAGCATGCAGTTGTTTAACTAGAGGCTATTCATGCCTAATGAAAGATAGAAGGGGGGATTTATGTCCCTTTGCCGATCAAGGTACATAGTGTTCAAGATGATAGGAGGGTCTTCCTTCTCAGTTGGAACCTGTAATAATTTCAAGATTTCCCTTTTCATAGAAGGGATCTTTCACATCTCTGTTTCGGGGATCGTCATATTCAACTTTCCAAACATGCCTGTGACATCTATATTCAATTGAATCTCATCTACAGGAGTTCGCTTAGGAAGCAAATCATGTACCAGAGGTGGAGGTGGTGAGGCCACCTTCTCTGCTGGGAGAGGAAGAGTGTTAGGTTGTGATGGAGGGGCTCAAGCTTTATTTCTTCTAGTGTAGGTCAAATATTCCCTCCTCCTTAATTCCTTCTTCTGATCATTTTTAACCGATTCAAGGCCCATAATCTCCCTTCTCTTTCTCCTCGTCTTCTGGCTTCATTGATCGATTCTTGTGTGACTTGTTCCTCTTGGAACACCCAGATCATATCCATGAAATCTGTATCGTCGAGAGAATCTTCATCTCGTTGGGGGCATTCATCTTCCCTGTGAGGTTCTTAGCATGGAAGGCACCAAGCTTCTATGTCAACCGTCCCAACTGGTTTCAAAGTGTCTCGGGCCTTTGCCTCTTGTTGATTCCTTGGTTTCCAACCTATGGAATCTCTCTTCTATCTAGAAAACAAAGGTCTGGGAGTAGATTGATTCCTCTCTACTATAGTCAAATGGTCCATAATCTGACTGTGCACCTGGGAAAATTGGGTACTCATATGATATATCTTCTTAGTCAAAAGGGAATTCAGATCAAGAGCATTGTTGTTGGAAACCTTGGTATTTGCTTCTACCTTGACACGAGGGTACTAAAAAGGTTACACCCTTGAATCAAGGAGATTCTCTTCAATGTCAGCATTGTACTCTTTGAGCAGTGCAATCGATGTGGGCTTCTTGTCCTTCAGAATGAAGCAAAATTTCCCTTCAAAAGCATTCATATAAAGGAGACAAACCGATGATGTTGTAGGATAGAATTCTGTTGGAATATGGTTGTACAACCTGTCAAATCTAATATTGAATTCCTTCATTATTTCATTCTCCTTTTTCTTTATCCGATTGAATTGTTCTCCATGCATCCCACTGTATTTATTTGTTGACCATATGCTCTTAAATAAGTTGGAAAAACCTTCATAGGACGTGAGATGATTTTCACAGAGGCCTTTGAACCAATCAAGAGATTCTTCAGTCAATGATGAAACGAATAACCTCGTGGCCACGTCTTCATGCTAAATCCATGTATTGTCCGTGTCTCGGCCCTTGACATAAAGATGATCCTAAAAAAATACTACATTATTCCCTGGGAACTTTGGAAACCCCTTGTTTGACTCTTTGGGCATTGTATTGGGGTATCCTTGGATAATGGACATGTTAAGGGGTTTGTAGATGTCCTTTTCCCAAGGGTAAGCCATTGGATCAAGGGGAAGGGTACCATGAAAAAGGGTTTTGACAACGAGAGGCTTGAGGGGAGGTCTTCTTTGGTAAACCTTAGAAGGCTTGAACCTCCTAGGGGGAAAAGGCCTGGAAGAAGAAGGGTTCTAGGAAGGTGGAGTTGTCAGATGAGCTTCAAGAAGAGCTCATCAAAAAGGGGAAAAAGGAACATCCCTTGGGTGGAGTCGCCAGGCAATCTAGGGTAGAGGCTTTCGGATAACTTACCAAAGTGTCGTTTAGGGTTTGGAAGAGGATTCAAAATCCTCCCCAACAACGACGCCAAAATGTTATCGCACAAGTTGTAGGTTGGGCAAAGCCCGAACCAACCACCAATTGGTGAAAACTAGGAGAGAACCTATCGATTGTCACCTTAGGCAGGTGTTCCCGTCACTTTAGTGGTGAGGTAATCACCTCAAGGGGGGAATCTTGGTGACCCTAGGGGGGATTGAGATGAAAAGTGAGATGTATGAATATAAGCCCCTAAAGGTCAAGTTTCTAGATGGAAAAGGAAACTTGGAAAAGAGTCTAGAGGGTTGCTTAAGGTTGCCAATGATTTGAGTAACCTTCCAAGTGTTAATACCTGCCCGAGACACAAGGAAAACCAAGTATATGATATAATATGTTAGTTGGAAAAGAAATTTAATCTTGTTGTACCTAATTTCAGAAAAATTCAATGATATATATGATCTGAAAATGATCTTTAAAAGACTTGCTTGAGTTTTAAGCATGTGTTCAATTACCACTTAGGAATTAAGAAAAGAAGAAGAACTTAATGAAAGAATATTGAAATCATCATAAAGAATGGAGATCATAAAATAGACATAAGGAACAGAAAACCATAACAACAAGCTTGATAACAGAGTTCGACAAGGTTTCCTATGTCTCCGGGTCTTTGTCTCAGTGAGGGAGGCTTTCTTATTAATCTTAAATGCTTCAAAAGTACATCAGGAATGCATCAAAAGGATTAAAAAATGGTATGGTTGTGTTCTTCTCGACCTCAATAATCTGACACAACTGACGACACTGAAAAAGGTTGAGCGTAGCTCCCGAAAATGGCCTCCAAAGTTCGCTTCCTCAATGGATTCCCTGTATAAAAATGGCTTAGGCTTCATGAATTCTTCAACATTTCTCCTATTCAGAACTTGTTTGGACTGTCAAAAACCTTTGGTTTATGTATATTTTGAGATGGGGATCCTATCCCAACTTCCCCCCAATATCTGGCCTCAAATTGGGCTCCAGATCCCCCCAAAATGGGCAAAATCCAATAAAATCAGGCTAATAATCCAAAAAAGGCATATAATATAGTTGAAAAACCCAAATTTGGCAAAAATGGCATGTTAGCCCCTCTGCGTTGGGCTCCTAGTCATATGGGGCATTTCCATATGGCCTCGGGCTGAGTGTTGGTGCATTGGCCCTTAAAATTTCGGTCCAGGTCATGTGAATGGCCATGTGGCCAAGTGTTAAACCCCTCGCCCACCTCTCCTCGTTCATGGCTCCTAGTTCCTAGCTCCTGGTTAGTCGGCCTAGCCCCTCACCAACTGAGGCCTATCACCATAATCGTGCACCATATCTCCTTAAATAAATATTATGCCATGTGGCATATCAAGAGACTCGTAGACAGGTCGGTTGGCACTTGTTCCAAAGACTTGGGATATGGAGGAGGTCGCATGGTTGAATCTTGCGGAGGCAAAATAAATTTTTGAACGGACCTGCATTGGTCAAATTTGGAGTGCCACGTGGCACCCTCTGATTGGGCCACATGTCACCCTGTGATTGGACCATACAACCTAGTCACCGACACAGTCAATGCACAATCAATACCATGTCATCATTTTGTCATCCTGCCACGTCACTGTCGTACAACCACGTGTCGTACCCTAAGCCTACCACGTCAGCATCTGTACTGCCAAGTCACCATGCCACTTCAACATCTGTACTGCCATGTCACCCTACCATATCAACATCTGTACTGCCCCCTATCATCTGTACTGCCATGTGTCGGCATGTCATTGGGCCACGTCAGCGTCTGTACAACCACGTCTTGCGTCCGTACAGTGCCACGTGTCAATTTTTTTATTGGTCCACATCAACCCCTGAAAATGCCAAAAATGAGTGACACATGTCACCTCCTCATGCTGCCACATGTCCCTATTGATGTCATGTTGATGTACTACCGACGTCAGCAATACGACCTATTGACTTTTTTGCATGTTTGGGAAATCGACCATAACGCGATAACTTTCACTTATGGCGTCCATTTTTGGAAAAAAAATATATGGCCAGAATCGGTGCGACAAGCCCAACACAATGGTGTTGGTTTTGTCCGATTATGAGAACTTTGATTTTTAGGCCTTCTTGGATCGATTTTGGATCATGCCTCCCCACTAAGACCTTTTGGTCCTCCAAAAGGATATTAACCAGTCATCAAGTGCGGGATAGGCCACCCCACATCATCCTGTGCACCTGTCGCATCATTATCAATTGCATAATAACCATGACAACTGAAAGCATATTGTTAGCCACTTGAACTCGTTCACATCTTACTAAAGCCACTACCATCCATGTAGAAAACAATAGCAGTGATAACATCACAAATATGAGTGCAAATGAACTAATATGTTTGATGTGCTTGCATGACATTAGCTTATCTTGAAACAAAGTATGATTGGATTCCCATTCTTCAACCATCTCATGTTCATGTTTAAGATCAACTGCTTTACTTGGCACAATTATAGGTGTGTTGCTTGCATAAGATGACCTCCTTAATTGTTCCATTTTTTGAAGAGCTTGATTTGCTTTTATGTGATGAGCATGTACAACATATTCATTGCCTTCTTTAGTTAAGTGATATTGATTATGTTCCCTATAGAATATTTCTTTGCGATCATACAAATAAGGATTACCTAAGACCATTCCACATTCATTTAGTGGCACCACATCACACGTTACCTCATCCACAAACTTTGATGAAATTGCAAACTTTAAAGTGCATTGCTTTGTTATGTGCAATTTATGATTTTTGCTTATCCATTTAAGTGAGTAAGGTTTATGATGTAGCTTAGCTGTCAATCCCAATTGTTTAACCACTTCTTCTGAAATCAAGTTAGATTGAGATCCACCAACTTTCAATGTATCGATCTTAGTATGTTTCATTATGACCCTTATATGAAACAACTTACTTCCAGAATCATATCCATCACCAATTTTACCTGTCAAACCAACTGCTATGATTTTAGTCTCATCACATGAATCATATCCCAAGTCTGTTGGTCATGTTGTTGTTGCAATTGTTTGCCTCCCTTTCCTCTCTTTGAACCATTTCAGTCTCTTCTTTGGGTGTAATTTCCAGCAATGGTCATCCTCGTGCCCTTCTTTCTTGCAATGCTTGCAAGAGAGCTTCTCTTCCTTCACGATCGTTGAACTTTCTTTCTTTCCATTCCCCTTTCTTTTGTCTTCTTTCCTTGAAGTCGATTCCCCTAATACACCAACTCATGTTTTCCCTGCTTCAATATATGTTGCTTGAATAGAAACATCATCAAGATTATCAGGTCCAAACATAAATACAATGTTACGAATATGTGCAGGTAAACCTCCTATATAGTTCATAAGAGTTTCTTGTGTATGTAATAGAATATTTAACATTAATTCTATCTTACGAAATTCACTTGTGTATTCTTGCACTCCTTTTCTTAGTTTAAGACTTTGCTATTCAATTAAATCCTTTTTATTATAACCCAAAGGATAAAATTGCTTTCTAAGTGAAAAAAAAAAACTTGCCATGATGGAAATACATTACCAACTTGTTGAGTACCATGTTGCAACTTACTCTGCCACCAGATGAGTGTTGTGCCTGTGAGACAAAGCGATGCCAATTTGATTTGGGTTGCCTCATATTTGATTTGTTGCACACTGCAATAAAATTCCATCTGTCTGACCCAGTTATCAATCCTCTCAACATTCACTTCACCATCATACATGGGAAATTCAAATTTTACATCAATCTTAAGTAATGGAATATCATGCTTATGTTTATGGGAATGTTTTCTTGCGGTAAAACTTGCACTTGTACTTGAAGAAGAAGAAGATGATGGAGATGAAGGAGGTGAAGGGGGAGGTTTATAAGGATCCTCTCCTTCTTCACTTTTGTCTTATTTTGACGATTCCCCTTGAAAAGGCCTCTTTCGTTCCAGGTAATCATCATATAAGACCTTTACCATCTCAGACATGGCGAAAAATGTCTTTTGAAACTCTATCTCATTCTGAGACATTCCTTCTTCAGATGCCATCTTCTCACTTTGAAAAGTCCTCTTTCTCGATCCATTCTCAGGATATCCTTCTACAAGCTCTCCTTCACTATGACTTAGTTTTTCCCTGGTAATCATGCAAATTCAAACAACCAACTGTCAAACTGCTATGATACCACTTGATCCGAAAATGATCTTTAAAAGACTTGCTTGAGTTTTAAGCATGTGTTCAATTACCACTTAGGAATTAAGAAAAGAAGAAGAAATTAATGAAAGAATATTGGAACCATCACAAAGAATGCAGATCATAAAATAGACATAAGGAACCGCAAACCATAACAACAAGCTTGATAACAGAGTTCGACAAGGTTGCCTACGTCTCCAGGCCTTTGTCTTAGTGGGGGAGGATTTCTTATTAATATTCAATGCTTCAAAAGTACATCAGAAATGCATCAAAATGATTACAAACTGGTCTGGATGTGTTTTTCTCGACCTCAAGAATCTGACACAATTGATGACATTGAAAAAGGTTGAGCGTAGCTCTCGAAAATGTCCTCCAAAGTTCGCTTCCTCAATGGCTTCCCTGCATAAAAATGGCTTAGGCTTCATGAATTCTTCAAAATTTCTCATATTCTGAACTTGTTTGGATTGTCAAAACCCTTTGATTGATGTATATTCTGAGTTGGGGATCCTATCCCAACTTCCCCCCAAGATCTGGCCTCAAATTGGGCTCTAGATCCCCCCAAATTGGGCAAAATCCAATAAAATCAGGCTAACAATCCAAAAAAATCATATAATATAATTGAAAAACCCAAATTTGGGAAAAGTGGCATGCTATCCCCTCTGCTCTGGGCTCCTGGTCATATGGGGCACTTCCATATGGCCTCGGGCTGAGTGTTGGTGCGCTAGCACATAAAATTTCGGTCCAAGTCATGTGAATGGCCATGTGGCCAAGTGCTAAATCCCTCGCCGAGCGCTCCTGGCTCTTGGCTCTTGGTTCCTAGCTCTTGGTCAGTCAGGCTAGCCCCCCGCCGACCCGGGCCTATCCCCAAAACCATGCACCATATCTCCTTAAATAAATATTATGCCATATGGCATATCAAGAGACACGTAGACCGGTCGGTTGACTGTTGTTTCGAAGACTTGGGCTATGGAGGAGGTCGCATGGTCGAATCTTGCAGAGGCAATTTTTTTTTTTGAATCGAACCACATTGGCCAAATCTGGGGTGCCACATGGCACCCTCTGATTGGGACATGTGTCACCCTGTGATTGGATCGTACAACCCAGTTACTGACATAGTCAACACACAGTCACCGTCCTGTCAGCCTACCATGTCAATGTCGTACATCCACGTCTAGTACCTTGAGCCTACCACGTCAGCATCCCTACTACCACATCAGCATCCGTAATGCCACGTCAACATCCATACGTACACCTGTCATCCATACTCCCACATGTTGGCCTTTCATTGGGTCACATCAACATCCATACAACCAATTGTCGCGTTCGTACAGTGCCACATGTCAATTTTTTTATTGGTCTACATCAGCCCTTGAAAATGCCAAAAATGAGTGACATGTGTCACCTCCTCATGATGCCACGTGTCCCTGTTGACGTCATCATGACTTCATGCTGACATAAAAAATATGACATGTTGACTTTGACCAATTGACATTTTTGTCTGTTTGGGAAATCGATCAGAAGACGATAACTTTCGCATATGGCGTCCATTTTTGGAAAAAAAAAATATATGGCTGGAATCGGTGCGACGAGCCCGATGCAATGGCGTTGGTTTCATTCAATTATGAGAACTTTTATTTTTAGGACTTCCTGGATCCATTTTGGATCAATATATCAACACATAGAAGATAATAAAGGTTTCAAAATAAGTGCTAAAAATATAATTGAATAAGCAAGAGACAAACTAGTGAGAGCTAGCTTAACTCAACAATGATAAAGCAGTACTTTAACGCAAAAGCAAGGATGAAACAAAAGCTTACTGCAATGATATTTATCATCCTTATGGTTGTAGAAAACCAAGCTTTATAGCAGAAAACTCAGCCAAAGAAAATCACTCCTAACTAGCCGAAAAAGTGCACCAGGGTTAGTAGTTTGTTAGGGAAAAGTTGTGGTCGATTCCTAGCATTAGTTTAGGAGTTATCTAGGGTTAGAGAGTTAGTTTTTGTATCCCTAATGAATGTAAATTAGTTTTGTAAAATAAAAATGTTTTAGTGGATGAAATAGGAGGCCTCAATGAGGCAAGAAATCCTAGGGCTCAAGGAACAACTTCCAAGTGAGAGAACTTCAAAACTTGAAACTTTCACGTTTACCAATGCAATGTTTTATTTCTCCAATGCAACGACTAGTGCCTTTGATTATGGGTTAATGGGGTCAAAAGGAAAGAGTTAGGGCTACATCCTCCTTGGGGGTATAAATTCTCTTATTCCCCAAGGCAAGCAACCTAGCTAGGGTTTTAAACTAAGGGGTGCAAGCAGTTATAATTCCTTAGAAAATCCTTGTAAACAATAATTATATGCTTGAAATTATGATGGAGCTAAAGTAGGGGTGTATGCACTTATACTCCCTACCTAGTCCTAGCAAAATCAACCTTGAGCTTGAATTAGAAATGATAGCAATAAGTAAAAAGCCTAATCAATCCAATAGCAACAAGATAAACCATAAGATGGCAAGATCATGATAGGTCGGCTCATGATGAAACCTCCTATCCTCCAACTAACCCTTTAAGCATTCACAATCATTTTATTCTTGTGGGTCCCCCTTTTCTTATAGAGAACCATTTCATTGCTTTCTCAGGGGATCTTTGTATGAAGTATCTAGTAACACTTACTAAATTTCATTCTTGGTAAACCCACAAAATGTTGAGAGTGTTGTATGGACTGTCAGCTTTCTATTGAATGTAGCGAGACGTCCTACTTGAGATGCATTGATGCAATCAATAGAGGAAATGAAGCTCTTTATGCTCTAATCTTTCAAATTTATGTTCTTTACTCAATCGTTATAGTTTTTTTTGCTTAATTTCCAACCATGGATAGTTAAATCAAACTAAAACTAAGCAAATACTTGCTTGTATGTGAAAGCCAATATCTACTTATGGATCAACATATTCACCTGTAAGCAACTGCATCTACATGCGACCATTCCCTTCCACGTGCAATTATCATGAAAATATGGGCTATAACACTCTAATGCTATAGGTTATGTAGCATGTTAATTTTGTAGAGAATTTGGAATCTAGCTTATGCATGTTGTTATGAAAAGATGTACAAAAATACAAGGAAAATATAATTCTTGATGTGAAATAGGCACACTGGATTTAAAAGTGATAGTTTTAGGGTTCAAATATCTACATATTTGATTAGTTTTTCTTTGGTTCCTTCCCCAACTGTTCTAAGAGAAACATTCAACATGGAACATGCAATGAACTTTTTATGATTGACATAGGTTACTATCTTTGGGAGAGGCTTGGAACCTTGTCAGAGACTTGTATATTTAATTTGATGTGACAAGATCAAATAAATACTCACTGTGCATAATATACCTATAGAAATGAGTTTCTGACTAGTTTAGGGCATTGACTATGGTTTAATGACACTCCTTATGAGGATGGTCAAAGTTAGCTCATAATGATGATTCATACTTGCTATAGAAACCTATATCAAAAAATGTTTTATTGTTCTGGGAATGTTATTCTCATAGAGAGGGAGCTTGGGAAGGGTAGATCAACTCTTTCTCTAGTTTAGTGTTTTCATTGAGGGGAATCCCAAGGAAGGGTCAGTTGACCCTTCCTCAAGCATAATATTGTGAGTTGGTGTGGATCTCATGCAAGTTTTGGTTGACCCTTCCTCGAGCATAGTATTCTTATTGAGGGGAACTTGGGTAGAGGTTAGTTGACCCTTCATCTAGATTAACTTTCTCATCAAGGGGAGCTTAAGGAAGGGTTGGTCGACCCTTGTTTGAGCATATTATTTACATATATGGAGATCCTAGGAAAATGTCGATAGATTATTCCTTGAGCATAATATTATTGTCAAGCGAGATCTCAAGTAAAGGTCAACTAACCCTCCCTCTATATTAGTTTTCTTGTCAAGAGGAGCTCGGGGAAAGGTTGGTTGACCCTTCCTGCAGCTTAGTATTTTAGTAGAGAGGGGGCCTTGGGAAGGGTTGACTAACCGTTCCTTGAGCATAGTATTCACATCAATGGGGATCCTAGGGAAAGTTTGACCGACCCTTCCTCAAGCATAGTATTCTTGTTGAGGGGAGCCCAGGGAAGGGTCATTTGACACTTCCTCTATATTAGTTTTCCCCTCTAGGGGATCCCAAGGAAGGGTCCATTGACCGTTACTCTAAAATAGCTTTCTCATTGAGGGGAACCCAAGGAGGTTTTGAGGATAGTATTCTCATAGATGTGGATCCCAAGGAAGGGTCGACTGACCCTTCATTGAGCATAGTATTATTGTAGATAGGGATCCTAAGGAAGGGTCGAATGACCCTTCATTGAGCATAGTATTATTGTAGATAGGGATCCTAAGGAAGGGTCGACTAACCCTTCTTCTATATTAGTTTTTTTGTCAATGAGAACTTGTTGAATGATCAAACAAATATTCCTCTAGCTTAGTACTCTTTTTAAGGGGGATCCCTATGAAGGGTTGACTGACCCCTCATCAAGAATAGTATTCATGTTGATGGAGATCTCATGGAAGGGTTGACCAAATCTTTCTTGAGCATATTGTTCTTGTTAAGGGGTGTTGACGCTTAAAATCGCAATGATGAATATTGCTCGCAAATGATTTCCAAGCTCTATTATTTATTTATAATAATAATAATAAACTAGTAGGTGGAACCCCCTTGTAGACTAGTGGCGCTATGATGGATGTGTTACACTTATATTTTTGTTTGTTGTTATAATGATGCCAACATAGTCTTGTATAGTTGATGATTCAAGTCATGGTTCTAATCATTATGGCAACATGAGATGGTTGGTTGAAGGTGTTATGGCTAGATGGTTTTGATAGTCACTCACAACTTATGGCAGTACTATGGATAAATGGATTATTTTTTACAGGTGTTATGTTTATGCATTAAACATTGTTGATTATTTTATATATGATTTCATGCAAAAGGATGATATGAGAGCTTAAAACAAAACAAAAAAAAACTATGGACAAGCCCTAAGGTTATATGTGATTGACACAAAAGAAGGGTGTATAGACCTAGTTGCTAGACTTATGCACTTTGATCAAAGGTTATGTGTGAGGCATATATGGTAATGTTATAGAATATGGTTGTTGTTAAAAGTTTTGACATGACTTGGGGTGGCGCACTATGTAATGGATATAGCAATGGGATATTTGTTTGAATTAATGGTTGATGGTATTAGATTGCATGGCTTGTACGTTGCATTGAATAGGGCCGGGGAAGGAAGCGATGTGCATTTATTGCATGTCACTCAAACAACCCTCAAGCTTGTCACCCTAGCCATACTTGCATTTGGTTTTTCGCTCTGGTGGTTGTTGGTGCTCTACGATTTATGGTTGTGAAAGGAAAATACAGTCCAACTCTCTCCCTCAAGCAAGCTTTTCCAGGTATGGTTCCTTTATTTTCCATCCATGATGGTTCCTCTCTGTTGTGAATCGATTTTTGGCTCAGAATTGCATGAGGTCTTTGTTTTTCTTAAGTTTTCAACTATGTATCAGTGTTGTGCTTATGGTTTCTTCTGTGAATACTCTATACTGTTGGCATTTTAAATAAAAGGAATGGATTTTCCTGTTGTGTGTAGCCTGTGCATTGGTTTATTGGTTAAAACATGTTCATTCAGCTTGGGGTTTTGGTCTGGTTCTCTGTGGAAAATTATAATTATGGTGTAGCAAGCTCTGAGTTTTGGTGCATGGGTTTTACAACCAGTCTCGATGTTAAGTTGTTGTCACTCCTTTTCGTCTCAGTGGTTGTTATGTTTCGTTCCTCCGAGTTTCGATGCAAACTGTTAAGAGTTGCACCATTCTTGCTTTATTTTGGTCGAGCCCGAGCTTTCTTTTGTCATGGCATTGCCATCACTATCGTTGTGGCTGGAAAGCATTGTAAAATCAGGTTGTTAGCATCACCCATAATTTTAAATGGAAACTTGTATAGTTTTGGTTGGCCACAGGTTGTGTTTTGGCATTCTCTTCACAGTATTTTAAGCGTTCGCTTCCTCTCGTCTTCGTTGGATGTGGCTAACTATTATGTTTTGGTAACCCTCACTGTCAATATTTTTAAAAGGTTATGTGTCTGTGGTGAATTTGGAAAGGGCACGGGCTCTCTGTTTCTTCAAAGATTATTCCTTGATTATCTGTTGTTACTTCACTGTGATAAATTAAAAAAAAAAAAGGCACGAGTGATTTGTGTTTTCGAAGACTCTTCCTTGATTGAGCCATCTCTTATTACCTCTTTGCAATAAAATTTTAAAAGGGCATGAACTATTTGTGTCTCAAAGACTATCTCATGTGGTTGAACTATTTGTTCTTACCTCCTTTGTTGTGTTAAACCTTAACACAATTTTGGTCTCATTTCAATCCTGTCAAGAGTAAAAGAGACACTTGTGTGTGCTCAACTCTGTTTCTCCTCGGGCACGACTTAGTTCTATCTCTTGTTGGGCATTTATTTTAAATGAAGTTTGTACACGAATCTCAAGCTCATATTTGCATGTTATTGGTTGAATGTTGTTTTGAATCAAGACCTATGCTGATTATGTTAATAAACGCATGTGTATGATTGAATCGGGGCCCGATTATGAGTTTTAATGACCAGTGGATGGTGTCAAACAATGTTGGAAAGTCGACAATTAATGGTTAATACTAGGCCTATTCTTATTTGAGTTTAAGAAATAAATATCGGATGTGGATGGCTGGAATCACTGTGTATATTTCTATTTGGTTTTAAAAGGAAAACAGGTTTAGCATTGGAATATGAAAGACCGTGGTTCGAAGGGTTATAATGTTGTTATGAAATTGGAAATGATGTTATTATGAATGTTGTATATATATTGTATAGATGCAAGGGCTGTTATAATTGAAGTATTTTGGGCATATGAATTGTTTTAATTCAACAAGCATTCTGTAAATAAGGGACACTTAAATGGTTTTGGTTTTAAAAGTGAATGCTTATTGGATTGTGGGGTCTGAACAGAGTTATGGTTGTTGTTTGATTTGATTTATTTTTTATGAACAATATCCATATTATTCCCTCTCATACTATCACTTTTTTGCTCATTATACCCCCCTCACGATCCCAATTTCATTTTTACACGCCCTGTTCTATAAAAAAAAATAAAAACTATGTATAACATTGACAAAATATATGGTACATAAATAGGTGGCAATTGATATTTTTAGTATTGATTGCACAGTTAAATTATTTAATGAATTGTTGAGCAGTACTCGTGTTCTTATCCCCTATCATACTACCACTTTTTTGCTCATTACAATCCCTCTAGATGTCCCAGGAACCCTATCCACCCCTTGCTCACTTGGCAATTATTAAATAATTTATTATGGATTGATTTTCATGGGTCTCATGTCAAATTTTGAGCCAAACTTTGTTTCATGTAAACATAATCTCCTGTATGGTATGTTAAGGGCTAGTTACTAATGAATTGTTTCATACATGATGAGTTTCTTCAGCAGGGGCAGCCATGGCCAAAATAATAAGGAAGAGGTAACTGGAACAGAGGGCCTAGAAGGCCTCGATTCTTAATTCATTTTGATGCTGACCCCTAGAAGTTGAACCAGATGTTTCAAGTTGGGTTCTTCAATTGGATTGGGCAAGGGATAGTTCAAACCCAACCAAAGAGACCTCCCTTCCATCCTCAGAATATCCCTGGTATTCCTGTGCCTCCTCATGTATCCTTGCAACTAGAAGCCCTTGCGAATGATGGATGGAAAGAGATTGTCAATCCAACAGTCTCTCACCATCGTGGCTGGCCCAACTTGTCATTGCCTCCTCCTCAACCTGTAAATCTTGTTGTTCAAATTGCCCCTGTGCATTCACCTGTTCAATCCTCTCATGCTAGCAAAAGGCTTAAGATTGATGTCGCCCATGTGCAAGACAAAGGTAAAGTTGTTTCCTCCCCTTCATCTCCTTCAAATGACTCATCAAAATCAGTCTCGTCCCATATGCATCTGAATGAGGATTGTTCCCATGTTATTAGTGAGATTAAGCCTCAAGGTTCAAAGGCTACTTCTGGGAAGTCCAAAGGGGACAATAATGATAGAAGAAAGATTGCCTCTCAAAGTGGCAAATATGGATTTTAATTTATGTGTTTATGATTGAGTTGTTGAAGACAATGGTCTGCAGAATGTTTTGGACAACAAGCTATTCTTTTGGATAATGTGGTTATTTACATGTTTTGGATATGATTTGAATTATTTTTTATATTTAATATTCAAATTTTCGTAATATTTATGGGAGCTACAAGGCGGCATGTGTTTAAATGATTATCTAATTATGTTTATTTTTGAAAAGAATAAAAGAAGGGAGTCACAAGGGGTCCCACCTACTTAGTTATTATTAAATAAAGACCCTTAACTATTATTATTATTATTATTTCCCCTAAACTAAAATTAGTTAAGTTTAATTAACTTAACTAAAGAAAGTAGTTGAACTACTTCAACTTATTTGGAATGCATTAAAGCCAAATGAAAAGGAAGAACAAGGGGAGAATAGAAGGAGAAAGCAATACTAAAGTTTTATCTTTTGTTTTCATGAGATAGTTTCAGTTTTCATTCATTCTTGAGTTCACTCAGAGCCTAATTCTATTTTTGACAACATGGTCCTATTGTATACAACAAGGTTCAAAACTGAACCAAATCATTCAGATGCTTGTTTTAAAGGTGTTGATCTATCTTTGATAGTCTGTGTATACTTGTTTGTTTATGGATTAAGTTTCATAGTTGATAAAGGATATTGTGCAGAGTCAAATTGGCAGCAGTCTGTGGCAAGCTGATCGAGATTATAAAGTTAAGTTTTTACTTATTGTCAGATTCCTTTTGTATGGTTTTCATCGGGGATCTCTAAATTAGACTTTGGTCCATGCCCTCACAGGGATTTTGAAAAGAGAAAGATATTTTTGATTTCTTGGAATGAAATAAAGCAGATTGTTATTCTATCTCATTTGTGTGTATCTGTGACTTGGTTACTTTTGCTTTTGATCTCCACATTTACTTTCTATAATATGTATATTTTCAGAAAATTATATAAAAGTTTATGTTATTTTGCAACATTCCTTTCATAAAAAATCAGCCTAAACACTTGTAAGTAATACTTGTGGATTGGGAAAATATTTTTGAGCCTATAAAACATAGGGTGATATTCCTAATTATATTGTCTTCGCCAGGAGAGATTCGAAAATGCTTGAGTAAGATAATTCATATCTTTGCCTCAACAAGGGGATCTCTAGGAAGGTTCATCTGACGTTTCCTCTATATTAGTTTTCATGTCTAGGTGAGCTTGGGGAAGGATTAGTTGACCCTTCCTTTAGATTAGCATTCTCATCAATGGTAGCTTAGGGAAGGGACAATTGACCCTTCCTCAAGCATAGAATTTGTGTCGAGAGGGATCTAGAGGAAGGGTTGGCTGACCCTTGAGCATAACATTGTTGTCGAGGTGGAGCCCATGGAAGGGTCAATCAACTCTTCCTCTATATTAACTTTCCCATTGAGGGGAGTGAGGAGAAGGGTTGACTGACCCTTCCTTTATATTATATCTCCCATCAAGGGGAGTCCAAGCAAGAGTTTGGTCAATCCTTTCTCCATCTTATTATATTGAGGGGGAGTCCTAGGAAGGGTCGAATGATCCTTTCTCGAGCATAGTATATTGTTAAGGGGGAGCCCAGGAAGGGTCACTTGAACCTTATTCTATATAGTTTTGTTGTCAAGGGGAGCCCAAGGAAGGGTTTCCTGAACCTTCCTCAAGCTTAGTATTCTCATCAAGGGGGATTCTTGGGAAGGGTCCACCAACCCTTCCCCGATCATAGTTTTCATTCTATGAGCATAGTATTTTTGTTGAGGGGAGCCTAGGGAAGGGTCAACTGATAGTTCCTGTATATTGGTTTTCTTGTCGAGTGTAACCTAGGGAAAGGTCATCTGAACCTTTCTCTAGATTAGATTTACTATTGAGGGGACACCAATGAAGGGTCGACCGACCCTTCCTTAACCATAGTATTCATGTCGACAAGGATACTAGGGAAGTGCCTACTGACCCTTCCTCAAGCATAGTATTATTATTGAGGGGGAGATGAGGGAAGGGATTATCAACCTTTCCTCTATATTAGTTTTCCCATCGAGGGAAACTCAAGGAATCACCTATCAACCCTTCCTCTACCTTAGTATTTTCATCAAGGGGGATCCCTAAAAATGATTAATCGACCCTTCCTCGAGCGTAGTATTCACATTGGCGGGGCCCCATGGAAGGGTCAATTGACCATTTCTCGAGCTTAATATCCTTATTAAGGTGGAAACCCTCTAAGCATCAGTTGACCCTTCCTCCAGATAATTTGTTTTTTGAGGGGATGTTGGTGAAGGGTTGACTAGCCCTTCCTTAAGCATAGTATTCTTATTGAGGGGGAGCTTGAGGAAGGGTCGATTGACCCTTCCTCGAGCATAGTATTATCGTCAATGGGGATCTTAGGGAAGGGTCAATTGATCCTTTCTCAAGCATAGTATTCTTGTTGAGTGGGAGATGAAGAAAGGTTCAATTGACCCTTTCTCTAGAATAGATTTCCCATCAAGGGGATCCTATAGAAGGGTTAACCAACCTTTCCTCCAACTTAGTATTCTCATCGAGGGAATCCTAGGATGACTCTTCCTCAAGCAGTCTCATGCAGGGTGATCTATGGGAAGGGTCGATAGACCCTTTGATGAGCATAGTATTCTCGTTAAGGGGGGTGGTCATTGAATTTTTGGTCAACCCTTCCTCTATATTAATATTCTCATTAAGGGCGAGCTTAGGGAAGGGTGGACCAACCCTTTGTCTAGTTTAATACTCATATCAAGGGTGAGGTCGGGGAATGGTCGAATACTCCTTTGTCAAGTATAGTATTCACAATGAGGGGGACCCCTCAATTGGTTGACCAACACTTCCTAAAGTACAATATTCACATCAAGGGGGAGCCTAGGGAAGGATTGAATGACCCTTCCCCTAACACATTATTCTCATTAATGGTGAGTCTTGGGAATGGTAAGCCAAGGCTTCTTCCAACTTAGTATTCTCGTCGATGGTGATCTCGAGGGAGGGTCAACTGACCTTTTCTCAAGCATAGTATTCTTGTCTATGGGGACCTCAACTAAGGGTCAACCAACCCTTCATGAATAATAGTATTCATTTCAAAGGTGAGCCCAAAGAAGTGATGGCCGACCCTTATTAGAGGATTGTATTTGGGTAGAGGGTGAACCCATAAAATTGAAGGAAGATCCTTCCTTAAGCATAATATTCTCATCAAGTCAGTGCTCATGGAATGAATGACTAGTCCTTCATTGACCATATTATTCCCAACTTGGGGGAACCCAATTTTTTTTTTATAAACCGTTCCTCGAGGTGTGTACTCTTGTATAGGGGTATCTAGGAGAATGGTTGGTTTACCCTTCCTCCAACATATTCTTCTATTTGTTGGAGATACCATAGAAGGGTCAACCAACCCTTCATCAAGCATAGTATTATAATCGAGGTGAATTCCATGAAAAGGTTAGTTGATACTTTGATTTGAAGCCCGAGGACGTTAGTTGACCCTTCCTCCAAATTAGCATTCTCATCGAAGGGGAGTCTGTGGAATGAATAGTCAACTCTTTTGTTGAATTTTTACTAAGCTAGGCTCAAGCATGAGGTTTATTTCATTTTAGCATTTACTTGAACCATAAACAAATGAAGCTACACCATTCACAATTGCTGCAATAACCAAGATCACAAGAAGAAATACCATGCACAAGAACACAAGAAATATCCTAGGAAGCCATTCTACTCAAGGGAAGAAAACCCAACAATTATTTGTTATATTCTTCACTAGAAAGACCTCCCACACCATAGAATTAACACACAAAAGGGTGTTCTCCAAAACCAAGAAGCTAGAGCCCAAAAGAGGTGCGCACTTCAGCCCTAGAAGATGTACTTGCTGAAATTTCCAAAATGACAAGTGACTTGTGTGTGTTGTGTATTTCATCAATGGGGAAATTACCTTTATTTATACTAGACTGGACAGACCAAAAGTGGTGTCTATTGGCACGACAGGGTCAACCTCAATAACTCAAAAAATAATTAATTATTACAACAAATATTAATTATCTTTCACATATGGTGGCGTCGACCTATACCCTTTACATCACAATTAGGGTTACAGGTAAATATTACTCTTAGACAATATAGCAAGGGATATCACATATCCACTAGTGCTCAACCACTAGGGGCATGTCCACCTGTGCTCAGCCACAGGGACATCCTACTGAACATATCTCTATCTCACCGAGTCACACAAGAGAATCGTTTGGAGTACCACATCGTCTCTACTCACTACACAAAGGATAAAGATACATCTATCACATGGGCACCTTCACCCCTCACACGGGTACACATCGTTTCATCTCAAATGACACACCCATCTCATGGGCATCCTCACCCCATAATGGGAATACACATCAATACACCCATATCATGGGAATCCTCACCCCACATAGGTGCACACAACGTTCCATCTCACTCTCAGAGAGGAACGACACACCCATCTCATGGGCACACCCAACTCATGGGCTCTCTCACAGGTTGTCTCACTCAATCTCAGAGGAGAACAAGTCCTAGAGGATTTCTCATGAAGTTGTAATCATCAAGACTCCCTCTCAGCTAGGAAAGCATTCTCCACTAGGCCAAGTCTCTCACAGAAGTAATCGAACTTCATATTGGCAAGTGGTTTGGTGAAGATATCTACAATCTGCTCATTTGTAGGAAGGTATTGCATGTGTATTGCTTTCCTCTGCACCATGTCTCTGATATAATAATATTTTATCTCAATGTGTTTTGATTTATCATGAAACACAAGTTTCTCAGAGAGCTTCATACAACCATGGTTATCACAATGAATAATGGTAGGATCCATCTAGTGATCAAATACATCTGTCAGGAGCTTAAGAAGCCACACTACTTCACAGACTGCCACACTCAATGCTATTTACTTTTCTTCTGCGGTACTCAAGGCCACATAAATTTGTTTCCTGCTGCATTAGGAAACCATGGCAGACCCCAAGGTAAAACAATAATCAGATGTGCTCTTCTGGTCCACTGTGCTCCCTGCCCAATCTACATCGGTATATCCCTACAATCTCATGTCTGCACTAGAGGCATATCTCAGTCCATATCCAACTGTGCCTTGTAGATATCTCAATACATGCTTTGTTTCTATCCAGTGAGTATGTCTCGGTCATGTATCACAAATCCTTCTAGCTGCTCAATATAAACTTCTTCCTCAATATCATCATTGAGAAAGGTTGTCTTTACATCCATCTGATGTAGTTTCCAACCCATGGATGTAGCTAGTGCAATGATAGTATGGATGTAAGTGTATCGGGTTACTGGAGAAAAAGTCTCATCATAGTCAACTCCCTCTACTTGTGAGAATCCTCTAGCTACAAATCTCACTTTGTATTTCTCGACACTTCTATCAGCTGCATGCTTGATTTTATAGATCCACTTGGAAATCAGACTTCCCTGTTGGTCTTAGAACAATATCCCACACATCATTCTTCAAGATGGAATGATATTCTCCTGTCATGACATCTTGCCATACCTGCTGACCTACTGCTTCTCCATGACATGAAGGCTTGGTATCGATGATGTGGCTCATGGCTTAAAAATAGCTTGAAAATCTCTTTGTTCTCTTACTCTCTCAGAATGTGCCTTGAGGAGTTGCATGGCCCTCTGCCTCCTACAGATTTTTTCGAGCCCATGCATGCCTTTTATGGCCTACTGCAATGCCTCTGGGGACATGAATTGGAGTAACTGGATCAATTGGATCAACTGGATCGACTAGATCAATGGTTGTCTCCCTCTAAACTGCTAAAGGGGGAGAAGGTACTATTTCTTCCTTCTTGTTAAACATATTGAGTCCCTATGAGTCAATTGACTCCCTCTGAGGTTTGAAGGATAGACATCTTCCTTTTTATGTGTTGCTAACCTAGAGATATCTCATGTATTCTTAGGTCCTTTACTGTCTCTACAATATTTTGATGGCCTATGTACTAGGATAATAACCAAGATGGCCTCCCATAGGGATAACAACTAAAATGGCCTCTTGTACTAGAAAAATAATCAATCAAGAAAAATTCGGACTCTCGTACTAGGGATAATGGTCCAATTCATGAGGGCTCCCACACCAAGGATAATACCCTTCACTATCAAAATGCAATCAACTACAGGTTAATGATTAAATCAATTAAGGAATATAGTACAACAACTTACCCTAGTCTACAGTCATGCTGAATCTTGTATTTGTTCTTCCTCAGAAAGGTTTAGAGGAAGTAATCCTCATCTCTCATGCCTTCCTCTTTCTGAGGTGGGTCTGGATCAATTTCAGCGGTGGAATCATATTGTCTTCCTTTCTTTCGGGTATGACAATTTCTCACAAAGTGTCCATACTTGTTGCATCTGAAGCATTGGATCTTTGACATGTATTTTTTCTGATTATAACCTGAAGTTGATGAATTCTTCTCGTCTTTGAATGTTTACATGAAGTTTATTTTATTTCTTCCTCCTTTCTTTGTATGAAGTGAAAGAGCATGATTGTCATCGTGATGGGAGTATTCTACTCCTCTAGCTATAAGTCCGATTTCTTCTTGGGTACGGTATGTCCACCGACGATCAAAAGTAGGTAGTTTTTCTCTTTCATTGATACTTTGAAGAAATGGTTCCCAATGTTTTGGAAGATTATTGAGAGTGGTCAAAATAAGTTCTCTATCTGATATGATTTCTCCAATGACACCTAGTTGATCTCTGATCTCTGACATCTTCACAAAGAAGGCAACAACGGTGTCACCTTTTGTCATCTTGATATTTTGAAGATGGCCCTTCAATGTAAGAGCTCTGAGTGTGTTTTCACTCTCAATCATATTATTCAATGCTTCATACATTTCATAAGTTGTCTTCAGGTTGGCAATAAGAGGCAGGAGATGATCTCTTGTTGAGTAGATGTTTATCTTTCTTGCCTTGACATCATCTTGATTCCTTTATTCCTTTTCTTCATCGGGAGCTTTCTCTAGTAAGGCTTTTTGTATTGTCCACAATAGATATTCCTCCTCAAGAGTGATCTGAAGTCTTGAATTCCAGGAACTGAAGTTGCTTGATCCATCAAGCCTATCTTCCAACGAGATTATGTTCATCATGTTCTTCAGATTCTTCACAAACCCTTACCAACTGGGCTAGGAAACCTAATGCCTAGGGTAGGGTAGCAAGCTTAGGTTTCGTTGGGCTTATGACTACCAACAATAAGCCTTGAAAGTCAAAATAACACCTCATTCAATGAGCTGTAGAAACCCTAAATCTGAATTTTCTGCAGAAAATTGCGAAACCCTAGGGCCAAAAATCCAAAATGCTTTGAAATGTAATTTGAAGCTTGATGGAGGTGTGATGAAGGAGGTCGTACACTCTAGTCCAATTTTTAGCCCCAACGTCCAAGTATAAAGTGCTGAAATTACTCAAAAGGAGAGGGTCGTATGAAATTGCAGAAAACCCTAGAGGGACGTACAGTTCTGCAAAAGAGGATGACAACTGCTAGAAAACTTGTACAATGGGTTCTTCAAGACCTGTGCTCTGATATCATGTCAAATTTTTACTAAGCTAGGCTCAAGCATGAGGTTTATTTCATTTTAGCATTTACTTGAACCCTAAACAAATGCAACAACACCATTCACAATTGTTGCAATAACCAAGATCACAAGAGGAAATACCATGCACAAGAACACAAGAAATGTCCTGGGAAACCCTTCTACTCAAGGGAAGAAAACCCAACAATCCTTTGCTATATTCTTCAAGAGAAATACCTCCCACACCATAGACTTAGCACAAAAAACGATGCTCTCCAAAACCAAGAAGCTAGTGCCCAAGAGAGGTGTGCACTTCAGCCTTAGAAGATGTACTTACTGAAAATTTCAAAATTACAAGTGACTTGTGTGTGTTGTGTGTTTCCTCAATGGGGAAATTACCTTTATTTATACTAGACTCGATAGACCAAAAGTGGTGTCCATTGGCACAACAGGGCCGACCTCAATAACTTAGAAAATAATTAATTATTACAACAAACATTGATTATCTTTCACATATGGTGGAGCCGACCTGTACCCTTTACATCAAAATTAGGGTTACATGTAAATCTTACTCTTATACAATATAGCAAGGGATCTCACACACCCACTAGGGGCAAGTCCACCTGTGCTCAACCACAGGGACGTCCTACTGAACAGGTCTCTATCTCACTGATTCACACAGGAGAATCATCTAGAGTACCACATCGTCTCAATTCTCTACATATAGAAGAACGATACACCCATCACATGGGCACCTTCACCCCTTAGAAGGGTACACATTGTTTCATCTCAAACAACACACCCATCTCATGGGAATCCTCACCCCACACAGGGGCATACACATCGATACATCCATCTCATGGGCATCCTCACCCCACACAGGGGCACACAACGTTCCATCTCAGTCTCAAAGAGGAACGACACACCTATCTCATGGGCACACCCAACTCATGGGATCCCTCACAGGTTGTCTCACTCATTATCAAAGGAGAACAAGTCCTGGAGAATGTCTCATAAAGTTTTAATCATCAACATCTTTCTCCAACATAGTATACTTGTTAAGGGGGAGCTTAGGGAAGGGTTGATCGACCCTTGCTTCAACATAGTACTCTCATTGTAGGGTATCCTGGTGAAAGGTAGGTAGATCCTTCCTCCAACATAGTATTCATGTCACGGGGGAGACAAGGGAAGTTTCGACCAATCCTTCCTAAAGAACAATATTCATGTCGTGGGGTAGCTCAAAGAACGTTTGACCAACTAATCCGAAAAATCTTTTAACGATAATGGTTGAGTTATTAAAGCATGATTTATTTTACCATTTAGGAAACTAATGAAAGAGGAAGAATGAAAGAGGAAACATAGTAGCCATTAAGAAATATACATATCTGGAAATAAACATGAAGAAAAACAAACCATAAACACCAAAGTGATAACGGAGTTCGACAATCTCGCCTATGTCTCCGGGGCTTTGTCTCAATGGGTGAGGCTTTCTTATTTATATTCAAAGCTTTAAAAGTACATCATAACAGTGCCAAAAGGATTACAAACTGATCTGGTCTTGTTCTACCAGGTCTCAAGAACCCAACAAAATTGACGGCACTGAAAACGGATGAACGGAGCTCCCAGAAATGGCCTACAAAGGTGCTCTCCTCAATGGCTTTCCTGTATAAAAATGGCTTTGCCTCAACAATTCATCAGCATTTTCCTGATATGAACCTCCCTTAATGGATTCAAGAGCATTTGGTTTATATAAGCATGAATTTGGTAACAAATTCCCAACTTCCCCCCAAGATCTAGCCTCAAAAAGGGCCCAAGATCCTCAAAAAATGGATTAAATCTCCCAAATCTGGCTAATAATCCACTAAAATCTTAATACATAGTTTTAAAACCTACATATTGAAAATAATAGGGCGCAACCCCTTTTTCGCGGGATCCTGGTCACCTGGGCGCTCTCTATGTGGCCCCGTGCTGGTTGGCGCGCTGGCCTCTTTGTCTGATCCTGTCTCCTAGTCACATTACATGGCCATGTAGCTGCGGGCTATGCATCCACGCACTCTAACTGTTAGCCCCCTCAGTCAATTCTCCTGGTTATGTGCCCTGGTCGGCGGGCTAGCCCAACCGACCAAATCGAACCCCACATAACTTCGCACCAATCAATGAAGACCCAGGTCATATGTGATATGGTGGCATGCGACTAGGGCTGAGCCAAAACGCCATTCAAAAATGTGCGCCAATACAACAGAGGTAGTGGTCATATGATGTGGTCTTGTGGTAAGTGTTTTGAGCCAGGGAAAAACTCCACAAAGGGCCACACCACAACACATCCACGCCATACATCAACGAAGGGTCACATGGTATTGGTTCTATGGAAAGTGTGTCGGGGGCTGGGGCTCGGTCCCAACCCTTTAATCTGCCATTCAATAGTTTAATCACATTCAAATAAAACTTTTGAACATAGATTATTAAGTAGCATCGTGGGCGGGCTGGTAGCCTGGACCTACCCAAAACGTTTCGACCCAGACCGTAGGTCACGGGTTCGACTCCCTGGGAGTCCAAACAAATTTTTCCCAACTGTCAAATGGAGGGGTGCCACGTGGCAGCCCATGACTAGGCCATGTGGCACCACATTATTCTCCCAAATAATCTGCCACGTGTGAAAACCAGATTCGACCACCTGTTTGTCGATGTGTCTCTCCAATCAGCATCCACTGTACCTGCCATGTCAGTGCCATGTGTCGTACGGACTGTACAAACTTGCCACATCAGTCATACGGATGTGCCATGTGTCACACCCTGACTTGTCCACCTGTACCTACCTAGTTAGCGCTTGTCCATGTCAACATGCCAACGCACCCTGCCACATCAGTTGTACGGTCGTAGGGCTTGTACAGTCAGCTGCCATGTCAGCACTGTACAGACTATACTGAGAGTACAGTCAACATCTTTTTTTCCTGTTTGCCAAAATGACCAGATCACGATATCTTGGTCATACGATGTCTGATTGAGCCCGTTCAAGTTGCATTGGGTTTGTATCAATGAGGCCTACACACATGTTTGTTTTGAAGATATTCTGAGCACTTTGATTTTTAGGCGTTTCTGGACCCCATCTTGGCTCCGAGATCCATTCTAGATCACACCTCCCCACTAAATACCTTTTGGTCCTCCAAAAGGTTACAAAATTACTGATTACATACTCATAAGGATAAAACAAAACACTATGCTGTATAAAATGATGTTATAACAGGTCATCATTACAACATGTGTGATTACATTAATGGAAGCAAAATACAATGAAGATGTGACATCCACTTCTGGCAAAACCAAGTGACTATTTTCTTTCCTTCATGTTGTTCCTCTTGCTTCGTTGGTAATTCTTCTTCCTTTGTGAGTACATGCACAATCCTTTTCTCCTTCTTTGGACGAAGCTCCAGATTAAGCTTCCAACATTTAGCCTTTTGATGTCCACCCCTGTTGCAATAAGTGCAGTGCTTTTTCGGCATCCAGACTTGTTTGCCCTTCTCTTTCTTCCATTGTGGAGTTGAGTCTTTATGTCGTGTCTCTTTCCTAGTTGATATAAACTTCCTGTACAAAGATTGTCTCTTCCAACACTTGGAAACACAATGCTTGGGTGAATGATAAAACATACAATGATACATATTCCACAAGTTTTGGATTACATGATTATGTTTTTTATAATCAAAAAGAGATTTTCAACAACCATGACCATTATACATGTCTTTCTTATCTTCACTTTTCTTTGGAGATGAATTCCATACACTATCACCATCATGGAGTGATACACCATCACCTTTTGTGAATTGATCCCGTAATGACTTAAGCTGGTCATTTAAAGCATCACTTGCTTCCAAGGTTTTGGAGAATTCTCCAATATCCATTTCGCCATATCCCAATCCTAAATAACGAGGTCTTTTCACAACCTCAATGGGATTAACGATACTTTGGCCCTTATTTCCATGGCCCTTTCCTACATAACCCATCTTGGTTAACAATTTCAAACCTATACCTCTTGTATGTTTTTCAAATGCACCAAAAGAACCATCTTGATGGGAACAATGCGAAATAGATGAATGACTTCCACTGCATACCTCATAATTTTTTTCTGAATTGGATGTAGACGAAACTTCCTTCAATTCTTCTTCGCTTTTGTCATTCTTTGAAGCTTTCTCTTGAACCAATCTCTTTCGTTCCAAGTAATCTTCATACAACACTTTCACCATCTCTGACATGGCAAAGAGAGTTTTTCGCATATCCTTCTCATCTTGAGAAAGTCCCTCTTTAGATGCCATTTTCTCAACTGTGATAATCTTTTCCCTGGTAAAAATGAAAACTCTAAAACCAACCGTCAACTAGCTCTGATACCACTTGATTTGAAAAGATCTTTTAACGACAATGGTTGAGTTATTAAAGCATGAGTTATTTTACTATTTAGGAAACTAATGAAAGAGGAAGAATGAAAAAGGAAACATAGTAGCCATTAATCAATATACATATATGGAAATAAGCATGAAGAACAACAAACCATAAACACCAAAGTGATAACGAAGTTCGACAATCTTGCCTACGTCTCCGGGCCTTTGTCTTAGTGGGTGAGGCTTTCTTATATTTGTTCAAAGATTTAAAATTAAATCATAATAGTGCCAAAAGGATTACAAACTGATTTGGTCATGTTCTACCAGATCTTAGGAACCCAGCAAAACTGACGGCACTGAAAACGGATGAACGAAGCTCCCAAAAATGGCCCGCAAAGGTGCTCTCTTCAATGGCTTCCTTGCATAAAAATGGCTTTGCCTCAACAATTCATCATCATTTTCCTGATATGAACCTCCCTCCATGGCTTCAAGAGCCTTTGGTTTATATAGGTCTGAAGTTGGTAACAAACTCCCAACTTCCCCCCAAGATCTGGCCTAAAAAAGGGCCCAAGATCCTCCCAAAATGGATTAAATCTCCCAAATTTGGCTAATAATCCATTAAAATCTTAATACATAGTTTTAAAACCCACTTATTGCAAATAATAGGGCGCAACCCCTTTTTCGTAGGCTCCTGGTCACCTGGGCGCCCTCCATGTGGCCCCAGGCTGGCTGGCGCACTGGCCCCTTTGTCTGATCCTGGCTCCTAGTCACATTGCATGGCCATGTGGTCACGGTCTATGCATCCACGCACTCTAACTGTTATCCCCCTCGATCGACGCTCCTGGTTATGCGCTCTGGTCGGTAGGCTAGCCCGACCGACCAACGCTAACCCCACATAACTCCGCGTCATTCGATGAAGACCTGGGTCATATGCGATATGGTGGCATGCGACTATAGCTGAGCCAAAACGCCATTGAAAAACGCGCGCCAATACAATGGAGGCAATGGTCATATGTTGTGGTCATGTGGTAAGTGTTTTGTGTTGGGACTAAAATTCACAAAGGGCTACACCACAACACATTCGTGCCATACATCAACGGAGGGTCACATGGTATTGGTTCTATGGAAAGTGTGTCGGGTGTTGGGGCTAGGCCCTAGCCCTTTAATCTGCCATTCAATAGTTTAATCAAATTCAAATAAAACTTTTGAACGTAGACTATTAAGTAGCACCGTGGGCGAGCTAGTAGCCTGGCCCTACCCAAAATGTTCCGACCTGGACCTGAGGTCACAAGTTCGACTCCCCGAGAGTCCAATTTTTTTTTTCCCAACTGTCCAATGGAGGGGTGCCATGTGGTATCCCATGACTGGGCCACGTGGCACCACATTATTCACCCAAATAATCTGCCACGTGTCAAAACTAGATTTGACCGCCTGTCTACCGATGTGTCTGCCTAGTTAGCATCCATTGTACCTGTCATGTGTCATACAGACTGTACAGATTTACCACGTCAGTCGTACGTATGTGCCACGTGTCACCCTTACAGTGGTGCCACATGTCACACCCTAAATAGTCCACCTATACCTGTCCAGTCAGCGATAATGTACCCTGCCACATCAAATGTACGACCATACAACCTGTACAATCAGTTGCCATGTCGACATTGTACGAACTGTACTGTTAACATTTTTTTTTACTTATTTTCCAAAACAAATAGATTGTGATATCTTGGTTATACAATGTTCGTTTGAGCCCATTCAAGTTGTGTTGGGTTTGTATCGACGAGGCCTATGCACACGTCTATTTTGAAGAGATTCTGAACACTTTGATTTTTAGGCCTTTCTAGACCCCATCTTAGCTCCGGGATCCATTCTGTATCACCAACTCTTCCTCAAGATTAGTAGTGACGTAGAGGGTATTCTTGTGAAGAATTGACCGATTATTATTCAGCTTAATATGCATATATTTTATATCTAATATTGTTGAATAATGAATTAAAAAAAGAATACGTTATACTTTAGAGAAGTTTTGCACTTGAATTTGTTTTTGCAAGGATGTTAATCTCATGCATGAATCTTATGCATTGTTTATTGCAAGTACAATGGGTCTAAATAGCTAGGTAGTTAACTTACATCATGGATATAACTTTTTAAAGAAACTTGGAATGTTTTGGCTATAGTTATGCTTGTCATTCATTCAACTCCCTAACTTGGATTGCCCATTCATTAGATTCAAAGTTTTAAACACATTATAGTAAAAACAAAGAGCTTCTTATTGCCTATTAGCTTCTTATGATCTTTTTAGCATTAAATCATTCATAATCAATAAAAACAAAAAAACAATTATAACATCTTGTCAATAAGTTTTTTTCAACATCTAAATTTGATATCGAATGAAATTATTTTCAATAATTTAACAACATTAGTTGTGTATATGTTTTTGTTACAAATCCAAATGGTTGTTAGAATGCAATTACAAGTTTTAATCATATTTTTATGAATTATATTACTTTACTAAGAACGTTGAAATGTCTTACTTGGGGCCATGCTCATTTTGCATTCAATATTACTCATTGGAACACATTAAATATTTGTTTTTAGTAAATGGCCATTTCCTCACAATGACTTCATGTACACATTCAAGATATTATAATTTATAATACAAAGAATAGTGTCAAGAATAAGGAGCTAACTATTGCTGGTTAGTTTCTTAGTTTCCATTGAGCATGGAATATTTCATATAAAAAAATCAAAAAATAATTTCAAAATGTCCAGATTAAGTTTTGGTCAACTTTGGAATTTTGTGTTTGATGGTATCAATTTGTACAATTTTAGCGCATTGGTTGTGTATATTTCCCTTTTGTTATAAAACCTAGTAGTTCTTAGAAATCAATTACTAGTTTGAGTCAAATTCTAATAGTGTGCCTTTCTATTCCCCATGATGCCAAACTCATGTCTGGCATAAGTATGGTGTGCCTTACATTTTTTTTAGACGGACATTAAGGAAAGACTTCGTTACAGTAAGGCAAGGCGTTGTAAGGATTGAGTTTTTTGGGTTCCTCGTATTGAAGCAGAACCCACTGAACTGAGAAAGTTACAAAATTGCATGGACCATCAGCAAGTCCGAGGCCAGGGTCATAGTTTCAATTAACTTCTGCAAGCAAAGATGGAGGACCCTCCGAACCAGGCAGTCCAGGAGCCTGCACTTCTGCCCTCCTTAGCACTATCAATCAGATATTGGAGGTCTCGCATTGGTCTGAGAGTTCCTGTTTAGTCCTTCTCTGATTTCTGGATGGTCCTCTTTGGTCTTCGAGAACCTTGTTCGTTTTGTCTTTCTCTGAACCTACTGACAGTCTCGTATCCCTGAAAGAATACTATAGTCTTTCTTCCTTAGCACAGACGGTCCTTCTCTCTTTGTCGTTTAGTTACTGTTTTGTCTTTTGATCTCTGCTACTGATGGTCCAGTTTTGTCTCCTAGGCACTCTGGAACTTTTCAGTTCTGTCTTCCTCTGACTGTCACGGTCTCCTAGTTCTCCCACTAACTCGATCCGGGAGTCCTGTCCTTTCTGCGGGACCCTGCTTTCCCAACTGAGGTTGCTTTCCCCACTGAGTTTTATTATGGATAGTCGGACTGAATCTCTGATGAACCCGGCGGATGAGTTACTCTGGGAACAGGAAGGGTTGTTCGAAAAGGTTGACTCGTTTCATATAAAACCTTCATCCAGCCTTTCAAATCCTCCGGTGTCAACTTTTCCCGCCGAGAAGCAACCTGCTTCGTTTCTCTCCACTGAGTATTTATCCGGGACACAAAGAGCCTGTTCTAGACTCCCATCAGACCCTTCTCCTGTCCTGCACTCAAACATAGACTCTTTGCCCACGTTCAGAGCTCCTTTCAGACGCAAGGTGTGGAAGGCTTCCAAGCATACAAACCATTTAGTACTGGGCGACGGTGTGGGCCTCGAAGACCTGTGTAAGATGTCAACCAGCGCCCTGGTGGGCCGAGTCTCGTATAAGAGCCTAAGCAGACAGCCCTTGGAGGATTGGATTCAGTCAAGATGGTCTCCTCTTTTAGGTTATGCGCCTGAGGTTCTTTATCTTAAAAAAGGCTGGCTATGTTTCATTTGCAAGTCACCGGAGGACGCTTCTCAGCTTCTCTCCACCTACTGGACTTTCGGGGGTAGCAGCATTATGCTGAAGAGATGGAGACTGGCTTTCAACCCTGAAACCGAGTACTTTCAGCACCGACATCTTTGGGTCCTCCTCCCGGGACTCCCTCTTCATCTCTGGAATGAAGATACGTTGAGAGAGATTGGAAACTCCATTGGCCAGTTCATTTCTCTTGACCCTCAGGCTATGTTGAGCTCATCAAGGAAGATGGGCAAGATCCTTGTTGCAGTGGACATCACAGCAGGTTTGCCGGCAAAGCTAGACATTGTTTGGCGCGGACGTACACATCAACAACTCCTGGACTATCTAGGACTGTCGTTCCGGTGCAACCTTTGTAGGGAAACAGGCCATCTTCGTCATTCATGCCCGGGTAAGTTATCGAATTCCTGTTCTGAAGCGGATGAGCTCCATCTGAATCCACCTGAATACACTGAAGTAGACCCTGCTCTGGCTTACCTGGAATCGATTCCGGCCCCCAACTCCTGCTTTCCGATTCAGGCTGATGAGCCGCTCTCCAAACTTAGACTTCTTTGTCCATCCCTCTACAGTTCACTCTCTGCAATAGATAGAGAAGTAATCAATAGTTACCGTTGGCTCTCCCCTTCTGGTGAAGTGTCTCCCTCCCTCCCTACTGATCCTCCTCCCTTCATTGACTCGTCTGTTCTTTCCCAACCGGGCTTGGTACATCCATCTGGTGTATCCCCCCATATACGTATATCCTCTGCTGAACCAAGGACCGGGCCTCCCTCCACAGACCCAACTTCTCTGACACAATCCGAAGACCAACAGGTGCTCCCTGGTTTTAGTCAACCGGAAGAGGAGGAATCAGCTCTCCAGGATTTCAATAGTCTCTCTTCACTCTCCAATCCTCACCCGAGTCTTTCGACGGAGCTCCTTACTTACCGAGGCAAAGAAGTTATCTCCGAGTCAGATGGAGTAGGTACTTCATATTCTAAACCAGGGCCTACAAAGTCCTTCGCCTGGTCACGAGGTTTAGCTACAGAGATTTCCCCTCTGCAAACCCGAAGTTCCAGGAAGAAAAAGGAGGTTCTAATCACACAGCAACAGGACTCTATTTTGCCAACATCGGATGGAAAGGCCCTTAGTGCATTCAAGGCCTTGGCACGATCAAAGTAATGATCGTGCTCTCCCTGAACATTAGAGGGATCGGAGGCACCCTCAAGGCTGCCTCTTTCCAGAGATTGCTGGCGAGCTCCAAGCCTGATCTCATCTTCCTTCAAGAGACTCTTACTTCAGATTATAAAGCCAGAGATTTCATTTATCGTTTTCGTCCTTCCTGGTTCTCAGCGGCAGTGAGCTCCATAGATAATTCTGGAGGTTTGCTGGTGGCTTGGGACCCTTGCCACTTTGCGCTGAAACCCTCCTTGTCGTGTGGGGGACTTCTTTTACAGGGATACAGTTTAGCCACAAATATAGAGTTAACTCTGCTCAACCTTTATGGTCCCTGTTCAGACAAAGTTCCTTTCTGGTCCAATCTAGCAAAAAGTGGTATTCTCTCTTTAAAGAATCTCATTATAGGGGGCGACTTGAATCTTTATTTTGAGGCCGCCGATTCATGGGGAGGTGCTCCCGGCCTTGTCCCTACTGGTGCACGCTTCAAAGCGATTTTTGAAAACAATTCTCTATTGGACATTCGCCCTGCAATTCTCTCTCCTACCTGGCGAAACGGTTGGTTGGGTCTGCACTCTATTGCTAGAAGGTTGGATCGATACTTTGTGGCTACTGAGCTTTTAGCTTCTACTGGACAGATCTCTTCATGGGTGGAGTCGCCTTTTTTCTCCGACCATGCTCCGGTTATTCTTCAGCTAAGGCTCACCGAGCCTCCCAATCCTGCCCCTTTTAAATTCAACCATTCTTGTCTTGCAGTGGCGGACTACATTGAGCTTGTGAGAGCGACGTGGACGGACCAACTTTTCAACTCTGACCATAATCCACAGACCCGCTTGGTGTGGAAATTGAAAGTCCTTAAACAAAAGACCAAGCACTGGTTTTTTACGAAACACTTAGCTGATCAAAACAGATTGCTCTTGCTGGAGACGGAATCTCTAGTCTTTCACACAGCTCTAATACTACTCCCTGGTCGACGGGAGACACCGAGAGATTGAAAAGACTTGAAACCAACAGGGCAAATATTTTAATTGCCGAAGAATTTGCATGGAGGCTGAGAAGCAGGGAAACTTGGCTTAGGTGCGGAGATTCAAACTCCAACTATTTCCATAAGGTTGCAAGTCATAACAAACAAAAAAAGTTGATCTGGTCAATCAATAAAGGTGGAACAGAGATACGCGGGCAGGAGGCATTAAAAAAAGAGGCGGTCTCTTATTTTACTAATCAGTACAGATCTACAGACTTGGACAACCTTAAAGATAAAGGATCCTTGGCTCATTTATATCCTCGAATGGTTTCTGGTGAGGAAGCGGAAGCTCTTTATAAGCCTGTCACACTGGATGAGATAAAAGATATTCTTTTACATTTCAAAGCTGAGCGAAGCCCTGGGCCTGATGGCTGGACGTCAGAATTCTTTTGTTTTTTCTTCGAGCTTGTTGGAGAAGAGCTTCTACAGATGGTGGAGGACACCAGAATTAAAGGCAAGATAGTTGGAAGCATAAATTCTACTTTTTTGGTCCTTATTCCAAAAGCAAGCAGCCCAGTCTCTTTCACTGATTTCCGTCCGATATCTCTTTGTAATCTTATTTATAAGATTATTTCAAAGGTAATATCCAACCGTATAAAACCTTTTCTAGGAAGGTGCCTCTCTGCAGAGCAACTGGGATTCTTAAAGGGTAGAAGAATCCACGATGCGATTGGAGCAGCGCACGAGTGCTTACACAGTATTAAACAGAAAACCTAAAGGCTCTAGTCATGAAACTAGACCTTAAAACAGCTTTCGACTGCATCGACTGGGATTTTTTGAGACTAATTCTTCATGCGGTGGGGTTTGGCGACAACTTCTCGACTTGGATCCTTGCATGTGTTACAACTGCCAATTTTGCTGTGTTAATTAATGGGGATCCTTCCACTTTCTTCAAAAGCGAGAGAGGACTCCGTCAGGGATGTCCTCTCTCCCCCTATCTTTTCATCTTGATTATGGAAGGACTCAGCATACTTCTTTCTCAAAGTGTTTCAGAGCAAAAAATCTCAGGCATAAAGGTATCTAATCTTGTCAAAATCGTTCACTTGATGTTTGTAGATGATGTGCTTCTTTTGTCAA
>ML800127.1:128051-156840 GCA_009831015.1 Picea engelmannii
ATCAAAAGAGAATCAAGCTACTAAAATCCAACTTCCAGAGAAAGATCTTTCAATAACAACAACCTAGGCCCCTCCATTGAATTCACACTCATATAAGAACCCTTCCTACAACAACAAGGAATATTCTTTGAATAAATGACCAATGATGTTATTAAACTCTCTATAAACATGTGAGAAATAAAGTTCTTCAAATCTTTCCTTTAACTTCAACGCTTGGCTGACGAGAGGCTCAAGTACTAAGTTATCCAATATACACTTGTTATTTGCCCAATCCACGTTCAATTTAGAGTCTCCAAAGATTTATAGATTCTTCGCACCTTTCTCAACAATTGTCTTAAGGAGAAGCAAGGAGAATCCACATTTCACTCATCTTTTCCCTATTATTAGTTCCCTAAGATATAACAAACTTTAATAGAAAACAATATGTTTGATCAAGTAAGAGGGTATCACCAGCCCCACACATCCCTAGGGCTCCTTGAAATGGCTAATCAAAGAAGCCCCGGGCTTTTCCATAATCAATTTCAAGTTCTTTAAGAACTCTTAAAGTCTTATCCTTCAATTTTCTATTTCCATCACAAGCACATCTCATTTTATGAGCAACTTGATTTGGGCTTAGCTTGACATCCTAGAGTAACATTTTATTATGAAATAACCAAATTCCCTAGACCACAAAGCAAGGAAGGGCCTTGAAAATTTGTATAGTCTTGTTTGCTACCCAAGAATAAAAACATTCCACCAAAGAGCGTTGTTCACATTTAATTCTAGAATATGTATATGAAGAAATTAATTCCATACTATTATAGAGAAGGGACAATCAATAAACAAATGGTCCATAAATTCTTCATTGGTTTTACAAAGGATGCATCTCCTAGGCCCTTGCATGTTTCTCTTTTAGAAATTATCCCAGGATAATATTTTATTATCAAGGACTAACCATAACAAATATTTTATTTTAAACGAAAATTTGGCTTCAAAACCGCCTGCCACCACCAGGCTCTTTGCCCCTCTTGTCCTTCCTCCATCTTTGCTATGTCACCCAACTTTGCAATATGTTCTCTATATCCCTAATTTTTTGACCATTTTAATATGTCGTCTTGATCTAATAGTTTAATTAGACTCGTGGTTAATAAATTCACAAATTGATTCCATTTTGTCACCTTCCCCTCTTCAAATTCAAATCTTCTACCCTCTTCCAACCTCGAGAGCAAATATTGTTGGATTACTGAGAGGGGGGGTGAATTAGTAATAGAGCAATTTAATCCTTTTTCACCACAAAATGCAAGTGTTATATCAATGTAGCATTATCATCCAATAGTTGCAGAGTAAATAAACAATGAACAATCACACACATACACATCACACCAGTGTTTTAAGTGGAAACCCAAAGCGGGAGAAAACCACATAATGCTTTTTCTTATATTTCTTTAAGAATTACATTCATTGGAAGCACCAACTTCCTTTGTTTTCCAGCTGCAACTGGAAGGGGGCTCCAACCCCCTAGTTTCTCAGGCTACAGCCTGAGGGAATCTCCAACTCCCCAATTCTCTCGCTACAACCAGAAGGAGGCCACAACCCCCTATGTTCTCTGGATACAACCACCTGTCCTTGCCCCGTCCAACCGCCCTGACGTATAAGTAGAATGATGGAACCACTGTCATACTATCACTATAAGATATATTGTTGTAAACTTGTACCAATAAACCTGCACCAAACAACCTGTACCAATAAACTGAACCATGCATCAACCATGCATCAACCTGTACCATGAACAAGTGCATCAAACATGCACCAACCTGTACCTCAACCTGTACCATGAACACATGCATCAACCATGCACCAAACCTGTACAAATAACCTGTCACAACAACCTGTCTCATCAATCTTATAAACCAAATCAGATCTACTCACCAAGATCAATCACCAAGACAAATCTCAAATATGTGCATCAACCAAGCATAACACAACAACTCATAATCATCACCAAGTTCAATATGTGCTTCTAATAATATACCAATACAAGTATGCTGCATCATCCATAAACCATGTGTTAAATAATACTACTAACAAGTGCCTTCAACCATGTACCAAAAATGTACCAATCATGTATCAACTACTCATCAACTATGAATCATCAAGATGTACCAACATCATCAACTATACACCTCATGTATGTGCCAACTCATCAACTATGTGTCTCAACCATGTACCCAACATGTACCTCAACAAAAATCCCTCATCAATTTCATCATCCAAATTTGATTTGTAACTCTGTAATATACCTAGTGTTTATGATCACATGTATGCAAACCTTCTTTAACTTTAACAACAAGAGACTAGCATTTTCATCAAACTTTACTTTAGTCTCACATGACTAGTTTTGGATTAGTCAACAACCCTAACTTGAAATAATCATAACTATGTACCTGTAATGAATAAAGATCTTAAAATAATACACAATGTTCTTCAATGTGTTTTATGCAATTCCTCCAGGTGTCACTACTTGGAACCTCTCAGAAAATGAGTTATAGCAAAAATGACATATCTTGTTGAATTCTCTCTTGTTCTAGAGAGCGGACTTATAGAGCATGCCCCACACAGAATATTTGTTGTATGGATATGAAAATTGTACACAAAATACTAAAGACTGTACTCTAACCAACACATTTGGTCTTACTGAATATGGATATGTTATGAAGAAGTTATGACATTTTTACCCGAAACACTTGTTTTATACTAGTTTCAGGACTAGCCACAAACCTTATTTTCCACGAAGTGTAACTCCAAAAATACAATGACCCACATGCTGAAATTTGTACCACAACTACTTGGATATATTTCCTCAATGTCCTCCCAATTTCACAGTCTGAAACATTCTAGAAAAAAAGTTATTGCGAAAATGGTGAGATGACCTGTAAATAACATACATTAGAAAGCATCATCAAAATAATTTTTCCTCCCTTGAATTTCGGTCTTCTTCACATCACCTTCCCTCTGAAATTTGGCTTAGATATCCTTTGGTTACCTCAGTCACTTGTAGATATTCAATATGCTCAAGTGTTATTAAAATTAGAGAGTCTTCCCTCTTATTTATACTTTCATGTAGCTTCCTCAAGGGGTTACCTTTTAGCCATCTTAACCCACTTTCCTTATTTTAGGGTTAACCTACTTCTAACCACTTGTCAACTTAGCAATTTCTCCATTAAATATATTATTTAAATAATTTCTTTTGTATTCACTTTGACTTATAGTACACTTATCACTTCATTTTATTATTTACCTTCTAAAATCTTTTAAACCACTTTGACTACTTTGACCTTTTGGGGCTTCTAGATGACTAATGAGGGTTCTCCAACTTCACATGGCCATAACTCTCTAATCGTGAGGAGTTATGTGACGTTCCACATACCAATGGAAATGGCATGACATGTAATATCCATCTAGAATGTTCTTACCTACAAATATATCAAAACTCATACCATTATACATCAAACAAACTTGGGAACATGGGTTCTCCAACTTCACATGGCCATAACTCTCTAACCGTACGGATTTATGTGACGTTCAACATACCACCGGAAATGGCATGACATGTACTATCCATCTAGAATAGTCTTACCTTCCAATATATTAAAACGCATACCATTATACATCAAACAAACTTGGGTCCATTACCCAAACCTTTGTGCTACCAGAATTTGCTACCGGATTTTCTCCAAGGGTTGATATCAATCAATAAGGGTTGACATCAATCTACAATATCGCTCTCCAATGGTTGACAATAATGAAAACCAAAAATCCATACCAATTTTCCATCAACCTAAGCCAATTGTCTGACAATATCCCCCTTTGGCATTGATGGCAACACTTAGTCATGATAACATTCACGCTTATACTCCTCATCAATGTGTCTATCTCTCCCCCTTTGCCATCAATGGAAAAGGGTATCTCCCTTTGGGGATGATCCCCCTGAATGAACTCTCCTTGGGGTTGCTCCCCTTGTCTACAAGCCTTTGATTTTTCTGTGTTTATAAGCCTCTGATTACTCTCTCTCCCTTCATATGAATAATATCTCCCTTTTTGACAAAGGCTATCACTTTGATGCAACACTGAAGTCATATCGCTCATTCTTCCCTTGTGACAATCACTCCCCTTGGAAACATGCCTTTATTCTCTTTATCTAAGCCTGCATCTGATAAATCTCTCCCCCTTTGTCATCAATGGAAAATGTATCT
Organism: Picea engelmannii; assembly: GCA_009831015.1. Classification (NCBI taxonomy): domain Eukaryota; kingdom Viridiplantae; phylum Streptophyta; class Pinopsida; order Pinales; family Pinaceae; genus Picea; species Picea engelmannii. Next base: position 132,284 of record ML800127.1, read on the forward strand.
TTCCATCTGGGGTTGCTCCCCCTAACTAAACTCTCTATGGGGATACTCCCCCTGACTTAACTCTTCCTGAAACTGATCTCCAAAACTGAACTATCCTCTTTATGGTGCTTCTTCATGTAGATCTAAGACATATAAGATAAGCATTCAAAAACATTCATTTTGGAGTAGAAATTACTCAGAGTCTCTGACGAAGATACTCAAAGGCTTCTCTTAGAAGCAGTTTTGCAAATATTTCTGCCACTTGTTCTTTTGTGCCCACATATTCAACTCTGATGTTCTTCTTTGTAACGTGTTCCCGTAGAAAGTGATACTTGATTGAAATGTGCTTCATCTTGGAGTGCATCACTGGGTTCTTTGAGATACTGATGGTGCTTGTATTATCACAATAGATTGGAATGGGATCATCATACTCAACCTTTATATCTGTTAGAGTTTGTTTCATCCATAGAACCTGTGTACAACATCCTGCTCCTACAATATACTCTGCCTCGGCTGTAGATAAGGATACTGATGATTGTTTCTTGCTTAGCCACGATACTAAAAACTCACCCAAGTAGAATGTTGCTCCACCGGTGCTTTGTCGGTCATCAATGCAACCTGCCCAATCTGCAATTGTGTAGGCAATAATTGATAGATCACTTCCTTTTGGATACCATAATCCAAACTCTTATGCTCCTTTGAGATATCTAAAAATCCTCTTTACTGCTAATACATGTGATTCCTTTGGTGCTGCTTGAAATCGTGCCACCTGTCCAACTGCCTGCATTACATCTAGTTTGGATGTTGTCACATATAGTAAGATACCAATCATTGACATGCATTGCCTATGGTCTGTAGAATTTGAATCATCATATTTGCTCAACTTGCAACTGGTTTGCATAGGAGTGGTAATTAGTTTGCAATCTTCCATTCCGAACCTCTTTAGCATTTCTCTGATATACTTAGTTTGAGAAATAAAAATTCCTTGGTTACTTTGACATATCTTGATTTTCCTTGATGTAGAGGTTGTTGTATGTGCTCCCTTTCCATAGTTCATAGGGAGTTTTGTCATTGTTGTTTCTGAGCATTACTCGTTTTTGAACGTGAATTGTTGTATGCACTGCATGTGTCCAAAAAATATCTGTCAATTTGGAATCCATTAGCATTGTTCGAGCCATTTCCTGTGTAATTATCATCCATTGTGATAATGTTCCTTTGTCTTTGAACCTGATGCAGGAGCATCGCCCACATCAAGTGAGCCAGCACGGAAGTGAAGGACAGTTGGACAAGCCCAGCACAAATTTTGAATTTGTCTCGAAGATAATGCGCCAACCTTAAATGTGATAGTAAAGAGAGGCGTACTTTTATATTGTAATCAGACCTTGAGCATCCCGCTCTCGTCTAAAGTAGATAGAGGCATTTATGATGAGATGAAATAGGTAGGTATAATTGAATATTAGATTAGACAGTTTTAGAAAGAAAGAGGGAAATGGGATATAGACACCCTCATTGTGTATTGTAACATTAGCATGACTACAGAGGAAGAGGAGAAGCGGAGAGCTGTGTAGTAGACTCCATGTACAGAAGTTATGAATTTATATAAAGAAAGTTGTGATTCAGACTCATGGTGTTTACTTATTCTCTGTGTATGCATCTTTGAATGTTACGTTCATGAATGGTTTATTCTTTCTGTCATGCAATTGCTTTTATGCTATGTATGAATGATTTCCTGTTGAATATTTGGAATCTGAGAGAGGAAGAGTAAGGGGAATGAGTTTCAATTGCTTCTCTGTCTAAGCAAGATTCCTGCAAGGAGTGCAGTTGAATTGTCCGCAAGGAGTGCGTCGACAAGGAGTTCAGAGGGTTGTCTCTGAAAGCTCAGGAGAGGTAGCTCTTGTTCTCATTTCCTCAGAGTGCCGCTAGGCACAGGAGCCGTGCAAGGAGTGCGCAGGCCAAGGAGAGTCCCAGGGTTGTGAACCTGAGCAAAATATCGAAGGACTGTTGCTGCAGGTGTGCGCAGAGTCAAAGTACATAACACCTGAGAGTGGTTGGAGGTCGCCTCAAGGAGTGCGTGCAAGGATCCTCTTTGAGGTTGAAGTTGTGAGAAGCTCATGAGGAGCAAGGCCTTTGAAAACGTAGAGGGGCATCGAAAGTTTGCAGTGCAAGCGAACAAGTCCAGGGAAGAGTTCTTGGTTTTCCTTCATAGAAATCATCAAAGGGAAGAAATTGACGATTAGAAATCTGTGGGGAGGATTAGCGAAACCCCGCCAGCCGTCAGATCTACCAGAGAAGCGAGGAGGTTACAGTTGCATCCAGAGTTCAAGCTTAGGATATTGTGGACCGTCGGATTTGCACATAGATACTCGTCAGCCGTTGGATTGACTGGGAGTTGCACGAAGGTTAAGATTCATGGACGGGAGGAGGAAAGTTCTGACGAGAGGCGTGGTCCTCGGGATTTCGACATTCGCGGAATCGGGAATCACGAGGACGAGTGATCAGGAATTTTCATAGTGAAGGTCTCAGAATCAATCAGGGTCGTTCATCTCTAGAGGACGCGTGGCGACAATCGAGGCTATCGGGGGAAATCCTGACAGGGAAGCCAAATCGGCATATCGGGATTCGACGTTTCGCGAATCCTGAAGACAAGGCAACCAGAGAAGTTGAAATCATGAATCGTGAAATAGCGAGGAGCAGCGAGCACCGTCCATCATTGAGGACGCGTGGCCGAAATTGACGCCTTCAGGAAATTCCCCGAAAGGAAAAGTCCATTGTCGGGAAATCGAGAGTCGGGAAATCGAGAATCCCGTGGACAAGAGGCCCAATACATATTGACACTCGAAACCCCGAATCCCGATAAGAGATAGGATTGTGGTCATATAAGGCAAGGTCGTGTGGACTGGGAGCATAGCCAGAAAGGGCTGAAGCAAAAAGGAAGTGCATCGGGATATCAGAGATCGGGGATTCGAGGAAGCAAGTGTTGGTGACATCGGGGATTGGAAAACCCTAAAACCCGATTGTTATTTTCTATTGAGAACAGAGAAGCGCTCAATCCTAAGGGCTATAACGAGTAGGATAGACCTGTGGGTCAAATCTTAATAAGGATTCCAAGGGAGAATCAAAGGAGCCACTCCGGCTCGAAGGTAATTTAGAACAATCCTTAAGACCGGGAGGTCAGGTGCGGGGCCTACTGAGGTAGGTGCCTGGGTGGACACCATCAGAACCACTCTCTGAACCAATCTATGAATCCATGCTCTCTTCCATTGTCATATATCTGTCCAAACCTGCTAAGTATTCTTCTAAATCCATCTCTGTCCATACTATCCAAGACTCTACTTGCGCAACTGTCCATAATGCTGACCCATTTATCACTATACTATCATGAAGTCTTGATTAATCTATCAAATTGTACTTCTGCTAACTGACTGCTCTGGATCTATCTTCTCAAACTCTGCAAGCTACTCGAAAGATGGTTCTTTGGTCTGTCACAACTATCGCATAGACTCCCCCTGTCTAATATTCATATCACCTGTGAGTCTCTAAGTCGGATGGCTCATAACAATTCCTGCTCTGATGTGTATTCATCATCATCTTATTGGTAGATTCATCATCATCTTCATTAGTAGATTCATCATCTCTTTGAGCTTTGACTTCTTTCTTTCTTTCTGTCTGTGGATTCATCTTTCACTACAATGCCTGAAAGTACAATATCTTGAACATGTTCCTCATTTACCTGTCCTTCTTTTCTTTCAGTTATTTTCCAAACCTTTCTGTATCTGACATCTTTCTTTTTCTCTGTAGAATTTTCTTCATCTCGTTTTATCGTCAATCTTGCGATCTCTGGGACTTTGTATTTGTTCACCTATTCTTCGTGTTTTCTTATCCACACTTTCTTACATATGATATCAGTGTTCTCTTTCATGAAAGTATCGATCATGCTTCTATAATCACTAGCTATGTGTCCACAGTTATGACATTTGTAACATTCAATGTTACATGGGGCCACATAGGAATTTCTTCCTTGAACATTTCTTTTATAATCCCTACAATCTACAACCTTATGTCCAAAGTTAGTACAATAAAAACAATGATCATAAAATAAATTTGCATACCTGGGACTGAATGATCTTCTTTGTGGCGTAGTCCTTCTGAACTTTTTCCTTGACTGATCATGATCGTGATTGAAGCTTCTTTGTGGCTTGAACATGGATGTTCTTCTTGAAGATGTATCTTCAATATTTTTCTTAGATTATGGTTGGCCATGATTCCTTCCTTTGAGTACTTCTCTGTAACTCTTTCTATTTTCTTCATTCTTCTTTTCTAGCAACCTAGAGTGATTCTCTTCATTCTCTATAACTGATGTGGATGTTTCTGTCTCTCTAACGTTCTTGTTGAGCTTGACAATTTTACTTCTCAATGTGACGACTTATTCTTCAAGCTTCTCAACCTCTTCTTCTTTCTTCATTATCTGAGACTTCATGACTTCTTTTGTTCTTTTCACTTCTTCAAGTTGAATTTTTAATGTGATTATTTCTTCTTCAAGTCCTTTCTCTTCTTGACCAAACTCTGGCTCAAGTTGGTTTAGATCATTAGTTCTTTCGTTAACATGATCTGTCAATATCTTCTCTCTCATTTCTGCTTCTTCCTTCTGTGCTTCTATGTTTGCTTCCAAACACTGCTTTTGATATTCAAGATTTTCTTCGATCTTTCTGGCTTCTTCTAGCTGATTTCTTAAGTTCTCGATGACATGTTTGGCTTCTTAAAAAATGTGAACACTTTCCTTTTGTTTCGTCAATTCTTTCTTGAGTGAATTGTTTTCTTCTTTTAGTTCATCTAAAGCAATAATCAATTCTGCTTCATAATTGTATTCCTTTTCAATTAGTTTTTCTGTCTCATTTCCTTCATGGCATTCTATTTCAAGATGTCCACGTTTTTCACAATTAAAGAAAAACAACATACCTATGGTGATTATGTACTCTTCATCTTTTGAATCTGTTTGACATGGTGAACATAATTATTCTTGATCTGTATCTGCATCTTCTTTGGCATTTTTTGAATCTGCGATGGGTGAAGAATATATGTCATGTAACTTATCCCAAAGTTTTTTGGCTGATGAACATTTACCAACCTTTTCTCTTACCAGATTAGGTAATCCTTCCCAGATGAAATCCATTGTTGTTTTGTTATTCTTATTCAATTCCTTCTTGGTTGCAGTCTTTGCCCTTTTTGAACTATCATATCCTGTAACAACTGATAGCCAAATATAATGTCCCTGTGCCTGTAAAAATACTTTCATCCTTCTTCTCCACATCTCATACTTAAAACCATTTTGACCATTAAACATTGGTATTCCATTCTCAAAATAATCCATGATCTCCTTCCAGTGGTTAAACTATTTCCTGAAGGAACTGTCTCTGATACCAATTGTTGGATTACTGAGAGGGGGGGGTGAATTAGTAATAGACCAATTTAATCCTTTTTCACCATAAAATGCAAGTGTTATATCAATGTAGCATTATCATCCAATAGTTGCAGAGTAAATAAACAATGAACAAATGAGCAATCAAACACATACACAGTACACCCGTGTTTTACGTGGAAACCCAAAGTGAGAGAAAACCACAAAATGATTTTTCTTATATGTCTTTAAGAATTACATTCATTGGAAGCACTAACTTCCTTTGTTTTCTAGCTGCAACTGGAAGGAGGCTCCAACCCCCTAGTTTATCAGGCTACAACCTGAGGGAAACTCCAACTCCCCAATTCTTTGGATATAACTAGAAGGAGGCTACAACCCCCTATGTTCTCCAACTACAACCACTTGTCCTTGCCCCGTCCAACCACCCTGACGTATAATTAGAATGATGGAACCACTGTCACATTATCAATGTGAGATATATTGTTGTAAACTTGTACCAATAAACCTACACCAAACAACATGTACCAATAACTTGAACCATGCATCAACCTATACCTCAACCTGTACCATGAACAAGTGCATCAACCATGCACTAACCTGTACCTCAACATGTATCATGAACAAGTGCATCAACCATGCACTAAACTTGTACAAATAACCTATCACAATAACATGTCCAAACAAACTATCCCAACAACTTGTCTCATCAATATTATCAACCAAATCGGATCTACTCACCAAGACAACTCTCAAATATGTACATCAACCAAGCATAACACAACAACTCATAATCTTCACCAAGATCAATATGTGCTTCTAATAATATACCAATACAAGTATGCTACATCATCCATAAACTATGTGTCAAACAATACTACTAACAAGTGTCTCCAACCATGTATCAAGTATGTACCAATCATGTATCAACTACTCATCAATATGTACCAACATCATCAACTATATACCTCATGTATGTGCCAACTCATCAACTACTTGTCTCAACCATGTACCCAACATGTACCTCAACAAAAATCCCTCATCAATTTCATCATCCAAATCTGATTTATAACTCTGTAATAGACATGGTGTTTAATATCATATACCTGCAAACCTTCCTTAACCTTAACAACAAGAGACTAGCATTTTCATCAAACTTTACTTTAGTCTCACATGACTAGTTTTGGATTAGTCAACAACCCTAACTTGAAATAATCATAACTATGTACCTGTAATGAATAAAGATCTGAAAATGGTACACAATGTTCTTCAGTGTGTTTTATGCAATTCCTCTAGGTGTCACTACTTGAAACCTCTCAAAAAAGGAGTTATAGAAAAAATGGCATACCTTGTTGAATTCTGGCTTATTCTAGAGAGCGAACTTGTAGAGCGTGCCCCGCACGGAATATTTGTTGTATGGATATGAAAATTGTACACATAATACTACACACTTTACTCTAACCAACACATTTGGTCTTACTAAATTTGGATTTGTTATGAATAAGTTATGACATTTTTACCCGAAACACGTGTTTTAGACTAGTTTCAGGACTAGCCACAAACCCTATTTTCCACGGAGTGTAATTCCAAAAATACAACAACCCACAAGCTGAAATTTGTACCACAACTACTTGGATATGTTTCCTCAATGTCCTCCCAATTTCACATTCTGAATCATTCTAGAAAAAAAATTATTGTGAAAACGGTGAGATGACCTGTAAATAACATACCTTAGAAAGCATCATCAAAAGAATTTATCCTCCCTTGAATTTCAATCTTCTTTACTTCACCTTCCCTCTGAAATTCGGCTTAGATATCCTTTGGTTACCTCAGTCACTTGTAGATATTCAATATTCTCAAGTGTTATTAAAATGAGAGAGCCTTGCCTCTTATTTATACTTTCATGTAGCTTCCTCAAGGGGTTACCTTTTAACCATCTTAACCCACTTTCCTTATTTTAGGGTTAAACCACTTCTAACAACTTGTCAACTTAGTAATTTCTCCATTAACTTTATTATTTAAATAATTTATTTTGTATTCACTTTGACTTATAGTACACTCATCACTTCATTTTATTATTTACCTTCTAAAATCTCTTAAACCACTTTGACTACTTTGATCTTTTGGGGCTTCTAGATGACTCATGAGGGTTCTCCAACTTCACATGGCCATAACTCTCGAAACGTGAGGAGTTATGTGACATTCCACATACCAATGGAAATGGCACGACATGTACTATCCATCTAGAATATTCTTACTTGAAAATATATCAAAACTCATACCATTATACATCAAACAAACTTGGGTCCATTACTCAAACCTGGGTTCTCCAACTTCACATGGCCATAACTTTCTAACCGTGAGGAATTATGTGACATTCCACATACCAACAGAAATGGAATTAAATGTACTATCCATATAGAATATTCTTACCTTCAAATATATTAAAACTCATACCATTATACATCAAACAATCTTGGGTCCATTACCCAAACCTTTGTGCTACTGCAATTCACTACCGGACTTTCTCCAAGAATTGACATCAATCTACAATATCACTCTCCAATGTTTGACATCAATGACAGCCAACAATCCATACCAACTGTCCATAAACCTAAGCCAATCTGACAAATATTTCTTTCATCATTTTTGGTCATATCCTTTAGGGAAAAAGTTCTCATAAAATGAATATTTTTGAGCAATGTTTTTGATAATATATAGTTACATCTACAACCAATCCAAAGATCTCCCCCAAAACTTACTTTGTTTCCTCTTCCAATCTTCCATGCTACCTAGTTTCCAATTAAAGGAAATGCCCTTACCAATGATTTCCATACTATAGAGCCACCTTGAGAACTTTCTCTCTCCTATTTTAACCAATCTTCCATGAAAACCCCCTTCAAGTATTGATATTTCATGACCTTTCCCCATATACATTTGCTATAGAATATTATCCACAAACATTTTATTGCTAGAGCTATACTTAAAGAGTGAATAGTTTTTAAGCCCCAAGCCCCAATTTCCTTCAATTTTACCACTCATCCATTTGAATAAAGGCATACTCTCCAATACATCCAATACATAGCAATACTCTTCAGAGAAAATTTTACCAACACTAATCTTCCTCCCCTAGAAGGCCATTTGTTGCACCATGAAGAAATTCTAACTTTTGTTTTATTATACATCCAAATCTAATACTCAAATTTGTAACTCTTGGGTTTTAAATTAAAACCTAGGTATTGTATTGCCTTATCTAAGTTCAAATGGTTCATAGGAAGTAAATTAACCATCTAGGATTTTTTTCTTCAACCACTACACTACATTAGGTTAATCTCTGTAGTTGTAGCCTTACAATAGATATCTAGAATCTCTTTTAAACTTCTTATGTCCCTTAAGGATCCATGACCAAATATCATTATGTCATTCACAAAAAATAGATGAGAAATCACCATAGAGTTTGATATATTGATCCCTTCTAAAATTCCTCTTCTCCTTACACCTTTGATCATCATGCTTAGACCTTTAGCCACTAATAAAAACAAAATAGTGGATAATAGGAACCTTGATGTTGTTGGACCTAGTATTATGGGGTTGGCATTGATGACAAAGAGGACCAATATGGACAATGTTGGGCATGGAGTTGGTATTGGAATTGATACAAAAAGAATCAAGTAGATGTCAATAAGTCTGGTATAAAAGTCTCGACCAGTCAAGACTTAAGTCGAATTGGAAACAATTGTCTCAACCAGTCAAACCCTAAGTCGTGTCGAAACAATTAAATGGTTCAAGACAACTATCTAAATGAAAGGAGAAAAGATCAAAGTCGATTGTTTCAATAAAATGCAGTAGATATCAGGAATTCTGGTATAAAAATCTTAGCAAGAAGTTGAAGTTGAAGAAGTTGAAAAAGTCAAAAGTCAAAGTCAAAGAAATCAGGGGTCAAAATCGAAGGTCGAAATTGAAGAGGTCGAAGTCAGATAAGTAGAAGAAGTCGAAATCGAAGAAGTCAAAGATCGAAGTCGAAACTGAAGCAAGTCAGGACAACCAAAGTCGAATTACACAAGTCAGTTTTCTTCTAAGTCGAGTCGGTCCAAGAAAGAAGTAACCTAAAGGTCAAAGTCGAAGCAAACTTAAATTTGGAAATACAAGTCGGGTCGTGGCTGAAGCAAGTTGGGTGGACCATAATCGAAATACTCAAGTCAAAATTTCTCCTAGTTGAGTCAACCAAAAAGATGTTTGTCGGTTGAATGAGGAAGCAAATACGAAAAAGGGTGAAGACCAAGTCGAATCATTAGTGACTAGCAGCTGAGAGGGAATTGATTTTAATATCCACCATCAAGTAAAATGTTTACAAGTTGAGTTTGAATAATCATCAACAAAGGAGATATGTTAAGGTCGATTTAGACATTCATGAAAATGTAAAATGTACTGAAGTCGAAAGTCGATCTGGCATTTGATGATGAAAGGAAAATATGGGCAAGTTGCTTTCAAAGAACCATCTGTACCAGCCACCTCACACATTTTCTAGGGAAAATTTCAATGTGTCAGCTAATTGGGCATGTTCTGCACAAAACCCATGTCGTAGAATTGTAAAATTTGTTTCCAACACTCCATAATCTTTGTATGAAATCAATGTCTATTTTGTGTATGAAAAGCAATTAATGAAATCACCATTTGTGTTAATTAAATGAAGGGGTGCAATGTTTCATTACTAAAAGACACAATGGTTCAACCTTAAACCTTTTGGAAAGTATATAAGAAGACAAACAAGGTGAAGGGAAAGTGTCTCTATGGTCTACATCAGAAGATCAGAAACAAGTACAGAGTCCAAGGAAGAAAGCCAAAGTTACTTATGAAGTGAGGGTGGAAGGGTGGAGCAAGGAAGAACTAATGTCCTTTACTGATTAAAGTTTGAAGACAGGGAGTTGGTGCTTCCTAGGGTTGGTGCCCTAGAACAAGGGAGTTGGTGCTTCCTAGGGTTGAAGACCTGAACAAGGAGATTGGTGTCTCCCAATCATTATTATAACTTGTATTAATGTATTGATTTTATATTCAAGTTTATTGTTGTTGATCAATTTTTGTTAATAAGTTAAAATTATTAAAAGTTTAAATAATTAACCAATATTGATTCACCCGCCCCACCCTCTCAGTATCGACCAAGTTTCCAACCATTGGTATAAGAGTCAGGTTCCTTCGGCACAGTCTAACAATTGTAAGGTAGATTCTAAAGCAACAGATCAACAAGAGGGAATGTGTTCCAACAAAACACCTATTTTCAAAGGGAATGATTATGCATTTTGGAGTGTGAGTATGAAAAGTTATCTCATGAGCCTTGGATGTGATGTTTGGCAAACTGTTGAAAGTGGTTATACTGCACCATCTACCCCACCTAATGATATTGCTGCAAAGAAGTTATGCAATGACAATTCAAGAGCAGACAATGTTATTCTAGGAGGATTAACCAATCCTATATTTGTAAAGGTAATGCACTATAAGTCGGAAAAAGAGATCTGGGACAAACTGAAGGTCATATATGAAGGAGACAACAAATTCAATGAAGCCAAACTGCAAACCTATAGAACTCAGTTTGAAAATTTTAAAATGGAGGAAGAAAACATAGTTGAATATCTTCAAAGAGTTGATGAAATTGTTAATTCGATCAGAGCATTAGGATAATAACTCAAAGACAAACCAATTGTCCAAAAGATCTTGAGATCATTACCTATGAGGTGTGATGCCAAAATTTCTACCCTTAAAGATAGACCAGATCTTGATAAGCTCACAGTGGATGAACTACCTGGGATCCTCAAAGCATATGAGATGAGAACAGGACAAGAAAAACCAACAAAAGGAGAAACATCCTTCAAGGCGTCGAAATCAAGAAAGAAGCAGGAGCAAGTACCTAATGAAGGTTTATCAGAGATATCTGATGAAGACGTATCTAACTTTATGAAGAAACTCATGAAAGTGAATAGTAAATATAAGGGGAAGTTTCCTCTGATATGCTTCAACTATGGTAAAGTTGGACACTTAGCTAAAAAATGTCCATATCCCAAGCAGAAGGATAGTAATGATGAAAAAATTCATAATCATAAAGAACATAAGAAGGGTAAGGCAAAGAACAAAAATAAATACTACAAACAAAAGAAGAATCTCTACACCAAAGAGGACAACAACTCTTCTAAAGAAAGTGAAGATGAAGTTTTAGAACTTCTATTTATGGGAATGAACACTCAAAATAATGATGTAGATGATGAATAAAACTTTGAAATTGAAGGAGATGTAGACCTAGAAGAAGAACTGATTAATTCTTTGGAGGAACAAAGAAAGTATAAAAAGAAGAACAATCTACTGAGGGCACAACTTCAAGAGTTTGAAGAATCACATCAATCAAGAGAAATAGATGCATCAAGAACCATCAAAGAATCAGAATAGATCATCAGTGATTTGAATTCCCAACTCCTAGAAGCTAAAATAATTGAAGAATTCATTTTAAAACAACTCAACGATGGAGAACAAGTATGTGAGAAGCTAGAAGCTGAGATTGAGTTGCTAAAAGGTAAACTTGAGAAAGAAAAGAAGGGATCAAAATTTGATATTAGTTCAAAGATCTTGGATGAAATTCTCAGTAGTCAGAGGTCACCAAACCACAAGATTGGTTTGGGATACACCCAAGACTCAACTTCTACATCACAAGGATCTGTGAAAAGACCAATCAGTTATGCAGATGCTCTTAAAATACCCTTAAGAAGAGAAGATAATAAAACAAGGATGATTCCATTGGACACTGTCCCAAATAAACAGAAATCAACACCCCCTACTAAAGAACAATATGATAAGAAGAATACAATCACCAGAAGAAAACCCTCTAACATATATCAATATACCTTCCTTGGATATTGTTATTCCCGCAATAATTTTGGACACAAAGTAGTGCATTCTAAAGCCTATAGAAGGCACAATCTAAATTTTTTCCAAAGAAGTAAGAAGTTCAATACATATAAAAGAAACTATAATTCGTTCTCTCCATTACAATATTACAATATGGAATGTCTCAAATGTAATAAATATGGACATGAAGCCAGTGAATGTTGATTTTCAAAGTATGTCAAAGAGATAAATATTCCCAACAATCTATAAGTATGGAATAAAAAGCAAGTAGAGAAAACAGAGTGTAAAGTAGCCCTGTATGCCAAAAACAAAGGATGTCAGTGGTATATAGACAGTGGATGTTCTAAACACATGACTGGAGATCAAAGCAAATTTCTCAAGTTAACGAAGAAAGAAAAATGAAAAGTCATCTTTGGAGATAATGTGTCAGCCAAGATACTTGGAAAAGGCACTGTTAGCCTAGGGAATAACAAGGCCAAAGCAAAAAATGTACTTTTAGTAGAAAATCTTAAGCCTAATCTCCTAAGTGCAAGTCAAACATGTGATCAAGGTCACATACTTACCTTTGATTCTCACAAATGTGAGATAAGAAGATAAGATACAGGGAAGCTAGTGGCAATTGCACCAAGAACATCCAACAGTGTCTACATCCTTGACATGGAAGGAGAAGAAAAATGTTGTTAAGGTCAAGAAGATGAAAGTTGGTTATGTCATAGAAGGTTGGGACATATAAGCTTTGAAAACTTAATCAAATCCAACAAGAAGGAGGCAATAAGGGATCTGCCAAAGATTATAAAGCCTTCAAATCCTATTTGTAAACATTGTCAAATAGGGAAGAAAACAAAATTCAGGTTCAAGACAAAAGAGCATTCTTCATCAAGACCCTTGGAGCTTATTCACACTGACCTATGTGGTCCTACTAGAACTAAAAGTATACATGGAGAACATTACTTTATGTTGGTCATTGATTACTACACAAGAATGACATGGGTATACTTTCTAAAGGATAAATCACAAGCCTTTGAGAAATTTAAGGCATACAAAGCCTTTGTAGAAAATGAAACAGATCTCAAAATTAAATGTCCAAGATCAGACAATGGATGAGAATTCACCTCTAAAGAGTTCATTAAGCTTTGTGAATATCATGGAATCAAAAGACAATTTTCAGCTCCCAGGACTCCTCAACAAAATGGAGTGGTTGAAAGGAAGAACAGAACTGTCCAAGAAGCTGCAAGAACTGTGCTAAATGAAGCTAAACTTCCAGATAAGTTTTGGAGAGACGAAATATACACAACAATTCACATACTCAATCGAGCACAATTGAGAGCTAACCATGACAAAACACCTCATGAACTATGGTTTGGTAGGCCAACATCAATGAAACACTTCAGAGACTTTGGAAGTAAGTGTTACATAAAAAATGATGAGGATAATCTAGGGAAATTTGACCCAAGATCAGATGAAGGCATATTTATAGGGTATTCACTTAACAAAAAGGCTTATAGATGTTATAACCTAAGACTACATAAAATGGTGGAAAGTGCCAATGTAAATATAGATGATCTAAAGTTAAGACAAGTCATACCCAAGACCATATCAACGTATGATGATAAAAGTGATGCAGAATATTAGAATGAAGAATTTGATGAAGAATCTCAAGAAAATGAACCCCACATTGATGATGAAGTTGACGAAGAAACACCCTTGCCAAAAGCCCCATCAAAAAGGGTTCAAAAGAATCATCCTGGAAGTCAGATTATTGGAGATAAAAATGCAGGAGTGGAAACAAGAAGGAGACTCACATTTGAGTCAGAACAAGTAATTTTATCCTTGATAGAACCTAATTCATTTAAAGAAGCCAACAAAAGTACAGATTGGATAAAAGCAATGGATGAAGAACTAGACCAAACAAAGAAGAACCAAACTCAAGAACTAGTTCCAAGACCCAAGGAAAAGAATGTGGTAGGAACTAAGTGGATATTCAAGAACAAACTCAATGAAAATGGGCATATCATAAAGAACAAACCCAGATTAGTATGCAAGGGATATGCCCAAGTGGAAGGTATTGATTTTCAAGAGACTTTTTCTCCAGTAGCAATACTTGAGGCCATCAGAATGTTCTTGGCATTTGCATGCTTCAAAAATTTCAAAATCTATCAGATGGATGTCAAGTCAGCGTTCCTTAATGGAACACTAGAATAAGAAGTCTATGTTCAACAACCAAAATGATTTGTGTTAATAGAAAATCAGGACTATGTGTGCAAGCTAAAAAAGGCCATGTATGGTCTTAAACAAGCCCCTAGGGCATGGTTCTCAAGGCTTGATCAATACCTGCAAAAACAAGGATATAAGAGAGGGACCACTGATAACAACTTATACATCCAAATTGAGGATTAAAACATGATTATTTTGGTGGTATATGTAGATGACATCATATTTGGAAGTAATCATACTATACTATGAAGAAAGTTTGCAACCAAAATGCAAGAAGAATTTGAAATGTCTAGGCCGGGAGAATTGTCCTTCTTCTTAGGTTTACAAGTAACTCAAACAGAAAAAGGAATATTCATTTCCCAAGCCAAATATATCAAGGAAATGCTAAAGAAATTCCAAATGGAAGACAATAAACCTATGAGTACTCCCATGGTCATTGGATGTAAACTAAGCCTAGAAGATGACTAACCAAAAGTGGACCAAACTATGTACATGTCAATGGTTGGAAGTCTGCTATATTCAACAACAAGACCTGACATCATGCAGGTTGTAGGACTTGTGGGGAGATTTCAATCTGCACCTAAAGAAACTCACTTAAAAGGAGTAAAGAGGATATTCATATGTCTTAAAGACATCTTAGAACCTAAATTATGGTATCCAAAAGATAAGGAATTCACTTTAACTGCATACATTGATGCAAATTGGGCTAGTAGTATAGATGATAGGAAGAGCACCAGTGGAGGAGTATTTTTCTAGAAGAATGTCTGGTAGCATGGCTAAGTAAGAAGCAAGCATCCACATCACAGTCTATAGTAGAGGCATAATACATTGATGTTGCATCTTGTTGCACGCTAGTTCTTTAGATGAAGTAAACATTAGAAGATTTACTAGTAAGTTATGATCATCCCATTACTATTAAATGAGATAACACTAGTGCCATAAATATCTCTAAAAATCTTGTAATACATTCTAAAACCAAACACATCCCAATCAAATATCACTTGTTAAGAGATCAAGTTACTCAAAAAGTGGTGAAATTAGAATATGTAGACACAAAAGAACAAATAACATACATCTCTAGAAAACCTCTACCAAGAATCACCTTTGAAAATCTTAGGCAGAAATTATGAGTAATTCCCATACCACATTAAAACTACAAAAGTTTCATCAAAAGAAACAAATACATGGACAGGGGGAACATCACCTTAGGGGGAGCATCGACTCAGGGGGAGCGAAGAAAGATATCTTTTGTCAGAGGGGGAGGATAAGCAGTAAAAACCCGATTAAAAATAGAGAGTTTTACTTTGTTGCCATCAAAGCCAAAGGGGGAGAATGTTGGACCTAGTATTATGGGGTTGGCATTGATGACAAAGTGGACCAATATGGTCAATGTTGGGCACGGATTTGGTATTGGAATTGATACAAAAATAATCAAGTAGATGGCAATAGGTTTGGTAAAAAAGTCTCAGCAAGAAAAGTCTCGACCAATCAAGCCTTAAGTCGAGTCAGAAACAATTGTCTCGACCAATCAAACCCTAAGTTGAGTCAAAACAATTAAATGGGTCAAGACAACTACATAAATGAAAGGAGAAAAGATCAGAGTCTATTGTTTCAATAAAATGCAGTAGATATCAAGAATTCTCGTATAAATATCTCAGCAAGAAGTTGAAGTTGAAGAAGTTGAAAAAGTCAAGTTGAAGTCAAAGAAATAGGGGTCAAAATCGAAGGTCGAAATCGAAGAGGTCGAAGAAGTCGAAGGTTGAAGTGAGATAAGTAGAAGAAGTCAAAGGTCGAAGCCAGATAAGAAGAAGAAGTCAAAATCAAAGAAGTAAAAGATTGAATTCGAAGTCAAAGTTGAAACCGAAGCAAGTCAGGATGACCAAAGTCAAATTACACAAGTCGGTTTTCTTCTAAGTCGAGTCGATCCAAGAAAGAAGTAACCTAAAGGTCTGAGTCGAAGCAAAATCAAATTGGGAAATACAAGTCGGGTCGAGGCTGAAGCAAGTTGGGTGGACCAGAATCGAAATACTCAAGTCAAAATTTGTCCTAGTTGAGTCAACCAAAAAGATGTTTGTCGGTCAAATGAGGAAGCAAATACGAAAAGGGTGAAGACAAAGTTGAATCTTTAGTGACTAGCAGCTGAGAGGGAACTGATTTTAATATCCACCATCAAGTAAAATTTTTACAAGTTGAGTTTAAATAGTCACCAACAAAGGAGATATGTGGAGGTCAATTTAGACATTCATGAAAAGGTAAAATGTACTGAGTTCGATCTGGCATCTAACGATGAAAGGAATATCTAGGCAAGTTGCTTTCAAAGAATCGTCTATATTGGCCACCTCACATTTCCGGGGAAAATTTTCGGGGGTTGGCTAATTGGGCATGTTCTTCACAAAACCCATGTCGTATAATTGTAAAATTCATTTCCAACACTCCAACATATTCGTGTGAAATCAATGTCTAATTTTGTGTACGAAAATCAATTATTGAAATCACCATTTGTGTTAATTAAATGAAGGGGTGCAATGTTTCAATACTAAAATACACAATGGTTCAAACTTATACCTTTTGGAAAGTATATAAGAAGACAAACAAGGTGAAAGGAAAGTGTCTCTATGGTCTACATTAGAAGATCAGAAACAAGTACAGAGTCTAAGGAAGAAAGTCAAAGATACTTATGAAGTGAGGGTGTAAGGGTGGAGTAAGGAAGGATTAATGTCCTTTACTGATTAAAGTTTGAAGATGTGGAGTTGGTGCTTCCTAGGGTTGGTTCCCTAAAACAAGGGAGTTGTTGCTTCCTAGGGTTGGTGCTTTAAAATAAGGGAGTTGGTGCTTTATAGAGTTGAAGCCCTGAACAAGGAGATTGGTGTCTCCCAATCATTATTGTAACTTGTATTGATGTATTGATTTTACATTCAAGTTTATTGTTGTTAATAAGTTAAAATTATTAAAAGTTTAAATAATTAACTAATATTGATTCAACCCCCCCCCCCTCTTGGTATTGACCAAGTTTCCAACAAATGCAATCCTCTTGAAGCATTAAAAAATCTAGATGGAGAACCATTGTTGAGAACAAAAAGGAAGTTGATGTCAAGCAACCCATAATCCATTCAATGGTTTTCAAGTTTAGACCCAGTAGATAAGAAGTAACCTAAGATATAACCAATTAATTTTGTCATAAGCTTTTGCAAGGTCCAAGTTCAACATACTGTAGGAATTTTCTACATTCTGGTTGAATGAATTCTTTCCTGTGTGATTCCCACCACATCATGAATTTGTTTATTGAATAGAAATCCAAATTATTCTTCAAAAACCACCTTAGACATAATTGCTTTGAGTCTATTAGTAATGATTTTTGAAATTAATTTATATATCATATTGCATAATGCAATAGGTCTGAATTCATCAAGGGAAGCAAGATCTTGGCTCTTGTGAATAAGAGCTATAAATGTAGAATTGATAGCTCTCATGACTCTCCATGAGACCCTCGACTCCTCAACCAACCTCAATAGATCACCCCCCACCAAATCCGTAAAAACTTAGTAGAATTTATGTTGTGTACCTCAATAATTCTAAAAAAAAACATAATAGAAACCCTTAAATCTAGAAGAGAAATCCTCAACTTCAACAAGAAACCAAATCATTCACCAAAATAATGAACACAAGAGAATAGAAGAGAAAACCTTGAGATAGGGTAACACCATATATTATTCCTTATGGAAGGAAAACACTCCTCAAGCAATGATTGATACAATTACAATAAACTTCACCATGCTCTATTGCGTTGCTTCTACTTCTTTATATAGTACTATATATCTCGTAAGAGCATTCTAGAGTAGGTGGAACCTTCTAGTGACCCTTCTATCTCCCAAGAACATTTTAGTATAGTAAGCCTTCTTGCATTCATTGTGTTCACACAATTACACGGGCCTTATTTACTAGACATGGCCTCCATACATAACAATACATAGTCATATATTTATTATTATTCTCAATGTGTACCTCCCTAGGTACCCCATATTACCCCCTTAGGTATACTACAATTCAAAAGTCCACCCTTTAGGCCTTGGAATTTTAGCTCATTTGAAATAAGTTAAAACAAATTTAATCTCTCCCTTCGTTACTTTTTCTTGCATGTATGAATTTATTTGTTCATCAATAATCTTGGGAGATAACTTGATAATGTTCACAATTTTGCCAATATTGGTTAACTCGAGACATTGAAATGGAGTTTTCCTACTTCAAATATCTCAATAAAAGATTTGGCTCTAGTATCATTTAGCCTATTGATTTCCCATATTGTATTCACATCCCCTCTATAACTAGCATATTTATAGATAAATTGTGTATTCATATCTCATTCAGAAAGCCAAATTACAATACTTTTAAGCCTCCATTCCATTTCCTCCTTATCAAGAAGAATATTATTTTTCCCTTCTAGCTCTTTAAGTTTACATAATTCTTCTTCTGCAAAACCCTTGCCCATTGTTTTCAAAAGACACTTTATCTTTTCCTCCACATCTTCGAGTTCTTTTTTGCCTTTCTGAGGTTTTGACCACACACACTTATTGCACCATTTAATCTTTTCAAGTTGTTAGTAAACTTCTTCATTGTCGAGTCTTAATTACTATTGTCACAATGTCTCCACTTTGTATAAACCAAAGCTTTGAAATCTTCCTTGGATAACCATGAGTGTTTAAATTTAAAAGGTGCACAAGGCTTCCTATCATCATAATCAATTTGAAGAATTATGGGCATACAATCCAACAAACCACCCCGACCTACACAAGATTTTATCCGTGTTTTGTCTGTTAACAATTGCTCAACCATAAGGAATCTATCTAGCCTTTTTATATTGCTTCTCTGCCTTTTATATCATTTCTCCATGTAGCAACTAATTTGACTGATTCCACATTGACAAGCTTTTAAACTTCAAGAAAATGAAAAAATAAGTCAACAAGAGGATCCTTCCTTTCTAGCTCTCCATAGATATCTCTCTAATTTAGAATAAGATTCAAGTCCCCTCTAATAATTTTGTTACTACCATTTCAGATACCAAAGTCCCCAAGACTTTCCCAATAAGTCTTTCTCTCCCCATAAGGACCATACAAATTGATAATTTTGTACACCTTTTCTAGTTCTTTTGACTTGACTTCAATCTCTACACTTGCATTTGAGACGTTTGTAAAAAGAACAAATAGATTAACATTCCAACCTGGTAACAATCCACCTAATAAACCTTTAGCATTCACCAAACAAAAACTCCATTCTTTAATAAAGGAAGATAAAAACTCTATAGCCTTTAAATCTGCAAAGATAGTTTCTTGAAGTAATAATATATCATGTTCATACACCACATGTACACATTTTAAGACTTGTTGTTTTGGGGCACCCCTAACTCCTCTGGCATTTAAGGAAGGAATAACCATTAAGGAACAATTTTAGGGGTCTTCCCTACTATAAGGGACCCATAAAAGGTAAGCCTCTTTCCTTCCCTAACTTCTATTTTAGCCCGAGACTTGGATTTTGTGAAGTGAGACTTCCTTCCTATTATGAAAGGACTATCCTTATCTGGGGCCAAACCCCCTTCCAATACTCCAAATTCTTCAACAAACTTATTTTTAGTCCTTATAAGTGTGAAGATATAAGAGCAGATTTCTTAGAATTTTCACTATTTCCTAAAAGAAAACATTTCGATCGAGGAGCCTCAATGACTTGTGGCTCAACTGTCACCTGCATGGGAGAAAGTATTGGCCTTCCTAATTTTGGCTTCTCCTCTAAATTCCAAGGGATTAACCCAAAAGTAGGAGAAATTTGGTCAAACCTATTCCCAAAAATTAAGGAAAGAAGTAGAAATATCAGAGACTACCAATTGACCATAACCCCTTATACCCTCTTTATTATTACACACATAACTCAGACACCCACTAGAAAAAGGGAGCTCCCAATGAAATGTCTAAGTGCATAGAGAAGAAGTATATGAAGGCATACCTTTCAATGGTGAACTTGAGAAAGGATTATTTGGGAAATCCTTTGAGACATGGGAATTTTCTTGTATCTCTGAAAGTTCCTCATCCCCTTCCTGAACCAGTACTTCAACTTCATTTAATGAAATAGGAACTTCTACCCCATCACTGCTTCCTTTGGAGAATTCTCCTTTAGGATCGCTAATGAAACTATTTGTTTCCCACACCTTCTGCTTCCAATCAAGCCAACTTCTAGGGTTTCTACACTCCTCCCATATATAACCTATTCCATGGCTTGCACTACATCTAAAAAAAATCCTCTAGAAATCAAACTTTTGGGTAAAGGTCCAATTCCCCAAGATATCTTAATATCTATTGGAAGCCCTTTTATAAGGTCCAACTCTACTGATATTTTAATAACCCTCATATATTCTTAACTCATAAATTTATCCTCCAAGGCGATGAACAAGTTGAGAGTGATATTTAATAACCATCATATCTTCTCAACTCATAAATTTATCCTCCAGAGTGATGAACAAGTTGAGAGTTTTCCCCACATATTCTAAAATCTTTTGATTACAGAGCTCTAACATAAGCCCGGGCAAAAGAACCCACTCCTATTGCACAAATTTTCGAAGCCTCCATGGATCAAATCCAGGTTTCCCTTTTTTTAGGACTAGTCCAGATAGCCCCCACTGCCAGTCTTGCTTGAGAAGCAACTTTATATCCTCTTATGATTTCAACATGAAGCACAACCACCCTCGCACTAAAAGATGGAAAACATACATATACCCTAATACTGAACAACATACCTCAGTGAGCCATGAACGCAAAGATTCTTCTTTCACAAACTTACCCATAAACCTCACAGATAGTGTCTTATCCATCAAACCGTCAACCTCCGGCAAGCCTATGTCTAGCCCCATGACCATTTAAACCTTTTGGGCTTTAATATGATGCATTTGCGACTTATTTTATTGCAGGATGGCTTCAAAGCCTCATGCTCTTTCACTCCCAATGCCTTAGGATTATTTACTTTCGAATTCCCTTTTCCCCCTTGACTCTTCTCCCACTTCCTCCTAGCCCCTATAGAATGATACATAACCCTCGACTCTACACCAATAACATGCAATTCCTCTCCTAGACCATGACACCCCAACTTCTCATAACTTAGGTAGACTCAGGATGACTCTTCATGAAACAATGAACAAACCACTTCAATGGACACAAGGAGATAGTTTCAAATTAACTTTTCATATGGGCCTCCATCAAGATTCCTTAAAGAACCACCTTCCTCTTGATACTTCTTGTGGATCACAAGCTCACCATCTGGTATACACATAAATGGAGCCCGATCCATCTCATTAGGATATTTATCACTTTTTAAAAGCCTCCTACCTTTCCATATTTCAAGTACCTCTTGATGAGACCAAACACTTACAATAAGGATGGATCATATTCCACCTCATAATCTACGAGGTAGAGGTACTTAATTACTCTAGGGCCTAGCCATAACCCTGAAACTATCTACACCATCTAGATGTGAGAACCCTAGATTAATTGACCATAGATCCTCATGTGTGTGTATGTGCACGCGCGCGCACACACACACACATTTAAAAAAAATAACACACACACATAGATATTTTTAAAAAATAACATAATGTATTAAAAAATGAATGGATACATTACATTCTAAACTTGCGCCATGGCACAAATCGATAACTCAAGACCACAAAAACCCCTAGCCACTTAGGACCATACCAACAACATTACTAGAATGAGCCAACCTCAACCATAAAAACCATGAATACTCTAGTACGTAGGCATAATTCCATTGCATAATAGAAGGACATCCAACCAACAGACCATGAAGACCATCCAACTATGCAACCATAGATAAAAGAGGATGAGAAAGACATAAATTTTTATAGAAAGTCGAAAGGAGGAAGTTCTTAGCTAACACCCTCATTTCCTCCATAGAATTCATCATTCCAACCATGAACACCATCTTTACATAAAGAATAAACCTTGGAGTTATGTTAACAAAAAATGTGAGTGAAAGAAACCATGTTGAAGCTACTCCTTAGAGCTGATATCTAATCCATCATTGCTTTAAGTCCTAAACTTTGCAAGAAGATTTAGCTATTAAGCTAATCCCCTAAAACTTATGATTCCCCCTTGACCTGGAGACTACTAACATTCCTCTCAATCGCTAATTTGAGAAGGGTTTACAAGGTTGATAGCTATACCCATTTATTGGTTCCTTCTCCAAGGCACGAAGAGAAAGAGAAATAATGAGAGGATATAAAATAAAGAACACACCCCACACCATATTTACTTGGACTCTCTAGGAAAGCACCATCAAAGAAGCATCGGGTTAAGAATCATCAATCAATAAAGGATTAACTTGACAATTTTTCCTCTCCTTCATAGTATCTTTGTATTCCTCATAACATAAATTAACTCTATAATATGCTTGTTTATGAGAGAATGAGTCATTTTGGAAGATGATTTGAATCTAGACCTTCATACATCCTAGTTAACAACTAGGAAATATTTATATTCACTCACCTCCTTATCCTCATACTAGGTTTTGAAGGACTTCCATACTTCCTTTAAATAATGACATCGCACAAAATAGGTGTGTAGTGTTTTCCTCATGTTCTCAACATAACATACACATGCTTGGCCCCTATTTTTCCCTCTTGTTTAAGAAGTCCCAGGTAAGCACCTCAATAGAGAGAGAGCTAACCAGAAGAATAGATTTTCCTTCATAACACCTTTAATCTTCCACATGACATCCCACCACCATTCCTTGTTCATCCTTACATCTTTGGAAAATAGAGAGGCATATCCCAACCTCGTGGAATATGAACGTGTAGATGGAGTTTTTTATCATATTAATTCGTCCTCTCCTATTTTTGACTTGATGGAATTGTTTATAAGGGTTTGAGAGTAATCAACCCATTCCTATGCCAATGCCCTTGCCAATCGCATTTCCAAAGCCATCTTCCACTTTTCTCTCCATGGTTTGACTTGTATAGGTGATGAGACATTATGGAATATTTGAATATTCATGTGACGTAGGTATTCCCAAAGGGATTGATAAAGATTGTAATTTATTTTCATTCCTACCCATGGATCTACTCCCACACATACCTTCTCACCATCCAAAATCCTTCATGCCATTTAAGATCCTATAATAGGGAATGCATCGACCAAGATTCTCCAAATAATGGAGTAGTTTTTATGTGATTTGGTCTCCTTCATTATCTATTCTTCAAAGGATAGAGCCTCACTGTACTTTACATGCATGATATCATGTTGTTGGTCTTCACCCTTGAATAGACTCCATAAGATTTTTGCTTCTAGAGCCTATGCAAATAATTGTATATTCTTCAATCCCTATCCCTAGAGGTTCTTGGGCTTAAAAAGTCTTTTCTAGTTGATCCAGGCCATAATGTCCTGATTTTTCCTCCCTCACCATAAAAGTTGGACATTTCTTTCTTATTTTTTTATGGACCACCAAGGGAATGTGTGCAATCAAATGCCAATAAACCAAGGTTGTCTCTAAGACTAACCTTATAAGGGTCAAACACCCTCCTAATCATAGCCATTTGTAGCACCATACTTCTATCTTCCTTTCTATCTTGTTGTACTACAAAGCCATATCCAACCACTGAAACCATATTCATCTAACTTTAGATTGAACTGAAGTATTTAATCTCCTTTATGGAAAGGAATCTCTTTGTACTGCAAAATGGTTTTGAGTAACCTACATCGACCCTTAGTAACCTTGTGTAAAACTAGTGATGATTTATGCTCATTGATCTTCATATAAGTTGCTCTCATATATAGTTTTGGGTTTTCTTGGAGCTTTAAAGAATACCCAATTGAACCACTCCCAAATAGTAAAATGTCATTTATGAAGAGCATATGAGTTAGAATATGATGTCTTCCCATTCTTATACCCTTCATACCCCTCCTTTGTCTAGAAGAGATCATATACCTACTTAGAACCTCTACTACAAGTAGCAATTTAGGGGAGATACCGGGAAACCTTTTTTAAACTCTTTGAATCCTAAAGGGCT
>ML800127.1:166479-182018 GCA_009831015.1 Picea engelmannii
GGACAAACTGAAGGTCATATATGAAGGAGACAACAAATTCAATGAAGCCAAACTGCAAACCTATAGAACTCAGTTTGAAAATTTTAAAATGGAGGAAGAAAACATAGTTGAATATCTTCAAAGAGTTGATGAAATTGTTAATTCGATCAGAGCATTAGGATAATAACTCAAAGACAAACCAATTGTCCAAAAGATCTTGAGATCATTACCTATGAGGTGTGATGCCAAAATTTCTACCCTTAAAGATAGACCAGATCTTGATAAGCTCACAGTGGATGAACTACCTGGGATCCTCAAAGCATATGAGATGAGAACAGGACAAGAAAAACCAACAAAAGGAGAAACATCCTTCAAGGCGTCGAAATCAAGAAAGAAGCAGGAGCAAGTACCTAATGAAGGTTTATCAGAGATATCTGATGAAGACGTATCTAACTTTATGAAGAAACTCATGAAAGTGAATAGTAAATATAAGGGGAAGTTTCCTCTGATATGCTTCAACTATGGTAAAGTTGGACACTTAGCTAAAAAATGTCCATATCCCAAGCAGAAGGATAGTAATGATGAAAAAATTCATAATCATAAAGAACATAAGAAGGGTAAGGCAAAGAACAAAAATAAATACTACAAACAAAAGAAGAATCTCTACACCAAAGAGGACAACAACTCTTCTAAAGAAAGTGAAGATGAAGTTTTAGAACTTCTATTTATGGGAATGAACACTCAAAATAATGATGTAGATGATGAATAAAACTTTGAAATTGAAGGAGATGTAGACCTAGAAGAAGAACTGATTAATTCTTTGGAGGAACAAAGAAAGTATAAAAAGAAGAACAATCTACTGAGGGCACAACTTCAAGAGTTTGAAGAATCACATCAATCAAGAGAAATAGATGCATCAAGAACCATCAAAGAATCAGAATAGATCATCAGTGATTTGAATTCCCAACTCCTAGAAGCTAAAATAATTGAAGAATTCATTTTAAAACAACTCAACGATGGAGAACAAGTATGTGAGAAGCTAGAAGCTGAGATTGAGTTGCTAAAAGGTAAACTTGAGAAAGAAAAGAAGGGATCAAAATTTGATATTAGTTCAAAGATCTTGGATGAAATTCTCAGTAGTCAGAGGTCACCAAACCACAAGATTGGTTTGGGATACACCCAAGACTCAACTTCTACATCACAAGGATCTGTGAAAAGACCAATCAGTTATGCAGATGCTCTTAAAATACCCTTAAGAAGAGAAGATAATAAAACAAGGATGATTCCATTGGACACTGTCCCAAATAAACAGAAATCAACACCCCCTACTAAAGAACAATATGATAAGAAGAATACAATCACCAGAAGAAAACCCTCTAACATATATCAATATACCTTCCTTGGATATTGTTATTCCCGCAATAATTTTGGACACAAAGTAGTGCATTCTAAAGCCTATAGAAGGCACAATCTAAATTTTTTCCAAAGAAGTAAGAAGTTCAATACATATAAAAGAAACTATAATTCGTTCTCTCCATTACAATATTACAATATGGAATGTCTCAAATGTAATAAATATGGACATGAAGCCAGTGAATGTTGATTTTCAAAGTATGTCAAAGAGATAAATATTCCCAACAATCTATAAGTATGGAATAAAAAGCAAGTAGAGAAAACAGAGTGTAAAGTAGCCCTGTATGCCAAAAACAAAGGATGTCAGTGGTATATAGACAGTGGATGTTCTAAACACATGACTGGAGATCAAAGCAAATTTCTCAAGTTAACGAAGAAAGAAAAATGAAAAGTCATCTTTGGAGATAATGTGTCAGCCAAGATACTTGGAAAAGGCACTGTTAGCCTAGGGAATAACAAGGCCAAAGCAAAAAATGTACTTTTAGTAGAAAATCTTAAGCCTAATCTCCTAAGTGCAAGTCAAACATGTGATCAAGGTCACATACTTACCTTTGATTCTCACAAATGTGAGATAAGAAGATAAGATACAGGGAAGCTAGTGGCAATTGCACCAAGAACATCCAACAGTGTCTACATCCTTGACATGGAAGGAGAAGAAAAATGTTGTTAAGGTCAAGAAGATGAAAGTTGGTTATGTCATAGAAGGTTGGGACATATAAGCTTTGAAAACTTAATCAAATCCAACAAGAAGGAGGCAATAAGGGATCTGCCAAAGATTATAAAGCCTTCAAATCCTATTTGTAAACATTGTCAAATAGGGAAGAAAACAAAATTCAGGTTCAAGACAAAAGAGCATTCTTCATCAAGACCCTTGGAGCTTATTCACACTGACCTATGTGGTCCTACTAGAACTAAAAGTATACATGGAGAACATTACTTTATGTTGGTCATTGATTACTACACAAGAATGACATGGGTATACTTTCTAAAGGATAAATCACAAGCCTTTGAGAAATTTAAGGCATACAAAGCCTTTGTAGAAAATGAAACAGATCTCAAAATTAAATGTCCAAGATCAGACAATGGATGAGAATTCACCTCTAAAGAGTTCATTAAGCTTTGTGAATATCATGGAATCAAAAGACAATTTTCAGCTCCCAGGACTCCTCAACAAAATGGAGTGGTTGAAAGGAAGAACAGAACTGTCCAAGAAGCTGCAAGAACTGTGCTAAATGAAGCTAAACTTCCAGATAAGTTTTGGAGAGACGAAATATACACAACAATTCACATACTCAATCGAGCACAATTGAGAGCTAACCATGACAAAACACCTCATGAACTATGGTTTGGTAGGCCAACATCAATGAAACACTTCAGAGACTTTGGAAGTAAGTGTTACATAAAAAATGATGAGGATAATCTAGGGAAATTTGACCCAAGATCAGATGAAGGCATATTTATAGGGTATTCACTTAACAAAAAGGCTTATAGATGTTATAACCTAAGACTACATAAAATGGTGGAAAGTGCCAATGTAAATATAGATGATCTAAAGTTAAGACAAGTCATACCCAAGACCATATCAACGTATGATGATAAAAGTGATGCAGAATATTAGAATGAAGAATTTGATGAAGAATCTCAAGAAAATGAACCCCACATTGATGATGAAGTTGACGAAGAAACACCCTTGCCAAAAGCCCCATCAAAAAGGGTTCAAAAGAATCATCCTGGAAGTCAGATTATTGGAGATAAAAATGCAGGAGTGGAAACAAGAAGGAGACTCACATTTGAGTCAGAACAAGTAATTTTATCCTTGATAGAACCTAATTCATTTAAAGAAGCCAACAAAAGTACAGATTGGATAAAAGCAATGGATGAAGAACTAGACCAAACAAAGAAGAACCAAACTCAAGAACTAGTTCCAAGACCCAAGGAAAAGAATGTGGTAGGAACTAAGTGGATATTCAAGAACAAACTCAATGAAAATGGGCATATCATAAAGAACAAACCCAGATTAGTATGCAAGGGATATGCCCAAGTGGAAGGTATTGATTTTCAAGAGACTTTTTCTCCAGTAGCAATACTTGAGGCCATCAGAATGTTCTTGGCATTTGCATGCTTCAAAAATTTCAAAATCTATCAGATGGATGTCAAGTCAGCGTTCCTTAATGGAACACTAGAATAAGAAGTCTATGTTCAACAACCAAAATGATTTGTGTTAATAGAAAATCAGGACTATGTGTGCAAGCTAAAAAAGGCCATGTATGGTCTTAAACAAGCCCCTAGGGCATGGTTCTCAAGGCTTGATCAATACCTGCAAAAACAAGGATATAAGAGAGGGACCACTGATAACAACTTATACATCCAAATTGAGGATTAAAACATGATTATTTTGGTGGTATATGTAGATGACATCATATTTGGAAGTAATCATACTATACTATGAAGAAAGTTTGCAACCAAAATGCAAGAAGAATTTGAAATGTCTAGGCCGGGAGAATTGTCCTTCTTCTTAGGTTTACAAGTAACTCAAACAGAAAAAGGAATATTCATTTCCCAAGCCAAATATATCAAGGAAATGCTAAAGAAATTCCAAATGGAAGACAATAAACCTATGAGTACTCCCATGGTCATTGGATGTAAACTAAGCCTAGAAGATGACTAACCAAAAGTGGACCAAACTATGTACATGTCAATGGTTGGAAGTCTGCTATATTCAACAACAAGACCTGACATCATGCAGGTTGTAGGACTTGTGGGGAGATTTCAATCTGCACCTAAAGAAACTCACTTAAAAGGAGTAAAGAGGATATTCATATGTCTTAAAGACATCTTAGAACCTAAATTATGGTATCCAAAAGATAAGGAATTCACTTTAACTGCATACATTGATGCAAATTGGGCTAGTAGTATAGATGATAGGAAGAGCACCAGTGGAGGAGTATTTTTCTAGAAGAATGTCTGGTAGCATGGCTAAGTAAGAAGCAAGCATCCACATCACAGTCTATAGTAGAGGCATAATACATTGATGTTGCATCTTGTTGCACGCTAGTTCTTTAGATGAAGTAAACATTAGAAGATTTACTAGTAAGTTATGATCATCCCATTACTATTAAATGAGATAACACTAGTGCCATAAATATCTCTAAAAATCTTGTAATACATTCTAAAACCAAACACATCCCAATCAAATATCACTTGTTAAGAGATCAAGTTACTCAAAAAGTGGTGAAATTAGAATATGTAGACACAAAAGAACAAATAACATACATCTCTAGAAAACCTCTACCAAGAATCACCTTTGAAAATCTTAGGCAGAAATTATGAGTAATTCCCATACCACATTAAAACTACAAAAGTTTCATCAAAAGAAACAAATACATGGACAGGGGGAACATCACCTTAGGGGGAGCATCGACTCAGGGGGAGCGAAGAAAGATATCTTTTGTCAGAGGGGGAGGATAAGCAGTAAAAACCCGATTAAAAATAGAGAGTTTTACTTTGTTGCCATCAAAGCCAAAGGGGGAGAATGTTGGACCTAGTATTATGGGGTTGGCATTGATGACAAAGTGGACCAATATGGTCAATGTTGGGCACGGATTTGGTATTGGAATTGATACAAAAATAATCAAGTAGATGGCAATAGGTTTGGTAAAAAAGTCTCAGCAAGAAAAGTCTCGACCAATCAAGCCTTAAGTCGAGTCAGAAACAATTGTCTCGACCAATCAAACCCTAAGTTGAGTCAAAACAATTAAATGGGTCAAGACAACTACATAAATGAAAGGAGAAAAGATCAGAGTCTATTGTTTCAATAAAATGCAGTAGATATCAAGAATTCTCGTATAAATATCTCAGCAAGAAGTTGAAGTTGAAGAAGTTGAAAAAGTCAAGTTGAAGTCAAAGAAATAGGGGTCAAAATCGAAGGTCGAAATCGAAGAGGTCGAAGAAGTCGAAGGTTGAAGTGAGATAAGTAGAAGAAGTCAAAGGTCGAAGCCAGATAAGAAGAAGAAGTCAAAATCAAAGAAGTAAAAGATTGAATTCGAAGTCAAAGTTGAAACCGAAGCAAGTCAGGATGACCAAAGTCAAATTACACAAGTCGGTTTTCTTCTAAGTCGAGTCGATCCAAGAAAGAAGTAACCTAAAGGTCTGAGTCGAAGCAAAATCAAATTGGGAAATACAAGTCGGGTCGAGGCTGAAGCAAGTTGGGTGGACCAGAATCGAAATACTCAAGTCAAAATTTGTCCTAGTTGAGTCAACCAAAAAGATGTTTGTCGGTCAAATGAGGAAGCAAATACGAAAAGGGTGAAGACAAAGTTGAATCTTTAGTGACTAGCAGCTGAGAGGGAACTGATTTTAATATCCACCATCAAGTAAAATTTTTACAAGTTGAGTTTAAATAGTCACCAACAAAGGAGATATGTGGAGGTCAATTTAGACATTCATGAAAAGGTAAAATGTACTGAGTTCGATCTGGCATCTAACGATGAAAGGAATATCTAGGCAAGTTGCTTTCAAAGAATCGTCTATATTGGCCACCTCACATTTCCGGGGAAAATTTTCGGGGGTTGGCTAATTGGGCATGTTCTTCACAAAACCCATGTCGTATAATTGTAAAATTCATTTCCAACACTCCAACATATTCGTGTGAAATCAATGTCTAATTTTGTGTACGAAAATCAATTATTGAAATCACCATTTGTGTTAATTAAATGAAGGGGTGCAATGTTTCAATACTAAAATACACAATGGTTCAAACTTATACCTTTTGGAAAGTATATAAGAAGACAAACAAGGTGAAAGGAAAGTGTCTCTATGGTCTACATTAGAAGATCAGAAACAAGTACAGAGTCTAAGGAAGAAAGTCAAAGATACTTATGAAGTGAGGGTGTAAGGGTGGAGTAAGGAAGGATTAATGTCCTTTACTGATTAAAGTTTGAAGATGTGGAGTTGGTGCTTCCTAGGGTTGGTTCCCTAAAACAAGGGAGTTGTTGCTTCCTAGGGTTGGTGCTTTAAAATAAGGGAGTTGGTGCTTTATAGAGTTGAAGCCCTGAACAAGGAGATTGGTGTCTCCCAATCATTATTGTAACTTGTATTGATGTATTGATTTTACATTCAAGTTTATTGTTGTTAATAAGTTAAAATTATTAAAAGTTTAAATAATTAACTAATATTGATTCAACCCCCCCCCCCTCTTGGTATTGACCAAGTTTCCAACAAATGCAATCCTCTTGAAGCATTAAAAAATCTAGATGGAGAACCATTGTTGAGAACAAAAAGGAAGTTGATGTCAAGCAACCCATAATCCATTCAATGGTTTTCAAGTTTAGACCCAGTAGATAAGAAGTAACCTAAGATATAACCAATTAATTTTGTCATAAGCTTTTGCAAGGTCCAAGTTCAACATACTGTAGGAATTTTCTACATTCTGGTTGAATGAATTCTTTCCTGTGTGATTCCCACCACATCATGAATTTGTTTATTGAATAGAAATCCAAATTATTCTTCAAAAACCACCTTAGACATAATTGCTTTGAGTCTATTAGTAATGATTTTTGAAATTAATTTATATATCATATTGCATAATGCAATAGGTCTGAATTCATCAAGGGAAGCAAGATCTTGGCTCTTGTGAATAAGAGCTATAAATGTAGAATTGATAGCTCTCATGACTCTCCATGAGACCCTCGACTCCTCAACCAACCTCAATAGATCACCCCCCACCAAATCCGTAAAAACTTAGTAGAATTTATGTTGTGTACCTCAATAATTCTAAAAAAAAACATAATAGAAACCCTTAAATCTAGAAGAGAAATCCTCAACTTCAACAAGAAACCAAATCATTCACCAAAATAATGAACACAAGAGAATAGAAGAGAAAACCTTGAGATAGGGTAACACCATATATTATTCCTTATGGAAGGAAAACACTCCTCAAGCAATGATTGATACAATTACAATAAACTTCACCATGCTCTATTGCGTTGCTTCTACTTCTTTATATAGTACTATATATCTCGTAAGAGCATTCTAGAGTAGGTGGAACCTTCTAGTGACCCTTCTATCTCCCAAGAACATTTTAGTATAGTAAGCCTTCTTGCATTCATTGTGTTCACACAATTACACGGGCCTTATTTACTAGACATGGCCTCCATACATAACAATACATAGTCATATATTTATTATTATTCTCAATGTGTACCTCCCTAGGTACCCCATATTACCCCCTTAGGTATACTACAATTCAAAAGTCCACCCTTTAGGCCTTGGAATTTTAGCTCATTTGAAATAAGTTAAAACAAATTTAATCTCTCCCTTCGTTACTTTTTCTTGCATGTATGAATTTATTTGTTCATCAATAATCTTGGGAGATAACTTGATAATGTTCACAATTTTGCCAATATTGGTTAACTCGAGACATTGAAATGGAGTTTTCCTACTTCAAATATCTCAATAAAAGATTTGGCTCTAGTATCATTTAGCCTATTGATTTCCCATATTGTATTCACATCCCCTCTATAACTAGCATATTTATAGATAAATTGTGTATTCATATCTCATTCAGAAAGCCAAATTACAATACTTTTAAGCCTCCATTCCATTTCCTCCTTATCAAGAAGAATATTATTTTTCCCTTCTAGCTCTTTAAGTTTACATAATTCTTCTTCTGCAAAACCCTTGCCCATTGTTTTCAAAAGACACTTTATCTTTTCCTCCACATCTTCGAGTTCTTTTTTGCCTTTCTGAGGTTTTGACCACACACACTTATTGCACCATTTAATCTTTTCAAGTTGTTAGTAAACTTCTTCATTGTCGAGTCTTAATTACTATTGTCACAATGTCTCCACTTTGTATAAACCAAAGCTTTGAAATCTTCCTTGGATAACCATGAGTGTTTAAATTTAAAAGGTGCACAAGGCTTCCTATCATCATAATCAATTTGAAGAATTATGGGCATACAATCCAACAAACCACCCCGACCTACACAAGATTTTATCCGTGTTTTGTCTGTTAACAATTGCTCAACCATAAGGAATCTATCTAGCCTTTTTATATTGCTTCTCTGCCTTTTATATCATTTCTCCATGTAGCAACTAATTTGACTGATTCCACATTGACAAGCTTTTAAACTTCAAGAAAATGAAAAAATAAGTCAACAAGAGGATCCTTCCTTTCTAGCTCTCCATAGATATCTCTCTAATTTAGAATAAGATTCAAGTCCCCTCTAATAATTTTGTTACTACCATTTCAGATACCAAAGTCCCCAAGACTTTCCCAATAAGTCTTTCTCTCCCCATAAGGACCATACAAATTGATAATTTTGTACACCTTTTCTAGTTCTTTTGACTTGACTTCAATCTCTACACTTGCATTTGAGACGTTTGTAAAAAGAACAAATAGATTAACATTCCAACCTGGTAACAATCCACCTAATAAACCTTTAGCATTCACCAAACAAAAACTCCATTCTTTAATAAAGGAAGATAAAAACTCTATAGCCTTTAAATCTGCAAAGATAGTTTCTTGAAGTAATAATATATCATGTTCATACACCACATGTACACATTTTAAGACTTGTTGTTTTGGGGCACCCCTAACTCCTCTGGCATTTAAGGAAGGAATAACCATTAAGGAACAATTTTAGGGGTCTTCCCTACTATAAGGGACCCATAAAAGGTAAGCCTCTTTCCTTCCCTAACTTCTATTTTAGCCCGAGACTTGGATTTTGTGAAGTGAGACTTCCTTCCTATTATGAAAGGACTATCCTTATCTGGGGCCAAACCCCCTTCCAATACTCCAAATTCTTCAACAAACTTATTTTTAGTCCTTATAAGTGTGAAGATATAAGAGCAGATTTCTTAGAATTTTCACTATTTCCTAAAAGA
This sequence comes from Picea engelmannii, assembly GCA_009831015.1. Taxonomy (NCBI): domain Eukaryota; kingdom Viridiplantae; phylum Streptophyta; class Pinopsida; order Pinales; family Pinaceae; genus Picea; species Picea engelmannii. The sequence continues at coordinate 175,758 of ML800127.1, forward strand.
AAACATTTCGATCGAGGAGCCTCAATGACTTGTGGCTCAACTGTCACCTGCATGGGAGAAAGTATTGGCCTTCCTAATTTTGGCTTCTCCTCTAAATTCCAAGGGATTAACCCAAAAGTAGGAGAAATTTGGTCAAACCTATTCCCAAAAATTAAGGAAAGAAGTAGAAATATCAGAGACTACCAATTGACCATAACCCCTTATACCCTCTTTATTATTACACACATAACTCAGACACCCACTAGAAAAAGGGAGCTCCCAATGAAATGTCTAAGTGCATAGAGAAGAAGTATATGAAGGCATACCTTTCAATGGTGAACTTGAGAAAGGATTATTTGGGAAATCCTTTGAGACATGGGAATTTTCTTGTATCTCTGAAAGTTCCTCATCCCCTTCCTGAACCAGTACTTCAACTTCATTTAATGAAATAGGAACTTCTACCCCATCACTGCTTCCTTTGGAGAATTCTCCTTTAGGATCGCTAATGAAACTATTTGTTTCCCACACCTTCTGCTTCCAATCAAGCCAACTTCTAGGGTTTCTACACTCCTCCCATATATAACCTATTCCATGGCTTGCACTACATCTAAAAAAAATCCTCTAGAAATCAAACTTTTGGGTAAAGGTCCAATTCCCCAAGATATCTTAATATCTATTGGAAGCCCTTTTATAAGGTCCAACTCTACTGATATTTTAATAACCCTCATATATTCTTAACTCATAAATTTATCCTCCAAGGCGATGAACAAGTTGAGAGTGATATTTAATAACCATCATATCTTCTCAACTCATAAATTTATCCTCCAGAGTGATGAACAAGTTGAGAGTTTTCCCCACATATTCTAAAATCTTTTGATTACAGAGCTCTAACATAAGCCCGGGCAAAAGAACCCACTCCTATTGCACAAATTTTCGAAGCCTCCATGGATCAAATCCAGGTTTCCCTTTTTTTAGGACTAGTCCAGATAGCCCCCACTGCCAGTCTTGCTTGAGAAGCAACTTTATATCCTCTTATGATTTCAACATGAAGCACAACCACCCTCGCACTAAAAGATGGAAAACATACATATACCCTAATACTGAACAACATACCTCAGTGAGCCATGAACGCAAAGATTCTTCTTTCACAAACTTACCCATAAACCTCACAGATAGTGTCTTATCCATCAAACCGTCAACCTCCGGCAAGCCTATGTCTAGCCCCATGACCATTTAAACCTTTTGGGCTTTAATATGATGCATTTGCGACTTATTTTATTGCAGGATGGCTTCAAAGCCTCATGCTCTTTCACTCCCAATGCCTTAGGATTATTTACTTTCGAATTCCCTTTTCCCCCTTGACTCTTCTCCCACTTCCTCCTAGCCCCTATAGAATGATACATAACCCTCGACTCTACACCAATAACATGCAATTCCTCTCCTAGACCATGACACCCCAACTTCTCATAACTTAGGTAGACTCAGGATGACTCTTCATGAAACAATGAACAAACCACTTCAATGGACACAAGGAGATAGTTTCAAATTAACTTTTCATATGGGCCTCCATCAAGATTCCTTAAAGAACCACCTTCCTCTTGATACTTCTTGTGGATCACAAGCTCACCATCTGGTATACACATAAATGGAGCCCGATCCATCTCATTAGGATATTTATCACTTTTTAAAAGCCTCCTACCTTTCCATATTTCAAGTACCTCTTGATGAGACCAAACACTTACAATAAGGATGGATCATATTCCACCTCATAATCTACGAGGTAGAGGTACTTAATTACTCTAGGGCCTAGCCATAACCCTGAAACTATCTACACCATCTAGATGTGAGAACCCTAGATTAATTGACCATAGATCCTCATGTGTGTGTATGTGCACGCGCGCGCACACACACACACATTTAAAAAAAATAACACACACACATAGATATTTTTAAAAAATAACATAATGTATTAAAAAATGAATGGATACATTACATTCTAAACTTGCGCCATGGCACAAATCGATAACTCAAGACCACAAAAACCCCTAGCCACTTAGGACCATACCAACAACATTACTAGAATGAGCCAACCTCAACCATAAAAACCATGAATACTCTAGTACGTAGGCATAATTCCATTGCATAATAGAAGGACATCCAACCAACAGACCATGAAGACCATCCAACTATGCAACCATAGATAAAAGAGGATGAGAAAGACATAAATTTTTATAGAAAGTCGAAAGGAGGAAGTTCTTAGCTAACACCCTCATTTCCTCCATAGAATTCATCATTCCAACCATGAACACCATCTTTACATAAAGAATAAACCTTGGAGTTATGTTAACAAAAAATGTGAGTGAAAGAAACCATGTTGAAGCTACTCCTTAGAGCTGATATCTAATCCATCATTGCTTTAAGTCCTAAACTTTGCAAGAAGATTTAGCTATTAAGCTAATCCCCTAAAACTTATGATTCCCCCTTGACCTGGAGACTACTAACATTCCTCTCAATCGCTAATTTGAGAAGGGTTTACAAGGTTGATAGCTATACCCATTTATTGGTTCCTTCTCCAAGGCACGAAGAGAAAGAGAAATAATGAGAGGATATAAAATAAAGAACACACCCCACACCATATTTACTTGGACTCTCTAGGAAAGCACCATCAAAGAAGCATCGGGTTAAGAATCATCAATCAATAAAGGATTAACTTGACAATTTTTCCTCTCCTTCATAGTATCTTTGTATTCCTCATAACATAAATTAACTCTATAATATGCTTGTTTATGAGAGAATGAGTCATTTTGGAAGATGATTTGAATCTAGACCTTCATACATCCTAGTTAACAACTAGGAAATATTTATATTCACTCACCTCCTTATCCTCATACTAGGTTTTGAAGGACTTCCATACTTCCTTTAAATAATGACATCGCACAAAATAGGTGTGTAGTGTTTTCCTCATGTTCTCAACATAACATACACATGCTTGGCCCCTATTTTTCCCTCTTGTTTAAGAAGTCCCAGGTAAGCACCTCAATAGAGAGAGAGCTAACCAGAAGAATAGATTTTCCTTCATAACACCTTTAATCTTCCACATGACATCCCACCACCATTCCTTGTTCATCCTTACATCTTTGGAAAATAGAGAGGCATATCCCAACCTCGTGGAATATGAACGTGTAGATGGAGTTTTTTATCATATTAATTCGTCCTCTCCTATTTTTGACTTGATGGAATTGTTTATAAGGGTTTGAGAGTAATCAACCCATTCCTATGCCAATGCCCTTGCCAATCGCATTTCCAAAGCCATCTTCCACTTTTCTCTCCATGGTTTGACTTGTATAGGTGATGAGACATTATGGAATATTTGAATATTCATGTGACGTAGGTATTCCCAAAGGGATTGATAAAGATTGTAATTTATTTTCATTCCTACCCATGGATCTACTCCCACACATACCTTCTCACCATCCAAAATCCTTCATGCCATTTAAGATCCTATAATAGGGAATGCATCGACCAAGATTCTCCAAATAATGGAGTAGTTTTTATGTGATTTGGTCTCCTTCATTATCTATTCTTCAAAGGATAGAGCCTCACTGTACTTTACATGCATGATATCATGTTGTTGGTCTTCACCCTTGAATAGACTCCATAAGATTTTTGCTTCTAGAGCCTATGCAAATAATTGTATATTCTTCAATCCCTATCCCTAGAGGTTCTTGGGCTTAAAAAGTCTTTTCTAGTTGATCCAGGCCATAATGTCCTGATTTTTCCTCCCTCACCATAAAAGTTGGACATTTCTTTCTTATTTTTTTATGGACCACCAAGGGAATGTGTGCAATCAAATGCCAATAAACCAAGGTTGTCTCTAAGACTAACCTTATAAGGGTCAAACACCCTCCTAATCATAGCCATTTGTAGCACCATACTTCTATCTTCCTTTCTATCTTGTTGTACTACAAAGCCATATCCAACCACTGAAACCATATTCATCTAACTTTAGATTGAACTGAAGTATTTAATCTCCTTTATGGAAAGGAATCTCTTTGTACTGCAAAATGGTTTTGAGTAACCTACATCGACCCTTAGTAACCTTGTGTAAAACTAGTGATGATTTATGCTCATTGATCTTCATATAAGTTGCTCTCATATATAGTTTTGGGTTTTCTTGGAGCTTTAAAGAATACCCAATTGAACCACTCCCAAATAGTAAAATGTCATTTATGAAGAGCATATGAGTTAGAATATGATGTCTTCCCATTCTTATACCCTTCATACCCCTCCTTTGTCTAGAAGAGATCATATACCTACTTAGAACCTCTACTACAAGTAGCAATTTAGGGGAGATACCGGGAAACCTTTTTTAAACTCTTTGAATCCTAAAGGGCTTGGAGAAAGATGTTTTCGATCCATTAATCAAAACTGAAAAAAGACATCGAGTTCAAGAAATCCTCTATCCAATTTGTCGTAGGAAGGCTAAAACCAACATGAAATACCATTGATTTGAGATATAACCTTGAAACCCTATCATATGCCTAGGAGAGATCTGACTTGATTATGAACACTGACATTTTTGTTTTGATTGAATGGAAGGCTTCTTGGGTCACCTAAGTAAATAGGGGCCAATATATCTTGGAGAGCCAAAATGCTTATTGCCTAATTAAGAACCAATTCCCATCAACTCCGTTGTGAAATCGGGCGTTGGAAAAGACCAAAAGAAGCTTGGGAAGAAAGGGTGTGTGTGTTCTGCACCTCCGGAAAAGTGGAAACAAAAAAAAAATCATTTTAGAGTGTGAAGCCTTCAAAGACAGTAGGGACAACTATGTAAGTATCTTGACATCTAGCTCTTGGAATAATTTATTCAGCGAGGGGAAAATGGAGAAATTGGGGGAGCTCATCATCAAGTTGAACAAGAAAAGGGTTGAAATGGAGAAATCAGTGTGTGAGGCGGTCTGTCCCATGGGATATTGTTAGCCTCATGGACGTTAAAATCATTTTCTTTCTTTCTTTCTCCCATTCAAGAACCCAATATGTTCGGAAGATATAACATTGAACAAGATAGCTTTTATCCTCCTTGATTACGCCGAAGACATTCTTTTAAGGGGAGGTTCCCTTCCGACTTTTCGTCGTCTGTCTGCATCATATTAAACAAGTGACATGTGTTTTTTTCCACAACGAATAAAAAACAAAAAAAATGCCCTGTGCTTATGGGTGCACCTTATCAGCAAGTGTCGAATGCGGCTGATGACATGTTTTGGGCACTGACATGCAGTGGAGGAGGAAACTGGGCTATCATGATCGAGGCAGTAGAGGTCCCATCTAAATGATGTCGTATTTGCCCCTGTTTGGATTCAAATAACCTTGAGGATTTTCATGTACCTAGGGCAGCAGGGGAAGCTTGTAGTGTAAATGTTCGACTTTTTGGCAATATTAGAGGTTTCCATGAATTAACACTATTGGATACCACAAATGCTTGAACTAGTAAGAAATTCATATCCAAAATATTTTTTCCATAGTTTTCAATGTGAAATATTATGCAACGTTTCTTTACTGTATCCAGAGCTTAAATCTGAGAATAAGTGTTTGACTTTTCACTGAGTAATCTTTGTTGAAGCATATAGTTGGAAGCAGAAGTTAAAGAACATTGTTAAACTTCCTCTGAGTGACATTTGATCCAAAGAATGCTAAATCTTTGGTCTCTGTGTAGAATTATGAAGTAGATATGGATATATGGAACTGGTTTTTCAAAATATTAGTATGCTATGGAAAAACAACTATTTTAACAAAGTATTGTTGTAAGGTCCAGTGGCTTGAGAGCAAACAAATATTATTGTGTGATTTTGTGTGAAAATCAATTTTTTTTAGTCTTTTTCAAAAGCGCTAGTTGAAAACAAAGATGTGTCATGATGTGCCTAGTGCCTCAATCCAGTACCAAAGCTTCTAAAGTCAATCTACACATAGAAAAATTTAGCCCATTAATGTCCTGACTAATGCTTTTTGGATTCCTCGGAATGAACAATAGATTGTTCACTACCCATGTTAGCACGCCATTTCTTCAATGCATGTAGTATTGTCATCATTTCCTTCTCATAAAAGGGTTTGTGTAAGTCCTTTCCCTTGAGTGGTCTACTTTCAAAAGCCAACAGCATGCCTTCTTGCATTAGGACAACACCAATTCCATTTCTCGAGGCATCACATTCCACAATAAAGGTTTTTGTGAAGTCTGGAGTGGTCAAGACAGGAGCTTTGCACATCACCTCTTTAAGTTGTTCAAAA
>ML800127.1:203118-232733 GCA_009831015.1 Picea engelmannii
ATATATATATACATGGATGGATGCATGAAAACTAACAATTTTTTTGGTTGATTGAAGTTGAAAGTGTAGGAAGCAAAGGGGTCTTGGATATGGCATCGTTGTAAGCCCATAAGGAAGACCAATTGCTTGTTGAGCCAAACCGCTATGGGAAGGAAAGTCCCATAATTATGAATCTGGTTCCTGTGCAAAACAAATATGAGAACATAATGTGGAATTTGGAAATCTACAGATGACAGATTTACAAGAAAAAATTTGAATTTAAAAATTTATGATGTCTCATGAATTTCTGTATACCTGTGATACATGTGAAAGGGAAAGATCTGCAAAGAGTGCAAAGACGAGAAACTAATCTCTCGGGTTCGAGGGAGAACTGTGAGAAAGAGTATAATCTGATCACATGAAATAGAGACTGACTCGGGAGAAGGAGAGTAACCTTCATCCCTATCTATGATTGAGTTGGGAAAAGGAAAGTAACCTTCGTCCCTAACTATTTATGTGCCAGGAGAAGGAGAGTAACCTTTGTCCCTATCTATGATTGAGCTGGGAGAAGGAGAGTAACCTTCGTCCCTAACTATTTATGTGCCAGGAGAAGGAGAGTAACCTTCTTCCCTAACTGTAGCTGAGCCGAAAGGCTGTCAAGCTGTAAAAGCATGAAAAATGGCTACTTCTCAGCCACGAGAACCCCGTGGTAAGCCATGATCGCCTAAAACATGTTGTGTTGAGATAACACAAGCCGAAGGGACGCCTCGACAGATCAAGTCTGAGGGATGCCTTGATTGTAAGACTCGATAGAGTCTCTGGAATTCTTCCTGTGTGAGAAAACCTTGGCAAGGCAAGATGGATCACCCGAGGGACTGTATAGCATAGAAGGGGATGCATGAGCTTGGGCCTGGAGAGCGAGTGACCGCAAGGAAGAGGAGACTTTAATAGTTCTTGTAAACTATTGATTGGGATCATGAACACGATGGGTAGTTCTTCATGTGCGAGAAAACCTTGGCAAGGCAAGATGGATCACCCGAGGGACTGTATAGTAGAGAAGGGGATTCTCGAGCCTGGGCCTGGAGGGTGAGTGACTGCAAGGAAGATGAAACCTTGATAATTCTTGTAAACTATTGATGGAGATCATGCACCCAATGGGTATGTCAAAGAAAAACAATGAGCCTGGATAACAAAACAACCATGTGGATACAAATCCACAAACTGCGCAGATAATTATTGTGCCAAGATTATGAAATTTTCCTAGAAATTTTATGCAATGTTTTCGCATAAGACTATGATTAGCGTGCTTGTTGTCCAAGAATTATTGAAAGTAGGTGACCAAGATTTAAGGTCTAAAAAAGGACCTGACCAAGGAAAAATGATCAAGATTTATGAAACTACTAAATGAGAAAGGCATGACAGGTGTTTTTGAGAAAGAACACCGAGGACAATGTTCCTTTAAGGGGGAGGGAATTGTAACACCCCTGTTTCCCCCAACTTGTAATTAATCATAAAATAGGATTACCATGCTAAGGCATGTGGACAATGTAAATGTACTATTGTTAAACTGCCCATAACTAACTGTTGGGGGTGAAGCCTTAAAGTACGAGCCATGATATCTATAGAGGAAATAAATTAGTTAATGAAGAAAGGACCAGTGGTTGAAATATCAACCACCCCCATGAATGGAAGCATGGTCTAACTGCAAGATGTCAACTTGAAGTACCACAGAGACCTGCAGACTCGATCTTCCTTATGACAGAAGAAACAAGACAGGTCAGAAACCTTCCAGAGGAGGGAAGGTAAGATACATACATAGACACAACAAGAGAGGAGACACGGGGATGAGAGCACAAGCTCATAAGGGAGATGTGCGAACCCAAAGGAAGTGTCGAGAACACGACACGAAGGACCCGAACGAGCGCTTGATGTTGAGGAAGCATCTAATAAACCTCGCAGGGTCGCTGTGACAGAAAGAGTTTCTATGAGAGATGGCATAAATTCCCTAGTGATATTATGGCTTGGCAGAGCGGTGGCCAAAGTGCCAAGAATGAATGCCTCTGAGCCTATGGTTGGGTGGAAAAGCGCACACCCACAGTTAGTTGGTTGGATGCAACTTGTAATAGATAAATATTCTCATACCCTGTGAAATTAAGCTGTAATTATGTAATGAAAAGGGAGATACTGTGAAGGACCTAGGGATGTGTATATTTGCTTAATGGTTACACTGTATCTCTTTATTCTCGTTTGAATTGTGTATTCAAGCAAGTATGGATTGGACATGTTTTGTATTCATAAATGCTTGTGCCCTGTGGTGGCTTAAACTAGATCCATGAACTGTGAGTTCGTCGACCTTGGGCACAATTTCACGTATGCATGTCGACACTCCTAATCATTCTGAGTCCCTTGGAGGAGGGAGTCTGTTAAAGCTCAGGAGAGATAGTGCACGTATGCACAAGCTCTCTACGAGGCAGGTAGAGACCTAGAACCACTTAAGTTCTAGAGTTGAAGAATGAGCGTAAGGGGTGTGCGAAAGGATTCTTCCAAGCGTTAAGTTCAAGAGAAAGAGCGTAAAGCTCTTAAGCCTTTCAGAGCTAATGAAGCTCAGGAAGAACAACAAGGTTGAAGTATCGAAAGGGAAGGTCCCTTTTTTGGAAGACGAACAGACGAAATTTGTTCGGAAGAAGCTACGGTCTGTTGTGACTGTTGGGTACAGGAAAGAGCGTGGGAATTAACCCTGGAGTCATTCAGACTTCGTGAGTTCGACAAACTGAGCGAGTTCGTCATAAGGGAGGTAAAATCCCCGAAGTCCCGAAGTTAACTTTGAGCCTTAGATCTGAGGATGCCCGAGAATCGTCCCTACCGTCAGATCTAGGAGGTAGACGATAATCAAGTTACCAGAACTACCCATGACTTAAGAATATGATAGTGGAGATGGATGCGAGTCGTTTAAGGGGAGGAGAGGCCATCCCGATCGTCAGATTGACTCAAATACTCATTGGAGTTACCGAATCAAACACCAGTCACTCGATTTAATCGATGGTTGGGAATCATTGCGGAGTGCGAAGGTGAATTTAGCGGACCTGCTAGTTCATGGCCCGCAATCAACCCATGTTGTTGATCTCGTTGGGGATGGAAGATCAACGACTAGGATTAGATTAGAGTCGAGCGAGCACTTCTCAGATTGTGGAGGTGGGACCCTGCAATCACTGTGAACCGTCGATCTATGAATGGAGATTGAGGGTGGGGAATCATTGCGGAGCGCGAAGGCGAAAGTAGCGGATGCGCTAGTTCGCGGCCAACAATTCACTATTGCCATTGATCTCGTTGGGCTGGAAGATCAACAACTCTGGTTCGACCAGGTTGGGCGAGTACTTCCAAATTGCGGAGGTTGAGCTCTCTGATAAAGAACACGCATGTTGGACCCCGCAATTGCTGTGAACCGTCGATCGGCGGACACCTCGGTATCGGTCGGATCATGACCTCCAAGCCCCGAATATTTGCATGATGGGTGGTCGTGAGCCCTTTTGGAAATCCATGGAGTAACGGAGTCCCTCGGTACCATCGGTCTGAGAGAATCGAAAAGCTCAGAAGAGATAACGTTTTCAAGAGCGAAGATGGGACCCAAGATAGTCGAACTCGCAGGAGGAACGAAGGCTGAGGCCTTTGAACATCTACCAAACTCTTCCAAGTCAGAAGAAGTCAAAAGCTCAGGAGGAGGAGCGACAACAACCGTCAGATCGGTTGCGGGGAGAAGCCCGTACCATTAGATCAACATCCATGGAAGCAGAGGAGAAGCGTTGGAAAGGAATAGATCCTAACCCTCGGATCTAAGTGCAAAGGGACATTAGTTGTCTGATCTAAGGTAAAGTGCACTAGTTTTAACGTTTGTGTGCATGGGAGGGTTGACTAGCCAATGTCCCAAAGTGAATTGGGACCATTCATTGCCAAGAGGGACAAGTGGCGCAAGATCTACAACTCCTGAGCGAGAGCTCGTGGTCAAGGAGAGAGAGGAATCACCGAAGACCTGAAGTAGATCCTGACCATTGACTGCCAGGAGACACGTGTCAGCTGATCAATAACTCCAGAGAAATCACTTCAAGAGTTTCAGTCGAGAGTTGAAATTCCCGAAGCCCGGAGAGCCGGAGAGCCGAAGTGAATCTCAATCGTCAGATTGAAATGGACACGTGGTAGAGATTCGTTGTCCTCGGGTGAAAGCAACCCAAAGATCCGAAGAGAATCTAGACCGTCAGTTCCAGAGGGCACGTGGCGACCGATCGCGAACTCCGGGAGAACGCGATGGATAAGAGTTTGAAATCGCCAAAGCCCAAACAGCCGAAGCAGCTGGGAGCTATCGATCTGAAGGAGGGCACATGTCATTAGATCACGAACTCCGGATAGAACGTTCCAAAGGAAACAAAGCAAGGAGGATTTGAAGTTTGAGATGTCCGAAGGCCGAAGCGGATGAAAGCAGTAGATTTAAGGTGGACGTGTGGCGCCATATCTAACACTCCGGGTACGAAATACTCTGGAGGATAGTAGAGGGTGAGAGCACCGGAGTCCCAAAGTGGAATCTCAACCGTTGATCGAGAAGGACGTTGAAGGCCGTTGATCTGGTCTTGATTGAAAAGCGCTAAAGACCCGAAGTAAGCCTCGATCGTTCGATTCAAGTGGACACGCAGAAAAAATCCGCATACTTTGAGGGGAATTAAAAGTTGAGACTTGAGACTCCCGAAGTCCGGAATCACAAAGCGATCAACGCCGTTAATTAAAGAGGACGCGTGGCAGGAGATCTGTCACTACGGGAGAAGGTAAGGGTTGAGAGTTGAAACTCCCGAAACCCGAATCACGAAATAAATCACAGCCGTTGATTTAGAAAGGTTAGATCTAATCCATAGATTCAGAAAGGATAGATCTGAGCCATCAAGTTCAAAAGCACCGTCAAGGTCGTGAGATCGACAGTCCCGTTGCATTGTGGGGACCGAAAGTGCGCGAACTTTAAAAAGTTGAGTGCGGGCCGCAATACAGACCATGGTTTTGGAGAAAGGACACGTGGAGGCTCAAGGTGAATTGCAGGGCAAAAAGTAGTTTGGTTTCAAACCACCCTTGGCCGCGCCCGCAATCGCGTGGTTACGTAAGGCCATCGCCCAAGGTCATATCAAGGAAGGGGCTTATTAGAAAAGGAGCTAGCGCCTAGACTCTGAGATTTCGCAGCCGCGAAGAGGAGGGTCGCGGGTACCTTTAGACCTGCATCAGGAAGTCGAAAGGGTCTGTGTCTAATTACAGAACGAGACCATCAAGGTCTCAGAGAGTCGTTTGGCTCCAGAATCGGAGATCCTTGACTGGGAGGTCGGACTGGTTCCCCAACCTTCCAAATTAGAAACCATGGATGAAAAATCTGTCCTTTAAGAAAAACGATTTTTTTTATGCCCCGTCATGGTTGTGTTACATACATCATAACCAATGATAAAATGGGATAATGAAAATAGACAAACAATAACTTTAGATCTGTAAACCCCAACATACAAAGCATTAAATAATATGTAGCCAAATAATTATTGATTGACCACGAAAGTAATTTTTTTTAACCACAAAATATTTAACAACCCGCAAGCCAAATCTACCACAAACTTATGACTGAGTAATAATAACTTTACGGGTGGGGAGGACCCCAATTGACCCCGGTTTGGTCACTCTGGTTAAGGATCCACGCTAATGTGTACGAGGTATCAAGTTGTCGAATACTAACACAACAACCTTCGAGGACTCTACGACACGTGGATTCACGTGAATCCTATCTACGATTGCCATCTACTTTGACTAGATGTTCGAGCGATGGTCGTCCATCCGCATCGGAGAGATGCTTCCAATAAAATGAATGGACAACGAATAAGACCCTTATCCTTATAATCCCAAATTGAACCCGCACAAACCCATTTCACATAAAAGTTCTGTGAGGTACCCATCTATCCATTTGCTACTTTGTTTGTTAATATTTCAATTCATGGTCATATATAGTTTTGCCAGGTACCATTCTATCCATATTATGCTTTGCTTGTTAATATTTCTATTCATGGCCATATATAGGTTAGCTATTGCTTGCTTCTGTTTACTTATTAAATGTTTGTAAATGTTTCAACAATCCAATTTCTACACTGGGGAGATCTTGCTCCCATTTCCCCTTAAAATTGTTTGAAAAAGGTTGGGGGTTTATAGATCTCAGAGACACATTAATTTAGAGAAGGATAATTCTTTACATCTTTGGTTCTTCTCGATCAGGTGTGAATTATGCAAAATTTGAGAAAACTCATCTGGCATTAGTTTTATTTGAAAAATTTATATCACTGTTAATTTTGATTAATGTAGACCCCTTTTGACCGGAGAGGGCATGGAGTTCCTTGTAAGCTCATTATTACATCCAGAAGACCTTAGGATGTTAAGTTGTGATTGTGGTATTGTTATTCCCTACCCTAGGGATAACTAAGGAGATCACAGGTCGTGGCCCACAGGTCCTAGACATGGAGTACTGAGAGCCGAATGACTTGAGCATGGCCCCAGAGGGCCCCTCTTTTCTTTAGTGCAGTCCATTTATTAGCAACAACAATATCCATCCCACCAGCTTGTTTCTGAAGTAGCAGTAAGTCTTGCTCCATGAGGTAATGAGTCTGAGTATCATGTATGTGTCACTCTAATTCTTGAAGCACTTGACTATGTTGCATGTAATGTCCCTGTTGGCCTAGGAAACATAAGGAATGGTTCCGCTAGCCTAAATTGGTTTCCGTAAGCTAAGTCGAAAAAGTTACCTAGGGAACTCAAGTTTTGCCTAGAAAATGACTTTATAATGTGAAAAGGGGAAAAAGGGAAACATGGGTCTTAGGCAAAATAAAGTCACTTAAAATTATAAAGTGTGCCAGCATAAAGTGACTTTAAAAAAAAATTAAAAGTAAGGTGAGCATGAATCAATTCAATGAGAAATAAAAAAAAGGAAAAGAGGAGGAGCCACTCATTCTTGCATTCACTCACTTGGAAATTAGAATTTGGAAGCTCTTTAGAAAAGAGTCTAGAATTTGTGGGAAGATTTTCCAGATCTCTTCCTTGCACTTCATTGTACTTCATTGATTACTTAGATATCAAAGTGGCAGCATTCTAGTTGACTTGTGGCTGAGTTTCGGTGGTGGCGGCTGGGCTATCTCCGTCAAGGGGGGTCGACTAGTTCAAGAGGTCGAGCTCTCTCATTTCTGAGCATTATTCTCTACTGTGGGGGTCGATTTGGTAGTGTGGGACGAGTTCCTTCATTACTGGGCGCATTGCTCCTTACCTGGGCGCATTCCTTCAGGTGCTGGGCGCATTTCATCCATTGTGGGACAGATTAACACATGCTGGGCGTATATCTTCCATTGAAGCCCGAGATATCATTTGTAGGGCGCATTTCCTCCATCGTAGATGAGTTCTCAAGTTGCTGGGCGCATTTCCTCTCTTGTTGAAGCTGGAACTTGTTATGTGGGTCGTGTATCCTCCTTCAGGGCACTTTTTGTAGAGGCTGGGCGCAGATAAGAAGTGCTGGGTGCATATTCATTACATTAAATTTAAATTCTGCGTACATTGGTAAGTTTTGGTGGCTGTGAGGAGGGGATTAACTTCAGACAACAGATTTGCAGCTAGTTATTACACATATCAGGTTGAGTACCGTGCCATTTCCCAGAACCCTACACCAAATGTGAAGCTGCTGTTATTTTCGGTGAATTATCATCTCATTTCTTGTATATCTTGCTCCTGTAGCACAACAAGAGACATCATTATATCAGGTTCTTTATTTGCAGTCCTGTAGCTTACTGTTGTCGACTTTATTTAATTATTAAGTGCTGATATTCGTGCCCACTCTTAAAACTGGTTGCTGGGTTATGTTCCATTGTGTACCTATTCCCTTATTGCCAAGAATAATTAAAGGATATTGCTGAAATAGTATTTTTCCATAAGCACTTGACATTAAGATTCTCAGAATTGATTGCCGAATTGTCACTGAACTGTAGGGTCCTATCTAACAGAACCTAAAATTTCATAAATTTAAACATAAAATTTCTATCATAATTTCTTTACGGTTTTATATTCAGCAAAATAACAGTTCATGGTTCAGCAAAATTCAAAATGAGCAGCATGATATAAATAACATATTGAATAACATACACAACATAGTAAAATAATGAATCATCATAACGATAATGAACATGCCATAATAATGAACATAAATACATCTCAAGTGATGCTGTTTCCCCAACTCTGTCTGTCCAAGTTGAAGCTGAAACTCTGCCCAAGCTCTGCCCAAAACTGAATCTTTTCCTCCCAGCCAGCTAAGAACAGAGCCTCTCCGGCTCCCTAGCTCCAGGATTCCGTAAGGATTCTTGGCCCCCGAGCCCAAAACTCCCAGTAACAGGTGCTCCCCTGTAACAGTCCACCAAACTCCAACAAGTTCCTCAAGCAAAACCAGTAGTACAATCCTCCAGCAAGCTCCTCCAGCCCAAACCAGCAATACAGTCCTCTCCTATGAAAATGATGCTCTCCAAAAACCCCCAAGTGCCCTTCCCGAGTGTTTTCCCTTCTCTTATCCTCCTTTCCCCCCTGTCTCATTCACCGCCTTCTCCCTTCATTAAGTTTCACCCACCTTATCCCTCCATTAAGTGTTATCTACATTATTCCTTGTTCATTAATGGGTCATCTACCGATACATTAATTCTCAAAATGAAAATTAATAATTTATTAAACCAATATTCCTTAAACAAATATTTAATCATGATTATTAATTGATTAATTAATTAAACTAATATACATTAAATAGATATTTAATCAGGACAATTAATTAATTAATTAATATACATTAAACAATTATTTAAATCATGACAATTGATTAATTACTTAGGGTCGTTACATGAACTGTTTGACAAAATCTGCCAACCAAATTTAAAGGAAAAATTGTATAACTCAGGCAAAGAATATTACAGTGATATTAGAGCATGTTCCTTTGCAACTGTGGGCTCTAAAGGGCATTTGTAATCAGATTTATGAGACCAGAAGACGAGCAGAACATTACCTACCGGAGACGTAGGGGAAACCCTAGATCCCCCTGGGTGGGAAGAAGAAGAGACAGGAGAGGCGACACCATCTATCTCACCTAAGGGCAAAGAAAATATGGGTGAAGAAGATGATGCCAGGATCAATAGTTTGTTCAACATCTTGAATGACTTGGCCAAGGGTCAAAAGGCCATGATGGACCTCATGGGGCAGTTTGCTAAGAATTTGTTGGAGGGCACAATGAAGCAGAACCATAATGGTGATGGGGGTTCAAACAATGGATAAAGCAACCACTCATGCACTATCATGCAGAGCCACCCCCACTTGTACACCAAATCCCCCAGACCCACTATGCCTCAATTTTTGGGGAATGAGGCCGCAGGTCCATTGATGCAGGTTGAGCAGGATGATCCCTATAGGAAGAGGTTAGAGAAGAAGAGACAGGAGAGGCAACACCATCTATCTCACTTAAGGGCAAAGAAACTATGGGGGAAGAAGATGATGCCAGGATCAATAGTTTGTTCAACATCATGAATGACTTGGCCAAGGGTCAAAAGGCCATGATGGACCTCATGGGGCAGTTTGCTAAGAATTCGTTGGAGGGCACAACGAAGCAGAACCAGAATGGTGATGGGGGTTCAAACAATGGATAAGGCAACCACTCATGTACTATCATGCAGAGCCACCCCCACTTGTACACCAAATCCCCCAGACACACTATGCCTCAATTTTTGGGGAATGAGGCCGCAGGTCCATTGATGCAGGTTGAGCAGGATGAGCCCTATAGGGCATATTTAGAGGAGTACAAGAAACTAGAAGATGATTTCCACTCAGCCATGTCCTTCGCGGATTTCTGCAATATGAAGAGCAGAAACTGATCGGGAGGGCCCATGAGGGCCATGACACACAATTTTGAGTTGCAGTGTACCATTGGGAAAGTCACTATTCCCAACTTTGACGGGGGCTCTAAATGCTCCACTAGATCATGGGTACAGAAGCTTGACACTTACTTCCAGCTGCACCAGATGACAGAGACAAATGCCATTAAATTGGCCACCTTGCACCTGGATGGCGAGGCCCATGAGTGGTGGTACCATGGGTTAGTCACTTTGGGACATGCCGGGGTTACCTCATACCTAGACTTCACACAGAGACTCATCGAGAGATTTGACAGGAAGGACCTTGAGCTTCACTTTAGAGAGTTGGCTCAGCTCAAACAGACAGGTAGCCTAGAGGCCTGTATATCCGAGTTTTAGAGGGTCGCGGTGATGGTGTCGGACATTTCAGAGGGCCGTCTGGTGATGTTGTTTGTTGAGGGGCTAGTGGAGCTTCTATGAGGATGGGTCAAGGCCTACAAGCCTACCTCTTTACAGGATGCAGTCAACAGAGCTCGAGATATGTAGGATGCAGTACCTAAAAGTCGGTTTCTGCCCAAACCCACTTTTATCCCAAGGACTAAGGACATCAGACCACCTCAGAGAGATTGGATCGGCAAGCCCAAACTGGATGAAGAGACTAGGAGAGAATTGAGGAAAAAGAAATTGTGTTTTAGCTGTCAAGAGCCATGGGCACCAGGGCACAAATGTGCTGGGAAGGACAGAATGGGCAAGGCCCATTACATTGAGGTATACTCTGACAGTGATAGTGATGAGGATGAGGAGGTGGAGCAGGCACAGGACCAGGGACATCCAACATCAGGAGAGGAGTCTTCACAGGCTGGGGCTAAGGATCCAGTCATGGCCTCGATGTCAGGATTTTCGAGATATCATACCTTCAAGGTCAGAGGTGTTCTACAAGGGCACAAGGTGACAATATTGATCGATGGAGGAGCATCCCATAACTTCATCGACGGTAACATGGTCGAGAGGAGAGGAATTCGATGGGTTCACAGTAGTCATACCAGGAGGCCACCAGATGAGTTGCACCAAGTGGATTCCCAAGCTCACCATAACCATGGGAAACTATTCAATGACAGGTGATTTCTTTGTGGTGGACATACCAGACACATGTAGTGTTGGGCGTTCAATGGCTTTACTTTATTGGGAAATACACTACTGATCAGAGGACCATGAAGATGGAGTTCATAGGGCCGGATGGAAAGAAAGTGGTCCTACGAGCCATACACCAGTACCCATCGAAGATTGTGTCATCGCACAACATGGAGGCATGGCGATATAGAGTGGGCTGCAGAGTGTTTTATTTCTGAGAGAGAGCCACTTGACCGTCTGCAGCAACTTCCAGAGGACTTATAGGTATTACTCCGCAAACATCATAAAGTATTTAGTGACATTCCTCCTGGCATTCCACCTGATAGAGGTTTTGAGCATATCATAGAGCTAGAGAAGGGGGTCCAAGCAGTTATCACAAACCCCTATCGGCACCCTAAAGTTTACAAGGACGAGATTGAAAAAACCATTAAAGAATTGCTGAAAATGGGCCACATCCGCCCTAGTTCCAGCCCATTTGCCTCTTCCGTTGTCTTAGTCAAGAAGAAGGACGGTACTCTGCGGATGTGTATTGACTACAGGGCCCTAAACAAGAAGACAATCAAGAATCGATACCCCATACCCAGGATCGATGAATTAATGGATGAGCTCAGGGGAGCCAAATTCTTCTCGAAGATTGATCTTCGATTAGGGTATCACCAGATCAGGGTATCACCAGATCAAGGTACGAGAGCAGGACGTACCTAAGACAACCTTTAGATGCCACTATGGGCATTATGAGTTTCTGGTCATGCCAATCGGGCTAATTAACGCCCCTGCCACTTTCCAGTCGTGCATGAATCATGTGTTCAATAAGCAACTGAGAAAGTTCTTATTGGTCTTCTTTGATGACATCCTCATATACAACAAAACATGGGAGGACCATCTGTGACATCTGGATGAAGTACTTGGTATTATAGAGAGTCAACAGTCGTATGCGAAGGAATCCAAGTGTGAATTTGGTATGACAAAGATGCTCTACTTGGGGCACGTGATTGGGATGAACGGGGTACAGGTGCACCAAGAAAAGATCAGGGCGATTATTGAGTGGCCAACTCCTAGGAATGTGATCGAATTGAAGAGCTTTCTCGGTCTTTGCACTTACTACAGGAAATTTGTTAAGGGTTTCTCACAGTTGACAACGCCACTGACCGATCTCACCAAAAAGAGGGCTTTCGTTTGGATAGAGAAGGCCCAAGAGACATTCGAGAAAATGAAGCAGGTGATGAGCACATGCCCTGTTTTAACACTCCCTGATTTCACTTAGCCCTTTGTCTTGGAGTGTGATGCTTCGAGAATTGGTATAGGATTTGTATTGATGCAAAACGGTCACCCCATAGCGTTTGAGAGCCGCAAACTTCGAGAGTATGAGCGACATTACTCCATATATGACAAAGAGATGTTGGTCATAATGCATGCTTTGACCAAATTCCGGCAGTACCTGGTGGGGAACAGGTTCAAGGTAAATACGATCATAATAGCTTGAGGTTCCTCATGGAGCAAAAGGAGCTGAGCGAGCGACAACAAAAATGGATCAGTAAAATCCAAGCCTACGATTTTGAAATTGAGTATGTGAAAGGCAAAAACAATGTGGTTGCTGACGCCCTATCGAGGATACCCACTCTCTCTCTCATAGAGATTTCAGTGGAATGGAAGGCACTTCTATTGGTAGAATACTCCAAAAACAGGTTTGCTTGTGAGATACTTGATGGTCAGGTCTCCAATGACAGGTACAGGGTTATTGACGACATCATATATTATAAGGACCAGATCTATTTAGTACTAGAATCCTAGTTGAAAGACAAAATTTTGCATGCAACACATACTTCTCCTTTGGCAGGTCATCTAGGATACCTGAAGACTTATAGACAAATTCAGGAGAGGTTCGCTTGGAAGGGTCTCAAGACCGATGTATTGAAGTTTGTATGGGAGTGCCACATCTGTCAGCAAAACAAGGTGGAACATACCTACCCAGCAGGATTGCTCCAACAACTTCCCATTCCTAAACAAAAATGGGAAAGCATTTCGATGGATTTTATCACAGGGCTGCCTTTGGTTGAGGGGAAAGATTGTATCTACGTGGTGGTTGACAGGCTTACTAAATTTGCCCATTTCTTCGCCATATCGTCCAAATACTCTGCAACGCAAGTAGCGGAGCTGCTCTTCAGAGGGGTATTTCGGCTGCATGGACTGCCCAAGACAATTGTCAGTGATCGAGACAATAGATTCATGGGGGTTTTTTGGTAGGAGCTGTTCAGACTCGTAGGGATAGAATTAACTCCTAGTACCAGTTATCACCCTTAGACTGATGGGCAAACAAAAATTGTGAACAAATGGCTCAAGGTGTAGTGTACCCAATGCCGAGCCCCGTTGTAAACCATGTTTTGAAAGGAATTGTAATTATGTTTTATAGGCTGGTGAGCCAAGTTTTGTATAACTGGTAGGCTTATGTGTTTGTTAGGCCCGAGAGCCTAAGTGTTGAAGGCCAGGAGCCTGCTGATGTACTTGTATGTATGCAGAATGAGTAATAAAATATAAACACTGCCAGGTGCAGACCGACCACGATGAATGAGTGAAGGGGGACTGAGCATCCACAGAGTGGGCAAGGAATTAGGGGCTGGAGGTGGAAAAAAAGGGGCTAAGTGTTGAGCCTAGAGGGCTTAAGCCTTGGGAACAATATTTTAATATTATTCCAAAAGAGAAGTGCATTATATGTTTTAACCTAAGTCCTTTTGAAGGACATGTGATTTCCAAATAGTGGGAGGCACGCACGTTGCCGGAATGCATGCAGTCGCATGGGCGACAAGTGTCAACCCTGACCATGCAATAGAAAGCCGCGACGAGCCGTGTTGGGGGTTCTCTACGCCATTTCGACTCACGGACTGCGAGAAGGAACGGATCTGACCCCTGTAGAATCACCCTCGTACATCTTCTGAACCGTCTGAACCTGCGTGGACCCTTGCGTGGATTGTCTGTCACGCATTCCCGACACCAGAGCGTGAGTCTATCCTGGGCAAGGCGGATGGGAAACGACCACTCTGCCGGGGGGGAGGAACGAGAGAGCTTGGGTATGTCTCTGAAAATCCGTGTATGCCCTCTGTTCCGAGGGGGAGAAGATTGTGTCCGTCTGAAAAGCCAGTTCACTCTTTACCCGTTCGAAACCCGGGAGTCTGTGAAATTTCCTGCGTGGATTGTTGTCACGCGTTTCCAGAACCAACACCGTGAGGCCTTGTCGCCATTCCTGAGCTGGTGTGAGAAGCCGAGTCTGTATTCCCGATTGTCTGAGGTGCTCACGCAGTGCTGGTCTGCGCGTATCATACTGGCCAGAGTAAGCCTGTGCTGAGCTTGTGTATGACCTCTCTCCAGGAGAGGGAGGTGGTGGATGTTGGAAGAGGCAGGTTGTCAGGCCTGCGAGCAACTCTTTCCAGGTGGAAGAGTTTGTTGGGAAGTGTTTTCTTCCAGAGAGTGCCCAGCACCAGCTACGGGCTCTGAGACTTCCTGATCCGGCCTGTTGCCGAGACCTAGAGGGGAGGTTAGCACCGATGGACTGTGCGTGTGAAGGTGTATACTCCCAGGCGGAACAGGCATGTGGGGAATGAGAGTCTGGTAGTAGTGGGCGTAAGATGGCATCTTTGGGAAGAATCCTTCCAGATATTTCTGTGTTGTCTTCCCTGTAACCTCAGCCTTGCCTAGGATTCCTTGCCTTGGGGTGGAGCTCGGTCCCAGCTCGGGGGTGACCCACTGCTGAGCTGATGAACAGTGTGGTCTAAGGCTGGGAGGTTCGTGGAAGGCCTGCACTTGGTTGGAGATTTCTACAGTTGTTAAAAGATAAGTATCTGAATTATGCTTTGATCATGTTTTGCATGACGGAGCTGTTTATGTATCATGTTTTTTGCTGTGTATATGAATTAAATGATAAGGCTAAATGCTTGTTGAATATAGCAGTAATTCATATGTTTACTCTGAGTTAAATGTGTTAATTGTGTTAAATGCATGTGTTTATATTGGCCTGTGTTTATAATCAAGCTTAAGTATATACCGATTGCTATATTGTGCGTTATAAGCCTTGGTCTAGCTAAAGGAACACTACACAAGGGGTATTTGAGAAATTATGTATCGGGGCAATAGAAGGCGTGGATCAAATGGCTGCACTTGGGTGAACATTGCTATAACACCACTTATCACATGTCGATCAGGATGACACCTTTCAAAGCTTTGTATGGTTATGACGCCACCACCTTTGTGGATCGAGCATTTGGGGACAGCCGGGCACCCAAAGCCAAAGATTGGATTCAGGAGAGTCAGAACATCTTGCGAACTCTCAAAGATAATTTGCAAATGGCACAGAATCAACAGAAGATGTACGCCAACAAGCATAGAGTGGAGTGCAGTTTCGAGGTGGGAGACTTGGTATATCTCCGCTTGCAGCCATACAGACAATCATCCTTGAAAATGAAAGGGGCAGAGAAATTGAAGCCACAATTCTATGGTCCCTACAAGATTTCGAGGCGAGTTGGGGAAGTAGCTTATGAGCTAGAGCTTCCAGAGGGGTGTAAGATACACAATGTCTTTTATGTTTCATGCCTCAAGAAGGCGGTGGGACAACATGTTGTCATTTCTACAGAGCTGCTGCCATTGGATGAGGAGGGGCAGTTGATTCTAATTCCGGAGGTGTTGGAGACCAGAGAGCGGAAATTAAGGAACATGAGCATCAAAGAGTACTTGATCAAATGGAAAAATCTACCTATCGACGACGCTACTTGGGAAGGAGAGCAGATATTGCAACATCTTGGATTATAGTTGCTTGAGGACAAACAATCTCAGGCGGGGAGGACTGTAATGTCCCCGTTGGCCTAGTAAGCATAAGGAATGGTTCCGCTAGCCTAAATTGGTTCCCGTAGGCTAAGTCAGAAAAGTTACCTAGGGAACTCAACTTTTGCCTAAGAAATGACTTTATAAAGTGAAAAGGGGGAAAAGGGAGACATGGGTCTTAGGCAAAATAAAGTCACTTAAAATTATGAAGTGTGCCAACATAAAGTGACTTTAAAAGAATTAGAAGTAAGGTGAGCAGGAATTAATTCAATGAGAAATAAAAGTGGGGAAAAGAGGAGGCGCCCCTCATTCTTGCATTCACTCACTTGGAAATTAGAATTTGAGAGCTCTTGAGAAAAGAGTGTATGGTTTGTGGAAACCCTTGTGCATTCACTGTTTCGGTGTTGCGACGATACACCCTAGCTAGTTTGGTGAAGAGATTATTCAGATCGCTTCCTTGGACTTCATTGATTACTTAGATATTAGAGTGGCAACATTCTACTTCACTTATGGCTGAGTTTCGGTGGTGGTGGCTGAGCTATCTCTGGCAAGGGGGGGGTCGACTAGTTCAAGAGGGTCGAGCTCTCTCATTTCCGAGCATTATTCTCTGCTGTGGGAGTCGATTTGGCAGTGTGGAACGAGTTCCTTCATTACTGGGCGCATTGCTCCTTACTTGGGCGCATTACTTCATTTTTGGACGCATTGCCTCTTACCTGGGCGCATTCCTTCAGGTGCTGGGCGCATTTCATCCATTGTGGGACAGATTGACACATGCTGGGCATATATCTTCCATTGAAGCCCGAGATATCATTTGTGGGGCACATTTCCTCCATCGTGGATGAGTTCTCTAGTTGCTGGGCGCATTTCCTCTCTTGTTGAAGCTGGAACTTGCGATGTGGTTTGTGTATCCTCCTTCAGGGCACTTTTTGTAGAGGCTGAGCGCAGATAAGAAGTGCTGGGTGCATATTCATTACATTAAATATAAATTCTGCGTACCTGGGTAAGTTTTGGTGGCTGTGAGGAGGGGATTAACTTCAGACAACAGATTTGCAGCTAGTTATTACACATATCAGGTTGGGTACCGTGCCATTTCCCAGGACCCTACACCAAATGTGAAGCTGCTGTTATTTTTGGTGAATTATCATCTCATTTCTTGTATATCTTGCTCCTGTAGCACAACAAGAGACATCATTATATCAGGTTCTTTATTTGCAGTCCTCTAGCTTACTGTTGTCGACTTTATTTAATGATTAAGTGCTGATATTCGTGCCCACTCCTAAAACTGGTTGCCGGGTTATGTTCCATTGTGTACCTATTCCCTTATTGCCAAGAATAATTAAAGGATATTGCTGAAATAGTGTTTTTCCATAAGCACTTGACATTAAGATTCTCAGAATTGATTGCTGTCATAAATTGTCACTGAACTGTTTGACAAAATCTGCTAACCAAATTTAGAGGAAAATTTGTATAACTCAGGCAAGGAATATTACATTGCATTGAATTCTCCTTCATTTCATAACGTTTGCTTGGAAATTATGCTCTTTGACTAGTTTATACATGGAAGGGTGACATGGTGCCCTAGTAAGTTGATCTTCCTGTAGGATGGGTTGCCATTGGATGGGTTTGTGAAAGGTCATCGTCCATTCCCTCCATACTTACCACTTTCCATCTTTATTCCTCTCATCTCCCCTTACCTTTGTTCGGGGCCTCGGGCATTGGGATTGGCCACACTAGGAAGGGTTGTACCTTACCTTGTGGGAAGAAGGGGCTAAAGGCCCAGAGGGTAAAAGTAGCTGGCAAGAGTTAAAAGCCAATATTGAAACCTTTGAGATGATTCACCCAGGGATTCTCGAGAAAGTAGTAAAAGGCTTCTTAGTAAGAAAAGGGAACCCATAAAGATAAATAAACACTCAAGGTACTAGTTGGTGGATAGGAGGTCTCATCACGAGCTGACCTATTATGACCATGGGCATGTAGCGGTATGACACTACCACCTATCTGGTCACCAAAACAGGGTAGTGGCTCTTGGTGGCATAGAGAAGAGAAAGGAGGTCTCATCATGAGCCAACCTTCTCATCTCCGTGAAATGTTTGTGGATAACACTGTCTTCTCTAGTCACCAAGCCAGGACAGTGTCCCTCAACTCTTCCCTTGAAGCACAAAAACAAAAGATCAAAAGATAATAAAGCTAAGAGTAAAAGGCAGTAAATGGGTTAGGAAACAATGACATCTATGAGAAAGTGCAACTCACCCTCTACAAAGACACCCACAGGTAAGACTTACATTTCCCTGTTATCACTGCACCCCATGCCCAAACACTTACCTCATGCCACCTCATACACTTACATGACCTGGATTGGTTCCCACCTAGGAAACACCCMAAACTTAAGGAGGATTAGCCCAATAGGTCACCTTGAGACCTTCTCCAAACCTGACTTGTCAAATTGCATAACGTCTTTGAGCATTTGTCTGGGTAAAGTGGGGGTTTTGATGCACATGTTTGGGTAATTTAATTATTGGATGTGATTTACATGTTATGATCCCTGTGACTTATGAACCCCTGGAGGGCGTACTTGTTGTTGCTGTAGGACCTTGCCCAGTGGACAGGTACACTAGCTCGGACCTTCATGGGGCTGAAAGCCCATAGATGGATGCTGTAACCCCAGCCAGGGGCAAGAAGACATCAGAGATTTGCACCAGGAAGAAAGAAGGACGTCACCTTTGGAGGCACCTTGGTAGACCTAGACCCACGGGGGTCTTTCTCTTCCACATGGACGTTGGCCTTTGAAAGTCTAGGACATCACCATCATGACCCTAAACGTCATCCAGAGCTAGGGTTTACATTTTGGAGGCAGTCGTGAGTTGGGTGGCACGTGTGGACATCATCTAGGGCCTTTGGAGGCCAAGTGTTCTGCACCCTGAGCCCAACGTTCCACCTTAGGGCCTCAACGTCACCCTAGAAGGGCATGATGTCACCCTTGGAGATGTTTTTAGATGTTATTTAATTTTATTTATGTCAGAATTGGATTTTAATGCAAATTGGCTAGGTCGACCTTTTATTTGACCTAAAATTAATTAAAGGTCAAAGTTTTGTATAAATAGAGATAAAATACTCTCATTTTATCATCAATAATTCATCACACAACAAGTGTGGACTGAAATTTTTGCCCTCTTTAAGGGCTATTGGCTGAAATAACTAGTGCGCATCTTCTCGGAGAGGCTTTTTATGGTGTATCTTGGCTATTTTTCATGGTGGAAAATCTTCAACTAGGGTTTGGCTTGATTATTCTTGGTGAAGTAAGTAGAAAATATGCAATTTGTTCATGTAATAAATGCTTGTGGTAAATTTACTCATTTCATGTTAAATATTATGAAATTGCTTGCTTAAACCCTAGGAGAGAAACATAAGGTGCTTCTTTCTCTTTCTAGCTTTTCTACTTGTTTAAATTTCTCAAGTACACTTTGTTTAGAAGTAACTACTAGAGCCCTAAAGTGCTAGCACTCTAGTAGTTTCATTCTAAGTGCTTATTGCATAATATATTTTCAATAGTCTAAGGAAAGAAGGTTCACTAGGGCCTAAGAGTGCTTTCTCTCTAGTGAATTTGTCTTCAAGATTTAGATGTTTGAGGCCTTAAAGTGCCAACACCTCTTGCATCCACCTCTTTTCCTTTGGCAAGTTATCATTGCTATTTTCTCCAAGTTGTGCTGTTGCTGTTGTTGACTCCATAAGCCGAAAAAAGACACTTGTCTACTTGCTTTAGTGAATGATTGATCTAACAAACACTCAAACTTTCTTCCTTGAAACTTTTGTTAACTTCTATTAACTCTAAACTAGACTAATTCACTAGTTAACTTGCTGCTGTTGCAAATCACTGCTACAACCATACTAATTCATACTAATTTGCTGCATACACCTACATAACTCACACCTAACTCACTCAGAAATTGCTTGTGATAATTGCTAAACAATCTACTTGATAAATGCTAAGTTTTCATAGTATTTTCTTTTAATTCTCAGCACTATTTTTTGTGGCTGTTACATAACATTTATCGCTGTTGTAAACTGGTAAATTGCTGCAATTTTATATCAGCCAGCTTATATTTCAAAGGTTCATTGTCTTATTGAAGCACTAACACCATTTTGTACTTGAAAACTGCCATATTTTGCTTTGTTGTCTTGTTCTGGGCAGGTACACTTCATCTTTATTTTTGCTTCATCTCCTAAAGACATAAAAAACCTTTTGACTTGAGTGACCAGTGAGAGGGGGGTATTCTTGCATCTTTGTCTTAGCTCATCAGCCCTTTAGGTCACTAGGGACGTCTCCCTTGGGGTAATCTTAACATACTCCTAAACAGAAAGGGGTTTCCTATTAAGGTGACAGTGATAGGTCACCCCCTTGTTATGCCAATCTTGCCTCACTTGCCTTGGGCTTTGGACAAGTACAGATTGTGCGATAATAGGTATATCTATTATGTTAAATTCACTCAGTACTTGCACCATGCCTCATTTGTATAGAAGACCACATCAACACAGGGACCGCCATTAACAACACCTCTGCATTCTCATGGAACATGTGTTGCTGCATTAACATCGCCCACATCTGTCAAATTTATCTGCACTTGTACTTTGCATTGCCTGCAAAGAAGACTATCAGCACAGGAACTACCATTAACAGCACCTTTGAATTCTCACAGAGCCAGCGTTGTTGCTTTAATACAACCTACAGTCATCAAATTCACCCAAGGATTTGTACCTAGCATCACCTACAAAGAAGACTGCATCAGCAGTGGACTGCCATTAACGACACCTCTGCATTCTCAAGGATACAGTGTTGTTGCATTAACATAATCCATGCCTGTCAAATATACCCCAGACTTGCACCTAGTCTTACCTGCAAAGAAGACTGCTTCAGCACATGAGCTGCCATTAACAGCACCTCTGCATTCTCAAGGATCTAGTGTTGTTGCATTAGTGCAACCCGCGCCTGTTAAATTCACCCAAGACTTGCAACTGGCCTCACCTGCAAAGAAGACTGCAGCAGCACAGGGACCACCATTAACAGCACCTTTGCATTATCATAAAAGCAATGCTGCTGCATTAACATGACCTGCACCTTGAAATTACTTGGTCAACCTCTTTATCATGACAATTGTGCCAATCTGGGTTGAACCTGGGTCATCATTGCTTCAAGTGCTCCGACATGCTATTAGACGGATGGAAAACTCAATGTTATCTTTGTAGGAGCATCTGAAAGGTCAACTCTAAGCTCTATGAAGGGTTGGTCCTGAGAGGTCCAACTATAACAGTTTTCTCTTTAGGACTGGCGCGTGTGTGTGGATGGGTTCTTGGCCTTGTTTGAGAATTTGTACTGCAATTTGATTATTTCAAAGTTTTTTTTGGTATATTCGCTATAAGAAGATTTTGAGTCCTGTTCACTTGGTCAAAGAGTCTGTCCATATGGTGGCAATATATTGGGAATGCCAATATTTTCTCCTCCTACAAAAGCAACAAAGGGTTTTATGTGGAGGTCAAGCTCTGCAAGGTCGTATAGATCTACATCCCTCGTTGTTGGGGCACATGCCCATGTGTATCCATTGAACTCAATAACGAGAAGAATTGGATGTGGAAGATTTAGGAGGAGATGATAATGATGTTTTCAGTAATGAAGGAGGGTGCTGCCATTGTTTGACAGCAAACAAATTTGAGGATAATGCTCTTCTCTTATTATTAATTTTGGGTCTTGTGGATATTTTTTAAGGTTATTGCTGGGGTTTAGAACAGAACCTATTTTTTAAAAAATGGGAACCTGTCTTATTTACAAATGGTAAAGCCAGAAATAAGCTTAACCCACCCTCACACACTTAAGTGAAGAATAGGGTTTGCTGGTACCTTGTCAATGCCACAATAATGTGCCTGAAGACTAGATCAACAATATTCAATATAATAAATAGCCACATCCAGCAAACCCCATGTGGGGAACGAGCATGCCTGCCAGGATTTGAAATTGGGTCATTGTCACAATGATCACTCCAAGCTGCTGCTAGACCACAGCCCGATGGACTACTAGAAGTAGAACCTATTACTATAACTTGAGTTGTAATGATCTTGAATTATTCCATGCTAAGTCAGAGGGTTTGCCGAATTTGAACCTCCAGGTTTGAAATTCGGCAAACCTCAACATAAAATTCCAATTTGTTGAGGTTTGGCCTATGAAACTCACCCGTGACATATGTGGACTTTTGAAATTGGGTCATTGTCACAATGATCACTCCAAGCTGCTGCTAGACCACAGCCCGATGGACCACTAGAAGTAGAACCTATTACTATAACTGGAGTTGTAATGATCTTGAATTATTCCATTCTAAGTCAGAGGGTTTGCCGAATTTGAACCTCCAGGTTTGAAATTCGCAAACCTCAACCTAAAATTCCAATTTGTTGAGGTTTGGCCTATGAAATTCACCCGTGACATATGTGGACTGTGGCAACTTGATGCATCCACTTGTTGCTGTGGGTTCTAACTCCATCAACAACTTGATAAAAATGGCAGTTACAGTATCCATAAAAACGGGGGCTGTGTTATATGATTTATATACGGGCCGCTGTATTCCTTTCCCCACGACAGCGGTATGATATAGTTTATATATGGGCAGCTGTATTCCTTTCCTCCCAATGGCCGTATCATAACTGTATTATTATTATAAACTTATAAAGTATAACTTATACACTATGTATGTATTATTATAAAGTATATTTTATATTTTATAATATCTATTAAATTGTTAAATATATTTTATTTATTATAATATATTTTATATATTAAATTGTTATTTATTATATATGGAATATACAAGTATATATATTTTTTGTTAAAATAAAATTATATATATATATATATATATATATTCCAGGTTATTAGCTCAACATGTCACTTACAGGAGTTGAACCCAGTTGGGGAGGTTAACAATCATTCCTCCCAACCACCCAAGCTAAACCCAATTGACACACATATATATGATATTTTAATATGTTATAAAATATAATTTATTGTGAAAATATGTGTAGGATGAACCTTATCTAAACTTCATCGAGAAATTCGAATTCAAATCGAATTTCATCGTTGCCAAACCTGAACCATGCAACTTAGATTCCATATACAAGTTTTATAGTAAGGGCAGTGTCTGCTAAGAGTCTTTGCAGGGTTAGAGTATTTAGTACTGATTAAACTTGCTTTGTAGGGTGACCATAGTTGTTGGGATAATGATTCATTTGTATTTGTCCTTAGTCTAAATTAGAATGTTTATTTAAATTGTTAGTGTGCTCATATCTGGTATTGAAATAATCATTGGTAAGTGCATTTAGAGGATGCTTGTTGAGTGATTATAGGAGCTGGTTGTTTCTCAAGGAGCTGGTTGTTCATGTATATAATAATATATGCATTGATATTGAATAAGATTGAACTAGTGTGCATTATTGTTAAATTTTTTGTCTTGCTCCATTACTGCTGGGTTTAATAATTCTTCATTTGGTAATAGAGTTGGCTTGGAAGAAGATGATGAGAAAGATCCTAGCATAAGCTCTAGGTTGCCTACATGATTGTTGCAAGAAGATAAGACATTTCTCTGTTCTAGCTTCCATAGTTTACCGTCCTCTGTCGCCAGCTAGGGTTAGCAAATTGAACGAGGGACAAAGGTCTGCTGGGAATGCCATCAAAGCACATGGTGCATATAGTAAAAAGGGATTAGTAGATAGCGTGGACTACAAAATTAGAAGATAACCACTGTAGTTGTTTAGAAGATAACCACCGTGCCACCTGCAAATAAGGGAACCAAAATTTGTTAAAAACAAATCATTGGTCACTCAAATCATTGAGAAGAAATAAGCTCAAAACAATTTTCTGTGAGATCGTTGGTTTTAGTTGTTGAAGTAAATCCTTGAAGCAAATCGTGGTCACATTATCAGCTCTAGCGTATTGGTTTACCAAAGCAAGGGGACGTTCATATTCAAGGTATGTGATTATGTTGGCTAGAGAATTTGTTTTTATTAGACATGCGAAAATAGTTCAATCCATTAGCAATTTAAAGAGAGGACAAATCAAAGGGTTAAAGGGTGAGAACGTGGATGCTTGTAAAAAGGGCTTATATTTTATTTGTAAAATAAAGTGAGCAGTGTTTTATATTTTCCCATTAAAAAGAGGTTACATTACCTTTCACCTTTCATTGAAAAGGATATTTGCTTGTAATTTAGCAAGTGCTATGCTCATCTTTGTACTCAAACCTTAATAAAAGATATATTTTTTTGGTGGTGGTTGAGTCCTGTTTTTTGGGACACAATGTTCTTATCCTGAGTTGCAGTGGGACAAATTGTGTTCATCTTGAGTTCTCTCCTTTTTTGTTTCTCATTTTAAGTGTTGACAAACAACATTGTGTTGCCTAAATTATTTCCATTGGAGCAAAAGAATGCAACTCATATTCATCACCAAAGATTTATAGGAGCTTGTAACTGAAGGGTATGATTATCCTTTTGATGAAGAATATAAAGCGTTGCATGCTAACGAAAATAAATCTTTAAAGGATCTTATAAAGAAAGATAATGAAGCCCTTTCACTCATAGGAAGTGCAATTGATGACCCAATATTTCTAACAATGAATACCGTCGAATCATCTAAAGAAGCATGGGATATATTAAAGAACACATATGAAGGAGCAACAACAACTAACTTGTAAACATTAAGAAACAAATTTGAAATTGCTAAGATGCATGGTAATGAATCAGTGAATGATTATATCAAAAAAATTGCAGGGTCTTTTTAATCAAATGAGATTGTTAGGAGAAGATATTCTAGAAAGACAAATGCTTGAGAAAATTTTAAGAAGTGTTGTGCCTAAATTTGAAATGTTCGCCACCAATATTCTAGTCCCCAAAGATTTAAATACAACGAGAATTGATGAATTGAGTGGTTCTATGCTAATTGTTGAAGAAAACACTACAAATGAGCAAATGGAACATGGTTTTTCCACAAGGTATAGAGGAAGAGGAAGAAGCAAGGATAATGTCATAATCAAAATTGCTATGAAAGGAATTCACATAATTCCAATAATTATTAGGGAAATGTATCCACCTCAAGAGGTAGAGGAAGAATTCCAAGTCGGTTGTTCGGAGGAAGAAGCAAAGAAGGATCTTGTGGAAGAGGAAGAGGAAGAGACGGGTTTAGAGAAAGATATGGAGGACAATGTTACTATTGTAACATATTTGGTCATTTTGAGAATGATTGTAGAGATAAAATGCATGATTTGGCAAATAAAGGCACCAATACGGTTGTTGAAGAAGCCAGAAACGAGAAGCTATTTGTATCAAGTTTAATGGCACTCAATGAAGAAAGTGAGGCTTGGTACATTGATTTGGGATGTTCAACACATATGCCGTCTTAGGAGGAATTGTTTACATGAATAGATGACAATTATTTTGTTGAAGTGATATTTGGAGATGATAGTGCTCCAAAAGTTAAAGGGAAAGGTACAACGACAATCCTAGCATTGAATAGCAAGAATAATTTTTTTGATGATACATTGTTGACACCAACATTGAAAAAAGAACCCTCTTTCTATAGGGTAAATGATGGAACAAAACTACAAGTTAGTGTTTGATAATAAAGAATGCTTAATCATGGACAAGCTCAACAAAAATGTAATTGTGGAAAGAGGAGAAGTGATTGCTGATAGGATTTTCAAACTCATTTTTGCCTCAAGTGAGTCACATAGTTTGAAAGCTACATAACAATGCCTAGTAAGCTTTGGCATTTGAGACTGGGACATTTGAATTTCAAGAATTTGATGTTGATGAGGAAAACTAATATGGTGAATGGTCTTCCCTATCTTGAAGTTGATGGTGAGATTTGTGAAGGATGCATACTAGGGAAGTAGTATAGGGAGAGCTTCTCGAATATAAATTGGAAGGCTAGAGAACGTCTTACATTAGTACATTCAGATTTATGTGGTCCCATGGAGATTTTATCTTTTGGAAAGGCAAGGTACTTCTTGATTTTTATTGACGACTATTCAAGAAAAACATGGGTATATTTTATGTTGGAAAGTTAGAAGTCTTTGCACATTTTGTTTAGTTTAAGGAGATGGTTGAAAAACGATGTGCCTTGGAGTTTCTCACCCTGTTAACCCTTGGATTTTTTCACTTGGAAATCCTGGGGTTAAGGGCTAGCGTTATTTTCATTTGCTGGCATTCAAACATTTCTTCAGAGACAACACTTGATCAGGTTGAGGTTGTTTCACATAGAGGGAAGGTACAAAGATTGGTTCAATGGTGGTTTTGCTTCAGTGACAGATTCAACTCAGTTCTCCATGGTTAAGAGAGAGTTTGCTGCTTTTGGCCAGTTCCTTGTTTTTTAGGAGTTTCCTATTTTTTAGGAGACAGTGTCTAGCGACTCGCATGACATTTCCGAGCATAAGGTTTTGTTCCCGGTCGCATTCTGAGGCCAGTGAACCTTTTCTGGGATGTTACGCGAGTACTTTCTATTTTAGTAGTCAGAGATCGGGGGGGGGTCAACTGGTGATTTTGATGGCATTTCCTGATTCCTTACAAAAAATTGAATCCGATGAGTATATTTCCATTGACTTTTGAGGACTTTCTATTTTTAGACATGCTGTTTTTGGCAGTGGTCTCTTGGTGGTGCTAGACACATTTTTTGTATTTTCAAAATTTTAGGTAAATTGCTATTTTGGTCATGTCTATTTTTGACAGTGTCTATTTTTAGCAGGGGTAACACATGGCAGTCTCTAGAAAATGACATCGCAGTTTGGTGAAGTGCTTGGATGATTTGGTGTCCATTTTGGATGGATGAGTCGTGAGGAGAGGGGGTGCTCACCTTTTTCTCTCTCTAAGAAGGGCGCCTACCTTTTTTCTCTCCACTCTTAACTCCCTCACCCACCAAATCCCTATATTCTCTCCCTAATTCTCACTCCCCCTTACTTGTCTCCCATTTCCCCCTTTCTCTCCACTCCTCCCACTTTCTAAGGGGGCACACCACTAGTCATGGGCCTCACCTAACTCAAGAGGTGCCTCTCTCACTCACCTACCTCAACTACCTTCCACAAATCTCTCCCTAACTCCACTCATCCCTAGATCCTCTCCCCCTCACACTCCACTCACTCCACAACTCAAGGGAGCGCCCCTACCTTCCTCTACCTAACCTAAGGCGCTCCTCTCCTCACTCATACTCTATACAGTGAAGAGATTTTCATTGTTCAAGGGTTGTATATTCTACTTCAACAGCTCAAGACTTCAGAACTCTCTTCTTTTCTCTCTCTTTCTAGCATTCTGATTTTTGTATGCAGGGGTCAATACTACACCATCTTTGTACTTGTTTCTTGGCGCAAACAGCCTCCTACATTTGCAGAAATAAAAGCTTGATGTGCTTGTACCTGGCCTTCTAGTTTTGCGTGTATGTTAGCTTGTGAACTGTGTCAATTTCAAGAGTTATCAGAATATCATTTGGGAATATATCTGCTGTTTGGTATCGCTTTCTTCATATTTTTCCTTGCTGATTCTGAGTAAAAGGTTGTAGAAATTCCACCAAACACTTAAAAATTTAATTTCTCAAACCTTGGCTGCCAAAAAAACAGTCGTAACCCTCTTTATCTGCTGCTGTTATACTGTCTTATTTTTGCAGATTTTAGGTGGTGGACAGCAAGCGAGGAGGCTAGGGATACCCCCCTGCGGTTGGCATGCACCAGCCCAAACGAAGAGGACTCTGCCAGTGACACATTAAGGGCAGAAATTCCTATAATTAACCTATTTTCTGTGCAGATCACAAGTTGTTTTCAGATCTTTCCTAGAGTGCGAACAACAGACTTTGAGTCATTTTTCAGATCTATCATAAGTATAGAAAATTGCGTTAACACACTCTTATATTAGATAATGGGGGAGAATATAAATCCAATGAATTTTTGAATTTTTGCAAGATGAATGGCATAAGATGAGAGTTTACAAATTCATGTACTCCTCAATAGAATGGTGTTGTAGAAAGGAAGAATAGGACCATTGTTGAGATGGTTAGAACTATTTTGAAAACAAAGTAACTTGGCAATGAGTTTTGGGCTGAATCAGTTCATACAACAACCTACACTTTGAATAGATGTCCTACAAGAGCAGTTTTGGATTTGACTCTAGAGGAAGCATGGTCAGGGTACAAACCCAATGTTGCATACATGATAATATTTGGATGCATTGCATATGCACATGTCCCTAAAGAAAGGAGGAATAAATTGGATGATAAAAGCATTAAGTGTATTTTCATTGGGTATAGCACATAAACAAGAAGTTATAGGTTATTTGATCCCATGAGAAGCAGATTATAATAAGTAGAGATGTTGTGTTTGATGAGTAGGAATTTATTGGCCAGAACATATTCAAATTGAATTAAACAAGGATGAAGTGGTCATTGGTGATGGATCTAGTTCAAAGTTAGCTAAGGCAGATGAAAGCAAGAGGAAGCCTAAGCTTCTAGTTAGAGGATACTCAGAAAGTAACATGTTGGATAGAAATTTTAAGAGAAGAGTCACTAGATCACAAAGCACCATGAATTTCTCTCTTATGACACAAGTAATGAATATGGATGAACCACAATGTTATGTAGAAGGATCAAGAAAGAATGAATGGAATCAAGCTATGGAAGTGGAATTTAATGCCTTGGTAAGAAATGATACACGGGACTTGGTTAGTTTACCCAAAGGAAAAGATGTGATTAGTTCTAAATGGTTGTATAAGACTAAGTATAAATCAAATGTTATGCACAAAAGGTTATGCACAAAAAGGAACGAATTGATTATACATAAAACTTTGCTTCAGTGGCAATGTTGGACACAATCAGGATGGTACTTGCATTAGTTGCACAGTATAAGTGGACAATGTATTAGAGGGATGTTAAATCAACTTTCTTGAATGGTTATGTTGATGAAGAAATTTATGTGGAACAACATGAATGGTTTGAAATTCCAGGCAAAGAAGATTGTGTTTATAGGTTGAAGAAGGCCTTGTATGGTCTCAAACAGGCACCGAGAGCATGGTATTCCAGGATTGATAAATACTTTCAGGATAATGGTCTAGTTAAGAGTTCATCTGAACCCAATCTCTACATCCTTTAGTCAGGATAGGAAATTGTCATAGTTGCATTATATGTTGATGACTTGATTTATATAGGGAACAACTATGGATTATTTCACAAGTTTAAGTCACATATGGTTGCTGAATTTGAGATGACAGATCTTGGTGAGTTGCGTTATTTCCTGGGCATTAAACTTTAAAGTATGATAGAAAGAAGATAGCACTTTTATGTCACAGGCCAAGTATACTTGGGATATTTTGAAGAAGTTTAACATGATGAGTTGCAACCTAGCTGCAATTCCTCTTAAAATCAGAGGTTGAAGTTATACAGAAATGATGACTCCAATCCAATTGATAGTACTCTATATTGTCAATTGGTTGGAAGTTTGATCTACCTAACTACAACTCGACCAAATATAGCTTTTGCAATCAAAATGGTTTCAAGATTTATATCAGATCCCTGGGCGATACAATGGAAAGAAACCAAGAGAATTTTGAGGTACAGTTGGTTATGGTTCGGTATATAGATCTACAAAGGATTTCAGATTGATTGGCTACGCAGATTCAGATTGGATAGGTTGTATGGATGACAGAAAGTCTAATTCAGGTTATACATTCAGCATGGGTTTAGCAACAGTTTCTCGAAGTACTAAGAAGCAA